>BMAU01000117.1:240000-575373 GCA_019973935.1 Trichonephila clavipes | reverse complement strand
CCAGCATGTCATTAGACCCCCGTGTTAAAACTATTTTTGTGTCGTTCATTTCATTTGACCTGTCCAACATGTCATTGGATCTGTCCAGCATGTCATTTTACCTGTCCAACATGTCATGGGACCTGTCCAACATGTCATGGGACCTGTCCAACTTGTCATGGGACCTGTCCAGCATGTCCTGACCCCCGTGTTAAAACTATTTTTGTGTCGTTCATTTCATTTGACCTGTCCAACATGTCATTGGATCTGTCCAGCATGTCATTTGACCTGTCCAACATGTCATGGGACCTGTCCAGCATGTCATGGGACCTGTCCAACATGTCATGGGACCTGTCCAGCATGTCCTTTGACCTGTCCAACATGTCATTGGACCTGTCCAGCATGTCCTTTGTGGATGACCCCCTGTCTCAATCGTCGCTCTGGGGTGGCATGAAACATTTTCTCTCGGCCCTGAAAAATCTTTTGGTGGGAAATTTGAAAAATTTTATTTTGTTCATACATGATGGCTCTCAGGAGAACTTTGATCGAGACCCTAAACACAACGGGGGGTAGACCTGCAGACTTTGCTTCAAACAGGAATCGAGACCCGAAACCCAACGGGGGTAGAAAAACGCGTGAAAAGAGACAAGAGTCATACAAAAAGAGCCCTGGGAACGTTCCTGGGGGGTTGTGGATAAAAAGGAGGGGGGACAAGAGTCATGTAAAAGGAGCCGTTGAAAACGAAAAGGGGGGAACAAAAAGACGGGGTCGATTCAAAGGAGAGGGTTGGAAAGGAGAGGGGTGTCAAAGGAGATGGGTTTCAAAGGAGACAGGGTTTCAAAGGAGACAGGGTTCAGGATGAATGCCAAGGGAAATGGTTTCAAAGGAAAGGATTTTCAATTCAAATGGGATGGTTTCAAAGGAGACAGGATGAATGTCAAGGGAAATGGTTTCAAATGAGATGGGTTTCATGATGAATTTCAAATGAGACAAGTGTTCATGATGAATTTCAAATGAGACAGTTTACATGATGAATTTCAAATGAAATGGTTTCAAATGAGACAGTGTTCATGATGAATTTCAAATGAGAGGGTGTTCAGGATGAATTTGAAATGAGACAGTTTCAAAGGTGACAATGTTCATGATGAATGTCAAACGAGACGATTTCAACAAAGGTCAGTTCAAAAAAGGTCGTTTTCCATGTCCAATCATTTTTTGAAAGGGTCACGGTGCTCAACAATTTTTTCGACCGACTGTAACAGTAAATGTTTTTTAGCAAAAATCTTCAAGACCGAAAATAGGGGGGCATTTCCCCCCTCTTTTTTCGGGTCCATTCATACACCAAGATTGGACCCTCATCACCAAGATGGGAGGGATTCTCACCTAGATGCATCACTCTGAATAATCCCCAAGATGGGAGGCCTTCTCACCTAGATGCATCACTGTGAATCGTCACCAAGATTGGAATGAGGTGGTCCCCCTAGATGCATCAAATTACCTGTGAATCGTCACCTAGATTGGAATGAGGTGGCCCTCTCACCAAATATTTGATTGGACCCGTCCAGCATGTCATTGGACCCGTCCAGCATGTCATTGGACCCGTCCAGCATGTCATTGGACCCGTCCAGCATGTCATTGGACCCGTCCAGCATGTCATTGGACCTGTCCAGCATGTCATTGGACCCCGTGTTAAAACTATTTTTGGGAGACCTCTGTTTCATTTGACCTGTCAAGAATTTCATTTGATCCCTCGTCGCTCTGGGGTGGAATGAAAAATTTTCTCTTGGCCCTGAAAAATCTTTTTGTGTGAAATTTGAAAAATTTTATGCTGTTCATACATGATGGCTCTCAGTAGAACTTTGAGGGATACTTTGATCGAGACCCTAAACACAACGTTGGGGTATAAAAACGGGTGAAATGTAGACACGATTCACACAAAAAGAGTCGTTTGAACGTTTCTTGGGGATGGAAACGTTAAAGGCAGGGTTTGTATAAAAAGTAGGTGAAAAAGGGACAAGAGTCATATAAAAAGAGTCGTTGGAAAGGAAAAGGTGGAAACAAAACAACAAAAAGACGGTGTGGAGTGGGTGTTCGTTTCAAAGGAGAGGGTTTTAAATGAGACAGGTTTCTGGGTGAAGTTCAAAGGAGAGGGTTTCAAATAAGAGGGTGTTCATTTGAAAGGAGAGGGTTTCAAATGAAATGAAGTTCAATTCAAATGAGATGGTTTTCGTTTCAAATGAGATTGTTTTCGTTTCAAATGAGATGATTTTCTATTTAAATGAGATGGTTTTCAATTCAAATGAGATGGTTTCAAATGAGATGGTTTCAAATGAAATGATTTTCATGATTCATTTCAAGTGAGATGGTTTCAAATGAGATGATTTTCATGATTCATTTCAAGTGAGATGGTTTCAAATGAGATGATTTTCATGATTCATTTCAAGTGAGATGGTTTCAAATGAGATGATTTTCATGATTCATTTCAAGTGAGATGGTTTCAACAAAGGTCGTTTTCATTTCAAAAAAGGTCGTTTTCCATTTCCAATCATTTTTTTAAAGGGTCACGGTGCTCAACTATTTTTTCGACCGACTGTAGTATGTCCTCAGCTACTGGTGAGAAGCTTTCTTTTAGAACGGCTCTGAGCTGTTGTTAATAATTTTGATAGTATCTTTTAAATTTTATGGAACTTTCAATTAATTCTTCTCTTTTTTTCTTATTAATTATGATGAGAGGGTAATACTGTTTTTTTTTTGTAAGGTACCTCGTATTTTGAAGCCGTGGGCCGTGGGACACGCTTAAAGTCTCTTTTATTAATTATAGATAGATCAGTTCAGTTCAGTACAGTACAGTGATATCACTGTAATAGTGGAGATTTGGCCAACGCCTTATGCCAAAGCTTTCTAGAAAGACTTCAAGACGACCTTGCTTGTGCTCCGATAAAATTTTGATTAATTTTTAACATTAGTAGTAACTTACTGCGAGATAGATAGATTACAAAAACGTTTGCTCTTCGTACAGTTAAAACTATATGATAATTACAGTTTTACTCTGATTCTGCTAAATTTACTTCTAAAAAGATAAATTAAAGGTAACTAACAAAGTTATTTTTAGTATGTTTATTGATCGGTTTTATTTACCTTTATTATTAATTTCTGGATCTGTAATATTTTATTTATTGTTGTTAATCATATTGTTTCAATATAGTTAAATTTCTTAAAATTTATATTTTTTATAAATAGATTAATTGTTTTGCATTTTACCTTTAACGAACATACAATTTGCATTTTTGTTTGTTTTTTCCAACAATTAACTTTAATGTAAAATGCAAATTTTCATTATTAATTAGCTATAATTCTGAAATTAATGAAACAGTAGTTTGCTTAATTTTCCATTTTAACTCTGTTAATCCCTGTTTTTAAGTTATTTATGTATGCTATTTTATGCATTGCTGTCAATCATATTTATTCAAAATATATAATTGTTTGACTCTTGTTTTTTTTATAAACAAATTATTTTAGATGCCATATCTTTTTAAACACATACAATTTGTATATGCATGTGTGTGTAATGAATCCTTTTTTATTAATAGTTGTGATAAGATAAATAACCCAGTAGAAAAACAAATTTATTAACATCCATTAAATGCAAGACATTGTGAGTATTGGCTGCAAGTAAAGAGACAGAATAATCCACTCATACTCCTTGCTAGTTAAATAGAATGGGAAAAATAATAAGTGATAAAAAAAACCATGTTGTTAAAGAAAGAAAAAAATAGTTTTAATGAACTGTATGGGTAGTCGTAAGGAAAAATGTGGCTCCGCCAAGTCACTAGGAAAGTGAGTGTGTAAGCCAGGGGTGTAGTTACCGCCATATCAGTCCTATCAATGATACGGGGCCCCCAAGCTACAGGGGCCGCAACATGTGTAGTTTCAGTCCCACTAACTCAGTTCCTGTATCTAAAAAAGGGCCCCAAAGGAATTTTGATATAGGGCCCCCTCAGAGCTAGATATGCCCGTGGTGTAAGCTAATTATTTTGTCTTGGAATACCAAATAAATGAAAAAAAAGGATTTAATCCTTTTAATGTAAGAAATAAATGGATACTTCTGTTTAAAAAAAAGGATACACTTCTAATTAAGACACACATAAGAAATATGCAAGATTAGAGAGAATTTTAATTATATAATATTAAGTGAGATTTTTATGTTTATATACTAGCTGTAAGTAAAAATTCTATCTTTTTTTTTCATAAAGAAAAAAATTTTTTTTTTTTGTTTTTATTTAAAATTAATCAAAAATAGAATGTCCTTTGTTAGTTACAACTGTCTGGTAGCTTATCTGAACCCTGGAAAAGAAGTCCTCTATTTTGGAGACAAAAGTATTCTTCCACTATCCTTTGGACACCCTCATTATTTATGTATTCATTTCCATCAAAAGAAAGTTTTGCATTGACTTCAACATATGATAGTCAATGGTGCAATATCAAAAATATATCCAGGTGCAGGTAAAGTTTCCCAGCCCTACTCTGTAATTTTTTATGCAGTTTTCATGCTATATGTAGTCTTGGGTTGTTGTAATTAAGAATCACACCCTTTCTGTTGAGCAAAGTTGAATGTTTTTGTTGAATTTCTTTATTTAAAACATTCAGTTAAGAACAGAAACGAATGTTTAATTTTCTTTCCGCAACTCAACACAACAGAACCTTTTTCTAAGGCACACCATCTTTGGATGGGGATGTTGGACTCGCCCCTTTGTAAACATATGTTTCTTTTCTAACCATATGCATATACCCTATCTACTTTTTATCTCCAGTCACCAAGTTGTCCAAAAATGGTGCCTTTTGTGAGGAGCAAGATTTGAAAACCGAATCAAATTCTGTTAATTAAATTTTTTTGCTTAATTCATGTGGCTCGCAAACAGAGTTTGGACATGAAACCAAGTCTTTTAATGTAATGCTAAGCAGTAGTCTGATGAATTCCAAGCTTGAAGCCTACTTCTGTGGAAGTTTAAAGTGAGATTTGCCCTGATCATACTGCTTGGCACTTCATGACTGACATCTGGGCTTTCCTGATCTGGATTCTTCTTTCAAAGAAAAATCACCCAAATGAAATTTTGCTAACCATCTTTGGCATGTTAAAGCTCTTACTGCTTCCTCTCCAAACACATAACACAAGTTTCTTTTTGCCTCCATCGTGTGTTTCTCTTTTCGAAACTTAAACAACATGCAATGTTTGGCAGATTATATTTAAATTATTCTAGCCTTTATTATTAATCTACTTAACGCTTTGTTGAATTGCAAAAAAACTATCTAGGTGGCACCTCTATTTTTGTAACTCTTGGCATCAACACATCATATTGTGCTGTGAGATTGTAGTAATGGACTTATATTGTCTTAAAAAATTCCTTGGTTAGCTCTATTTTTTTTTTTTGTTTTGTGTTCATCCCACATGTAGATATAGGCATAATTTTCAATACGGTTCCTTTTTCTAATTTGTCGAAAACTTCTGCTGAAGGGGAAGGTTGGATCCTATAAAGCATTGCTTCACCCTATTTCACTGTCCAAAATCAGTGACTGCTTTAAGGCTGTATCACACGTACACTTTTCAATCGATTTTTCGTCCAATTTGTGCAATTTTTACTCAGATGCTATAGCAATTGCTTTCAAACAGCTTTTTGCTAGTGAGCTCAAAAAATTGCTTCAAGTTCTAACCAATGGGTTCTTCAGCGCCCCACATCATAAACAAGATGGTGGCTTCGGTTTCGTCAAACACATCAGATATGCCGTATAACATTTAAATGGTGTATAACATTTAAATGGCATATAAAATTTTAAACAGGATGGTGCTCAATTTCTGTTTACTCCCATTAACAAAAGGGCAAGCAAAATAAAATAATTTCGGATGCTTGTTTTCCGAAGCAGAAAAATCTGCGAGAAATTTTTTAATGTGGAGATAGAGCATGGCCGACGGCGGAGCATGTAGTTTTGTTTATGTCAACCTTTTCCCCTATGTAGGACGGAATGCTTGAAAAAATTGTACCAAAATTTACGTGTGGTATGGCCTTTAGAAATCAACAGTTATCCATTTCATTCAATGACTCTTTCTTTCATTGCATTTTTAAAGATCCATATTTAAGATTCTTGGAAATTCTGGTGTTGTCCAATCTTTGTTTAGCAGGATATTCTTTTGTATCACCTATTTTATGCCTATATTATTTATATTGAAGCATTAAATGAGGCTGATTTGCACCAGTTAATATTAGAATAGATTGTTTCTGGACTTTTGAGATGTTATTTACAGTCGATTTGCTAATACTCTATGTATTATATTAACATTGATAAGTTTATAATTTAATTCTCTCATTTTCGTTTGCAACTTTAAATTTAAATTGAATTTTTTATTTCAATTAGTATTCGTTATCAATCTTTCATTGTTTCTTAATTATTTATTGTTTTATGGCTTGATTAAATTTTCATTTTTTATTATGACAGTTTCTGCTTAATAATTAAGACTTATTCTTAAATGAAAATGAATTTTATTTTTACAATGTGATGAATTATATATATGTTACTGGAAAAGTATAAAATATGAGAATTATTCCATACTCTGCTAGGCATTTTATAGAGTGACCAAAGTTGTTTAGGCAAAGTATGAAATAAACTCATGATAAGGCTATTATCTCAATGACGTACATTTCTAAAAAATATAAATGTTATTCTGACAAAATAGTGAGAAAATCTGAAATAATAATTATTCTAAATATGTAAAGGAAAAAGAAAGTAATACACCAAAACAAAATTTATGTCTTTCTTATTAAGGAAGACAAAATTTTGAATTAAAATTAAGGACTTAAAATTAACCTACTTATTGCAACATGGTAGACTTGAAAAGCATTTTGAATAGCATTTCATTTTTCACGCAAAGACCATTCTTATTTTGTTACTTTGTTTTACGCATACATTTGACGAATCCTTCACCACTTCCATTGGAACCAGCAATTGCAACTGACAGAAAAGGAATTTCATGATCAGGAATAACTTTAATTCTAAGCAAGTTCTTGGGCACAAAGTAAATTGCGATTTCACATATACTTGCTTTAGGGGCTGTTCACCCATGTGACTGCCTGTTTTTCACACCTTTTTAGGGATTTTTTTTTCTTTTTTGATAACCAGTAAAAAGATAAAACTAAGTTTTTTACCATTTATTTATATGTATTTTATGGTTCACACCTAGGAGAGCCCCCACCCTTGGCGCGAATTACTTTGGTTGGCGATAATTGCGCCGTCATGGTAACCTTGCTTTTAAATTCAACATATGCCAACCCTAACTTTTTCTAGAATTTTCGTCATTTGTGGGCGCGCATTTCAAATTTCATTTTGTTGTTGGGCACCGGGTTGAAAGTATGGCTGCGCTTGTAAGTGAATACACGTTAGAATTTTTTGTTATTGAATGCTAGAGGCAAGAAAGAATTGATTGAATGGTGTATGAAAGAAGGATTAATTGCTTCAAGTTATGAATGTCCTAAATGTAATGAGCAAATGGGATTATATGAACGAAAGAGTGTTGTTTTGGATGGATTTGAATGGAGATGTCGAAAAAAAGGTGTGAATATGCATTATGTTTGCGGAAGTATAAGAATTCGTGGTTCTCCAGTAGTAAGTTAATCGGCAATAAAACGTTTTCTCCGTAATCACACCAGCCACGCAGAAGGCATATTCGACCATTACCTCACTGAGTATTTATGGCGGCGCTCTCGCGATCACTCACTCAGTGACGAGACTTTCCAGAATTTTTTAAAAGCAGTTGTTACACTTTACCCTCCACTTGGGAAGGATCAACAATAAGAAAGTAAGTGCTGTTGTTATATTTTTTATCTTAAATGTTAAATTTCTGTATTGTTTACATATATTTTCATTGCGCATCCATCTTATACTGCTATATTTACTTGTCACCGTTGTCGGGTTTGCTTGGCGCCATTTCGTTTTCGCTTGGCACTTTTTCCGGTTTGGCGCCAAGGGTGGGGGCTCTCCTAGGAGTTTACTGTATTTTATGAGTAGTATATAACTTTTTCACCAAAAATATGCAGTAGAACGTGAGTTATAGCGCTCTTGTTGAGTAAGGCTGAGCGCCACTGATAATTGTACTGTGCGTCATAGGTTCTCTCCCCCTGCTGCAGACCATGACTCCTTCTCCAACACTACATCTTGCTTCTCCATTTTCATGCAGCATAGCAAAAAAAATTTTTTTTTTTTTTATTTGTTGAGAAAGTTTAAGTAAAATTGAGTATTTTGACGCTTCCGATTGAACCACAATCTTCAACTGACAAATTCTCAGCCTGAGGCACATGTTTAAAGTCTCGTGCCTTGCCACATAATATTCTAAATGAAGCAGAGGTGTATTTCATACTTTTCCGCTTTCTCATTAGGCATTCTATAGAATGCTTAGGCAATGTGTGAAATAAGAATAATTTCATACACTGCTGGCTAGTTTTGGGCATTCTATGGAATGCCGGATTTCATACTTTGCCGGTAACATGTACAATAAAAAGAATTCATTACAATATGTAAAATTCATAGTATATATTAAGTTGAAACATTTTATAGTATTGTATTCTAATACTTGAAATAATTGATCTACAAAAATTCCCACAACAGTATTATCTTCCCTAAAGTATGATTATTTAACAGTACTTCAAACATTCTCTCAAAGTAATAAATATTTTTAAAAAATTGTTGTGTAAAGCATTCTTTCAAAGTTAAATTAGAAATTTATCAGATGTTAACCAAACAAATGTTGCCTTACAATTTAAACAAATAAAATAATGAATAACAAACAAACTTAGATATATCCTAAAAATAACACTGAAATAGATTTTGATGAAAAACAAAAAACATTATATGAATAATAAAAAATAAGTTAGATCACGTTCTTTCTTGTAATTGCGAGATATTTCTTTATAAAAAGAATACATTTAATATCACAAATTTGCTAAGAAATAGTTTTGCTTTCAAAGAAAGAAAGAATGTATTTCATCCCATCTGCAGAAAAATAGGATATTTTAAAAAATAAATATAATGTATATTTCAACTAAAAGCAAATTGAAGCACAAGATAGCTATTTTTAACATTTCACAAAGTTTCTGGTTATGTCAGGCTGATACGTAAAGAGGGAATACTGCAATTAAAAGTTTAAGAACTACTGCTTTAAAGTATGATGTTAACCAATACTTTATCAATAGAGTAAGATCCATCTCATGTAATTATAGGCTTTTCTCACTGATTGTTAGCACTCATTTTGATGGAATTTTTCATTCTTACCCAGTGACGTAGCTCGTTCAGATTGGGCCCCATATCAAAACTCCTTCGGAGCCCTTTTTTTTTCAATGGAAGCCCTCTTAGTGGTACTGTAGTTACACATGTGGGCCCTTGTAGCTCTGAGATCCTGTATCATTCATACAGCGGTAGCTACGCCTCTGCTTTTACCTCTGTGTGTTTCAAATCTTACTCTTTAACACTGATTGACTGTGCTCAAGAAAATCCCTAACACCAGTCTTTTATTTTTTATGGTACTTTTTTTCTTTTGCTTACTTTAATTTTAAATAGATAGATTTTCCAGACCTCCAAAAAATTAGGATTTATTTAATCTTAATTTTTTGTTGAGTTATTTTTAAACATGTGCTTGTCACAATATGTCCAAAGAGTCTCAGTGCTAAAAATTCAAACCAAAAAACGTCACCAGTAATTCTCATTTTCTCTCAAAATAAAAAAAAAATGTACTTATTAATCTGACCGCATCCTCTTTTACACTGTTTGAAAATTCTGATATTTCTATACTGTTAACCTCCTTTAAACATTCATTTACATGTAATATCAAATTTAACATTAATCCAATATAACATTAATTTAGTATGAAAATTTTTAACTTTCATGTTCTTTTTCAGAATCTGATATGATTGTTTAAGGTTCATGGAATGAAAGCTAGTTCTAATTTTGAAAGATACATGGCAAATGAAAAAAACTTCTGAAGATTTCAAACGTTTGTATACTGAAAGCAAAGTGTACAATAATTCTTTTTCACTGCAAATATTTGCTTTCAAAAACTAATATCAGTTGATGTTTCACTGATATGCTTTGGCAATGAACATCAAAAGTATTTGTACCCAAAACTATCAAAAAAATTAAGCTTAAGCTGCTGTTAGTCTGTTTAGACATGGAATACAAATGTATATAAAGGTTTCTTCAAAATTTGAATATTGACAAAGTAGTTTTTTTTTCTTCTCTCACTGGTATATGAAAACTTAACAATTGCATGAATTAAAAATGAGTCAAGGATTCTCAGAGTTCTAAACGAACAGCAAATTAAGGGGATTTAAAAAAAGGAAAACTATAAATATAGTTTCTCTGAAGTTGTTAATTATTTGGGGGAAAGTATTTAATAATACTTATAAAATAAAAAATGAAATATTTTTGAGGACTATTTAAGAAATTCAACTTTTTAAAATTATTATTCGATCTGATAGAACAGCAATATATTGAAGGCAATACTTGATAATTAAAAAAAAGAATTTTTTTTAAAGACCTAATGTTATGCAATGGTCCAGTTTTAAATTACCTATTTAAAGCTATTTCACATGTTTTGTATGTGTATTGCTTTATGCATTGAAACAAGGTTCATGCCCCCTTTGAGTTTTTGACGAAGAAGTTCTATCTTAGTGTTTAAATTTTTTCCTATGTTTACAATAAGCTAATACTCTTTATTCTAAAGTTTCTCTTGAATATAATTTATTAACTATTAATTGATTATACTCTAGATTTTTATTTTGCATTAAAGAGAAACCAATATCTCATGTAAAGCAACATAACTCTGAGCGAGTAATCTCTGAAGTGTGTATTAAAGTAAACTTTTCTACATTAAAAGAAAAGATGGCTCAGGATATAAGTAACATTAAACCTCATTTACCTATTGATGCGAACGAAAACCATTATGTTTGTGAAATATGCTACAAGGCTTTCTCTAAAATTGGTAATTTAAAAACGCATCTACGTGTTCACACCAAGGAAAAGCCTCATGTTTGTGAAATATGTAAGAAGGCTTTCTCTCAAAGAGGTGAATTGAAAACGCATTTACGTATTCATTGCAATGAAAAACCTCATATTTGTGAAATATGTAAGAAAGCTTTCTCTCAAAGAGGTAATTTGAAAACACATTTACTTATTCATTCCAATGAAAAACCTCATGTTTGTGAAATATGTAACAAGGCTTTCTCTCAAAGAAGTAGTCTGAGAACACATTTACTTATTCATACCAAGGAAAAGCCTCATGCTTGCGATATATGCAACATGGCTTTCTCACGCAGTAATAGTTTGAAAACACATTTACTTCTTCATTCCAATGAAAAATGTCATATTTGTAAAATATGTAACATGGCTTTCTCTCATATTAGAGATTTAAAAAGGCATCTGCGTGTTCACACCAAGGAAAAGACTCATGTTTGTGAAATATGTAACAAAGCTTTCTCTCGAAGAGGTCATTTGAAAAAACATTTAATTATTCACACCAAGGAAAAGCCTCATGTTTGTGAAATATGTAACAAGGCTTTCTCTGAAAGAGGTAATTTGAAAAACCATTTACTTATTCATTTCGGTGAAAAACCTCATGTCTGTGAAATATGCAACAAGCCCTTCTATCACCTTTGTGATTTAAAAATTCATCTACGTGTTCACACCAAGGAAAAGCCTCATGTTTGTGAAATATGTAATAAGGCATTCTCTCAAAGATGTAATTTGAAAACGCATTTACTTATTCATTCCAATGAAAACCTCATGTTTGTGAAATATGTAACAAGGCTTTCTCTCGAAGAGGTACTTTGAAAACACATTTACTTATTCATTCCAATGAAAAATCTCATGTTTGTGAAATATGCAACAAGGATTTCTCACACATTAGTACTTTGAAAACACATTTACTTATTCATTCCAATGAAAAATGTCATATTTGTAAAATATGTAACATGGCTTTCTCTCATATTAGAGATTTAAAAAGGCATCTGCGTGTTCACACCAAGGAAAAGCCTCATATCTGTGAAATATGCAACAAGCCCTTCTCTCAACTTTGTGATTTAAAAATTCATCTAAGTGTTCACACCAAGGAAAAGCCTCATGTTTGTGAAATATGTAATAAGGCCTTCTCTCAAAGAGGTAATTTGAAAACACATTTACTTATTCATTCCAATGAAAAACCTCATGTTTGTGAAATATGTAACAAGGCTTTCTCTCGAAGAGGTACTTTGAAAACACATTTACTTATTCATTCCAATGAAAAACCTCATGTTTGTGAAATATGTAACAAGGCTTACTCTCAAAGAGGTAATTTGAAAACGCATTTACTTATTCATTCCAATGAAAAACCTCATGTTTGTGAAATATGTAACAAGGCTTTCTCTCGAAGAGGTACTTTGAAAACACATTTACTTATTCATTCCAATGAAAAACCTCATGTTTGTGAAATATGTAACAAACCTTTCTCTCAAAGAGGTGAGTTGAAAATGCATTTACTTATTCATTCCAATGAAAAACCTCATGTTTGTGAAATATGTAACAAGGCTTTCTCTCAAAGAAGTAATTTGAAAACACATTTACTTATTCATACCAAGCAAAAGCCACATGCTTGCGATATATGCAACATGGCTTTCACACGCAGAGATACTTTGAAAACACATTTACTTATTCATACCAAGGAAAAGCCTCATACTTGTGATATATGCAACATGGCTTTCTCACGCAGTAATAGTTTGAAAACACATTTAATTATTCATTCCAATGAATAATATCATGTTTGTAAAATATGTAACAAGGCTTTCTCTCAAATTAGTGATTTAAAAAGGCATCTGCAGGTTCACACGAAGGAAAAGCCTCATGTCTGTGAAATATGCAACCAACCCTTCTCTCACCTTTGTGATTTAAAAAGGCATCTAAGTGTTTACACCAAGGAAAAGCCTCATGTTTGTGAAATATGAAACAAGGCTTTCTCTGAAAGAGGTAATTTGGAAACGCATTTACTTATTCATGCCAAGGAAAAGCCTCATGCTTGCAATACATGCAACATGGCTTTCTCACAAAGTTGGAGTTTGAAAACACATTTACTTATTCATTCCAATAAAAAAACGTCATGTTTGTGAAATATGTAACCAGGCTTTCATTCAAATTAGGGATTTAAAAAGGCATCTACATGATCATACCAAAGAGAAACCTCATTTTTGTGAAATATGCAATGTAGCTTTCTCAGAAAGCAAACTTTAAAAAGGCATTCACATGTTCACACCAAGTAAATGCCTTTAAAAAAGCATTTGCAAGTGCATACCAAGGAAAAGACTCATGTTTGTGAAATATGCAACAAGACTTTCTCTAAAATTAGTGATTTAAAAGGGCATCTGCATGTTCACAGCAAGAAAAAGCCTTATGTGTTTGTGAAATATGTAACAAGGGGCTTTCTCTCAAAGAGGTATTTTAAAAACACATTTCATTGCAGTGAAAAGCGTCATTTTTGTGAAATATGTAACAGGGCTTTCTCTCCAATAGATAGTATGAAAGAACATGTACTTAATTATACCTAAACCTCATGTTTGTGAAATGTGCAACCAGGCTTTCTCACAAATATGTTGTTTCATACCAAAAAAAAAGACTAATTTTTGTAAGGTATGCAATAAATCTTCCATTGAAATTAGAGATTTCAAGTGACATTAACATTCGTACTTATATGAATGAAAAAGCCTCTTGCAAACAAGGCTTTCTCATAAAATACTTTAAAAAGCACATTTCTTACTAATGCTAAACAAAAACCTTAGTTTTGCAATATGTAGAACTATTTGTGAGATAGATGAATTCTTTGAGTATTTTTGTCTAAAAAAAGTTTATAAGCCTTATATTTGAAAAAAATTTCAGAATTTTTTTCTTATACATGCATTACCTAAAAAAGGTCATTTTCACATTGAAAAATAAAAAAATACCATGTATATGAAAAAATAAATCCTAATTTAGAACAATTTAATCTGATATAACTGCAGTCATAGACTTAATCTTACAAGACTACTTACTGTTTATTGTGTTATTTTACATTACTGTTTTATTAGTATAGATTGTGGAGTAATTTTTATGATAAATGTATTTATTTTATTTATTTTCACAAATAAAAGTAAATATTACTGCTTTAGATGGAAAAGTATCTTCATTTTGACAAATGAAAATAATTACTTTTGTTTTGTATCAGGGGTAACCAACCATTTTGTTGAGAGTGCCACGATCTGATAAAAAGAAAAGAAAGCCTATATCAGTGTGAACATGCATTAGAAGTTAACTTCTTTGGCTTACATGTATTGAATTGTGTAATAAAGTTTTATTTTGAAGTAATCTATATTAATAAAGTAAATTTTAAGCGTGTGTATTTCGCCTCTACAGCCCAAACTAAGCAACCCAGAAGTATGAAACTTGGTACATAATTATTCTAGGTCCTAATGATGTGCACTACAAAGAGTTTTTTTTCCGAAATTCGCTTTAGATTTTTTAAAATAAAATTTTTAAACGATTTTTCCATTTTTTTTTTTCCTTTAACAACTGGGTTTTTAGTTAGTTGTTTTGGCAACAGTCTTATTTGTTTTGCTTATCTATTTGATTATTCCAAACCATTTTTACATTTAACGTATTTTATCCTTTTATGATAATATTTTAGGGAAATGGTTTATGATATGTTTTTCTTTCAATTTACCAATTTATCTGTTCAAGTGTAGTATAGAGGAGCCACTTTGGATTTGGCGGTTTTTCTTCGGATTTTTCGTTTTTTATCTAAATGTCATGGTGAGATATCGAATTCATTCTAAAATAAATAATACCGAAAAAAGTACCTTGGCGACCACTTTTAGTCATCAAAATAAAGGACTGCGCCAAGGGCCCTCCCCCCCTATACTACACTTTAACCATTTTTGTGAAATTATTTTCTGTGAAGCAAAATTGCAATATGAACACTCATTAAAAAATTATTTTTAAATATTGGGCACACTGTTCTGCAATGGCTCTACCCATTTTAAAATATATTATGCTTGCAAAAAAAGCTCAATTTTATTCATTGCGCTACAGGGACACAACAAACAATTTTTCTTTCTATATATGCTGTTGGACTGTTATATTTGTTTGTTTCTCTGATTTGATTCTCTTTTGACCAGCAGCTGCTGCACCTAGGGCCTTTTCCTCGAAGTTAGTTTTCACTGTGTAATCAGTTGAAAACAAATGTACATACATTAATTTATCATGTAAGTATTTAAATTGTGATGCACCAAATTAATTATGAATTACGCGTATTTTTATTCAACATCGTCTATATATGTATACCAATAAAACAAGCAGGTTTGTGTGTTTCAGCTGTACCGGGATAACTAAGAAACCCAGAAGTCTTAAACTTGACATGTAGAAGCTGTAGGTCATTATCCTGAACACCTCAAAGAGTTTTTTTTTCGAGATTCGATTTAGATTTTTTTTTAAATTCAATTTTTAAGCGATTTTTCAGCTAAATGGAGATATGTCATCAGACGTGTCAAGTCAACTTTGCGAAAATTAATGTTAAGAGCAGTTTTTTGGGATATTTTAGCACATTTTATTGTTAATATATTTATTTATAGTTTTTTGAAACTCTTTGTGGTGGAATTACATTCGTTTTTCGAAAAAGTTGTCGTAAAAAAAATGTTCTTTCTAAATTTCATTTTTTTGGATTTGCAACACAAATATGGTAACATTAGATTTCCCATGCCTTAGAATATAAATTGTTTCGTATTAAATTAATACTGAAGTTTCTATTTTAGTGTCACAGTTTTGTCTTTTGTTTATTTTCTTAACTGTAATTTTTTCTTGCTTATTGTAGTTTTAATTATATGATACCGTGACTCAAGTTTTTAAGTAAAAAAATGATTTGTGAAGATTTTTGTAAACAGAAACTTTGATAATGTGGTACTTATGTATTAGCATCACCACAGGAAAATTGGTGCCATGCGAATCACACCTTGATACCATATGGCTGCGGTGATGATTATACTTAAGTACTGATAATAATTACTTATTTTTTAACACAAATATTAGTGAATTATTTTAGACAAGGAAATTCACTTCTCACCTGCTTTTAATCTTATGTTCAAAAATAATAATAATCTGTTACAAAAAACTGTATTGCTTTGCTTTGTTCAACGACAAATTCTAAATCTTGTGCTTATTGAAACAAAGTTAAAAATCCTATCTAGCAGTATAACAAAAAGAGTATATAGTGATAAATTCAACTAATGGAAAAACAGATTATTGCTGAAATAAAACCCTTTTTTCAAGAATTCATTAATGCAGTACTTTCTTTTTTTTAAAAAAAAAAAGTTACCGATGAGTGAAATTTGGAAATTTTAACTTAAAAATTAATCCCTTAAAAAAATTTAAATTTTAATAAAAACATTTGCAAACACAAGTTTATTTTAAGCGAAGATCAAAGTGGCTAACTTGGAGAGTTATTTTGAATGTTCACATTGGTGCGATAAAACGCAAGTACCAACATTTCCTTCCGTTTCATCCGTACTTTTTATCAGCGCAGGCAGAGTGGCACTTTTTTTCGCAAAAATTTGACTGATTTTTTTTTCTTTTACATATAAAACACGTAAGAGTCTATTTCTATTGTTTTGATATCACAAATTTTGCTGAGGTGACACCGATACGTAAGTACCCTTTTCCTCTACTGTTAAATTCCATTGTAACAAAAAAGTAGAAAAATGTAACTGTGAAAGAAATGACAATTAAAACTAATTGGGATTAACAGATTGCCAATATTGTGCGATTTAAGTTGCAAAAACTAAGTCTTGTAATTTTCCATACATTTTTATAACAAAGAATTGTGGGATTGACTCCCAATACTTTGTTGTGTTTGACAATATCTAAGGTAACCAACCATACTTTAGATAGATTTGCACTACTTTTTCGTAACCGTATTCTTTTTAAAATTAATTCGTGCAGCCAAAATACTCCTTTTGCACCCTTAAAAAATTTATGTAAACTATAACGGTTAATTTTAATTTATGCAACTTGTGAAATGTTCATAATTAACCATTTCCGTCTAAACAGTTTACATGAAAAAAAAAGTTTGGACTCCCTCATTCATTAGGGAATTATATAAGATTCTAACATTAAGTTTTATTTTTCACCGAATAGGGTCGAGTGGTAGTGTATGGTGCTTCCACACCACAGGTCTGGGGTTCTATTAACGGGATGCGCAAGGTCGACTCTGCCTTTCATCCCCGCTACATTGGGTCGATAAATGAGTACCAAGCTTGCTTGGGGTCTTAAACACTGAAGGTCTCTCTTCAGACAGACCACCAAATCGGGACATCTGTTCATGCACCTCAGCGACCAATGGTCACGTATATTGGGATGGGCATAGTAGTTCCTGGCCCTCATGGATTGTTGTGCCACTGAGTTTGAGTTTTAAGTTTGAGGATTGCCTCACTTTGGGGATACCCCTTAGATAAACATGTATTTCCACTCATTTGCAATTAAACATTTTTCTTTCAATTACGTTTATTTCAGAAGGAAGTTTGATTTTTCAAATGTATTTGCTTAATAACATGTATATTTGTGTATTATATTAAAATTTTGATCAATCCAAAATTACATGTTTTTTGTTAATCTAGAAGCTTTTAGGATTTTAGAACTGATCTTACAATCCATATACGTTTTATAGTAGTATATTTAAAAATGATAAGGACAGTTTTACGACTGTGTGAGCTTTTATGCCTCGTTTATAAATATAAAAAATTGCATTCAGCTACAGTTTTTAAAATGTACTGAAATAAGTGGATGAATAGGATATTTTTTTTACATATTATGAATATTTTTGACTGCAGTAAGATATATTTATATTTCAGTTTCTTTACAATTTGAATAGAAGTTGTAAGCCACACACACACACACATTTTGCGAATAGTTTGATATTGAGTATAAACTCACAAAGGCTGTTTAATATTGTAAAGTGCTTTACTTTGATACCAGCACACATTAAAATAAGGCTCATTTGCAGTTATATGATCAGCTTCAGTGATATTTAAATTTTCAAAAATAGTCTACACGTACGAAAACATTCTTTCAAAACCGCACACCACATCTCATACTATGCCTTCCCTACTGCAGGAAATATTTGTGTGTACTGAAAAAATTTCATACAGGATACATTTCAAAATGTTAAAATTGTTTTTAAAATTTGGTATGGATGCATTGTGGAACTGTCGGTTAACTTCACTGAACAAAATTGTTTTAAGTGTACTGTTTTGAAAGACAAAATTAATTAGGGAGAACTTTTCTCACAATAGAATTTGTAATGACTGAATTGTGTGAAAATGTAGTTATCGATGTGTGACATTTTTCCTTGTAATAAAAGAAACAGAAGTATAAGAAATTAAACTTGAGTAGAATATGGTTAGAAGTACTGTCATGCGCATTTGAAGAAGTATATCCCCCATTTAAATTAAAAATTATTGACTGAATGTGTGTTATGTCCATCACAAATGCCGATGTAGAAAAGGAATTTTTATTTAATACGAGAAGTTCGAAAAGGAGAACACTAGGAATGAAAATGTAGATTTTTTCCGAAAAATATTCAGTTAACATAAAAATATCATTTATATGATTTAAATTAAAATAAATTAAAAATATTGAAATCCTTTTTTATGCTATTTTAAATTAAAAATATAATTGAATAGAGAAAGATCGGTTTTATTTCATAAATATACAATCATAGTATGTATATCACCGTATGCACCATTTATTGTCTTTTTGTTTAAAAAATGAGATAGGGCCTTTGCTCTTTTTACCTCATTACTTTTTAAAAAACAGGAAAGTGAGCGCGATTTCTTACTCTATATTCAAAAATGAATACAGGATGCTTTTTTCTGGTTCAAATCGCAATACCAAAATATATATATATATTTAATTTTTAAAAAATGACAAAAAAATAAATTTTGTTTGAAGAAAATATAAGTATTTTTCAACTTCTAACATACTATTTATTAAATTTTCTCCTTTTTTACCTTTCATTTTGTTTTAATTTTACTGTGACTGAACATATAGGAGAAAGAAACACGGAGTTCCACTACAGCTTTCATACAAGATTGCCCAAGGCAACTTAACAGCTAGCTGTAAACGATTGATCTCTTGGTTCTTACTTGACAAAGGAACCGAACTAGGTCTTAAAATTGTCCCCGTTCGACCTCCCAAGTCTTAAAAGGGGGAAAGGAAAGGAGTCTGTTGCATTTTTAAAGCGAACTTGACAATAAGAGTAAACGCTTTCGTAATAACTTTTCAGGAGGAAGCTAACCACTAAGAGGGTTAAAAATTTTTAATGTAATTTAGTATGCTTTAAATCAGTCAATT
This sequence comes from Trichonephila clavipes, assembly GCA_019973935.1. Lineage (NCBI taxonomy): Eukaryota > Metazoa > Arthropoda > Arachnida > Araneae > Nephilidae > Trichonephila > Trichonephila clavipes. The sequence goes on along the minus strand of BMAU01000117.1, from coordinate 555,957 downwards.
TATTCATTTTAAAAAATTCGCTCATTCTATATCAAGTTCAGTTTTTTTTTTTAAATCACAGTCCTTTCCTTTTCATTTCCTATTTTCTTTTATACATTTAAAAAAATGCAATTTGAAAAAGATACAGAAAATTGCATGTACTCTGCTTTTCGCTTTTGCCTCTACATATCAGAAGAAAACATCTTTCCTCATATGAAAAACATTTCGGGCCTGCAAAGAAATTATTTCACATCTGAATGCTCAGAATCGTGTCAAATTGAAAAATGCACATTATACACCTGATTTTGCGACGTGTAAGTAGAGAGCGGTACAAGCACTGAGTTCACATTAAAATTTTTATTTAAATGTATTAAAAGGAAATACATATATTTTACGTTATCTGTTTCTTATTTTGATAAGTATATTTAAAAAAACATAATATATATGTATTTTATTATTTTTGAAAAAAAATTTTATTGAAGAAATAGTTATATTTTATGCTTTTTATTTTTATGTGAAGAAATATTTTTAAATAATGCAAAATTAATTTATAATAAGCAGTGCCGTTTTTAACCTCCCCAGCGCCTTAGGCACCTCAAATTGTTGCACCCCCCCCACTATTTCCAGAGCACTCCCCCTCCTTTAGTTCTTACCTGGCTAGTTTTGATTCAGGAGAGATTTTTCCTTAACTCTCTTACGACCATATTCACCGCTAACCTGACCGCCGGTTAGAGGAAGGAAACCGGGGTTTCGCCGAAAACGTTATTCACCATCGCAAGTTAATAACTTAACTCCGGTTCAAGTTAAAAAATCCTTACCCAATGCCACAGCCGGGTTAGTTTTAACCGCACATGCGCAGTAAGCGATTTTTCGAGTGTTTACGTTTTCGTGCAAGTTTTGAAGTAGTTAGTTTGGATAGATTTTTAGTTTACGATGAATACCATTCAGAAAGTTTTCACTGTTACTCAATTAGATTTTTTAGAAAAACTGGAAACCAGAAAATTCTATTATATGTACTTGCGGCTTCATCAAAGCCAGCACCAACTCTTTTTCGTACTGCGTAAAATAAATTCTGTTGGCATTAATTTTAAACAGATAGCGATACACGAGGTTAAAAACAAGCTGGCACGAGGCGAAGATAGAAATTGTAGCTCCAGCCGGAAGTCACGGGGTTTATTTCGACCAATGGGAATCGACCAGTAGAGCTGTGAATTGGAGTTCTAACCTGGGGTTAACTGCCGGTTACTTAACTCCAGGTTTCATCGCTGAGTAAGGTTAGCGGTGAATATGAGCGTTATTCTTTTCCCTTTCTTTGTTTTTGCTAACTGGACATGTTTTCCATCGCCCAACCCCTATGGATCCGACGTGTCCCGAACTAGCGTTGGAGAGTGGAATTGTTTGGCCTCTCTTGTTCATTTCTTACCTTACGACATCTCAGACCACCCACCTTTTTGTAAATTGGTACAGTAAATTAATGAAATCGTTTGCAATCACAGTATAGAGTACACATTATTGTATGAACTGTTTTCAACTTATTTATTATTATCTTTTTCGTCGCTTTACTGTATCTTTCTTTTTAACATCATTATTCTTTGTTGAGTCACTATCATCGTACTGGTACATCAAAAGTTTCTTCGAGCTCCGATCATGGCAAAATCATTTATAACATCATAGCAAGTAGTAGAAAAGTGGGGGTTCTGGATCACGAGGTGCTTGAGGTCCCCGCCTCCCCGAACGAGTTCTCTTCGTCCCCTCCACCCCTTCCCGCGGTTCTCCCCATCCAACCCTTCCGGCGTTTCCCTCCATCCACCGCTTCCAACCGGTCCCTCCAATTTCGTCCTTCTTCATCCATGACACTTTACACCCCCCCTTTCCCTTCTATTTTCTCTTAGCGGGATATTGCATAAACAATCAAAATAGAAAAACAAAGCATAAATAATTTTAGGCTAATAATTGGCATAATAATTTTTTTTCTGTACAATACTGAAATATTGCTTTTCATTTATATAGATATGATTAAAATATGGGAAGATAGATTTTGTAAATAAACCATATTGAAAAAGCCCGTTTTTTTTTCTTTGTGAATCTGATTATAATAGTGATGTCATATGACTAGTGACATCAGTAATTTTTCTACCAATCAGTTGCTTCCAAAGTTACGTCATGAAAATGAACCAATCAGCTTACTGTTGCCACCTTGTAATACTCATTTTTTTTCTTTCTGTGTATATTTCTTCTCAAGCTCTGAGTTGGTAGAATACTTTGCTTCTCGATAAAGAATTATCACGTTCCAACCCTACCACAAAATTTCAAGATATTTTCTTTCGTGATTAGTGAATTGAATTGAAATTTATTTAGTTAACCATGAAACATGCTACACCTCTCGCCTTCTCCCATCCTCGAGCCAAAAGAGTGTTTTGATAAAGACAACGGGAAAGCTTCTTCGTTTAAACCAGATGCTGTTCCTGAGAATCATTTCCATTTAGGAAGTCACAACTACGCCGTTGTTTCTGATTTTGCAGACGTTGTTCGAATTCACTTGCGCCGATACAAGCTCGATGCCACTGGATCTCTTTTACCTACCAAAGATGGAATCACTGTAACACCTTCCGTATGGTTAGCCCTCGTAAGAGAATTTTCTGCAATCGATCAAGCCTTTGAGGATGGAAAAGTATTTGTTACCAAGGATTGTCTCTTACTTTCCCGAACTGTTATCGAGAATGTCACTCATATCATAATGCAACGTTATTTCCAACGAAAGGACTTTACTCGTAAATTTTTGACTCCAGTTTCCATGCTAAAAGAAACGGAATGGAATGTATTAAAAGATATCCATAAGCAGATCACGTCGAAAACTGTTTCAATCATGTTCGGGCGTGTTTTTCTGAAACTTCTGAGGCAAGAAGTGGCTAAACACATTCCTTTTCCAAAATCTGACTGCGTCGATTGTATCGACGCAGAAATGGTTCTCACTACATCAATGGTCGAACTCTTATGTAACCATATCGAAGAAAATATTTCATCATTGTTCGGATGTTTGGAAGGATACGAAAATCAACTAGGTCATGAATGTATGACATATTCAAACGGACAGAGAATTTCCGAATATGGTGATTTAGCCATATTAAACATGGACTGGGATAAACTGGTTGCAGATTTTGTCAATCGAAACATCCAAATGGTAAATTACATGAATGAGATGTTTCTCAATAAGTTAAATATGAATGTGCTGATAGAAAATGCTAAACAAATGTATGTTGCTAGAGATTCTTTATTATTATTGTAAATAAAAAGTATTATTTTTCTTCAAAGTGTATTTCTTATTTTTTTTTTAAGAAAAAAGTGGTAAAGTACACACACAGAGAGATAGGCACACAATTCGTACAAATGTATTATTCTCATTAAATTTAAAACCTAAGATTGTAAAAATGATAAAAAATATGCTCAAAATGTATTCATTTCTAAGGGTTTTTTCTTCAAGGCTAACATGAATTTTCATATTGATTCAAAACATTGTTCTCTCCGTCCCCTCCACCCCTTCCCGCGGTTCTCCCCATCCAACCCTTCCGGCGTTTCCCTCTTCGTCCTTCTTCACCCGTGACACTTTACCCCCCCCTTCCCTTGTCTTTGCTCTCGTGTTTATAAATATTAAAATTATTCCCAAATTGAATCATATCTAAAAAAAAATTCAAAAGTTAACACGGTATTAATGATTAAAACCAGTATTTGAATTAAACATGGAGTGGAAAAACATTTATCGGGTTCCCGAACACGCAGGTAGTTTCGGTGGTAGCGATGCTGTACATCGTTCTCTAAAAGGAAGGTTTCCAGAAAAGATATAAAAAATTGGTTACAAACAAAGGAATCATACACTTTACATAAACCAGTTAGAAAAAAATTGATACGAATCGAGTAATCGTTGGCCGAATAAAACAGCAATTTCAGGCAGATCTAGTCGATATGCAATCCTTATCTTTTTTAATGACGGTCACAAATATTTGTTGACCTGTATCGATGTTCTTTCGAAGTATGCTTGGGCTCTGCCATTGAAGAATAAAAAATCCGAATCTATTGTATCGGCTTTTAAAAAGATTTTTCTGAGCGCATTCCAAAAAAATTACAAACAGATGCTGGGAAAGAATTTGTGAACTTTGTGTGTTCCAAAAATATCTAAAGAAAATGAAAGTTGGATTTTTACAACAAATAATAAGGCAAAAACCTCCATTGTAGAACGATTGAATCGTACTTTGAAGAGTAAAATGTGGAAGTATTTTACTGAAATGAACACAAAGTGTTACATTGATGTCCTTGGAAAATTAGTGTACAGTTATAATCATACGTGGCATCGGAGCATTCGCATGGAACCTAGCTCGGTAAGCGAAGGAAATCAAACTCAAGTGTGGCTAACTTTGTACGGACAGTCTCTGAAAGAATCAAAATCCATATTCAAAGTGGGTGATACCGTGCGAATCAGCAGAGAAAAACTTAATTTTGAAAAAGGTTATACACAAAATTGGACGAGAGAAATTTTCACGATTCACCAAATCCTTTCTAGAAATCCAATAGTTTACAGAGTAAAAGATTTATCTGGTGAAATTATTCAGGGCACCTTTTATCCCCAAGAACTGCAAAAAGTATCCGATTCTGGATTTTATCCTGTTGAAAAAGTTATTAGAACAAGGAAAAGGAATGGTAAAAGCGAATATTTAGTAAAATTTCAGGGATACCCAGATAAATTTAATGCATGGGTAAGTGATGTCAGAATGATATAAATGGGAGCGCATAATACTCTTTTCTTAGTTTGAAAGATGTCTCTCTCTCATTCTACATTACACTAGTTAGTGACAGTTCCAAGCTTCTTTTCCAGAAAACAAAATATCCCATTTCATGACTCAACTTCCATTGCCCGTTACTTTGAATAATGGAGAGTGGGAAGTTGGCTTAGTAGATTTAATATATCCACACACATGGTATAACATAAGAAACGATAATAATATATTTGGATTTGATGTAGGTAATGGAGAATTACTTGTGAGACGAGTTCCACCAGGTTGTTATGAAACTCTGCCAGATATTTTAAAAGGAATGCATTTGGAATTGCATCAAAATAAAATCGAGTTTATTTATCATTCTGTGACAAAGAAGGTAAAGATAAAGCTTGGTGATCAGGCTAGAGTCGTTTTATACAAAGGCCTAGCTGAATTATTAGGTTTTGAACCTGGTGAATATAAAAATCAGTGGAAAGTCCATACATAGCTGATCCTACAGCATCATTTCCTATCATGTATGCCTACTGTGATCTCGTTGAACCTCAGATTGTCGGTCACACTCAAGCTCCACTCCTGAAAATTATAAAAGTAGAAGGAAAAGACGGAGAAAAAAAGTAGTCAATGCTCACTATACAAGACTTCACTACGTACCTGTTATTCGACAACAGTTCCAAACGATTGAAATGATTCTGCGATTGCATTCTGGTGACTTAGTTCCTTTTGAGAGAGGTCGCGTGATAGCTGTGTTACATTTTAGGCTGAGACAAATCATTTAAAAGAAGATGTGAGTAAATATAAAATTCATTTCTTGAAAGAAATTTTATGAGTAAAGATGCTTGTTCCTTATAATTGTTGTACAAAGCAATTTTTGAAGACTATTACATTTCACAAACAGGAAATGGACTCCCATATTACGCTGGACAATCTTTTCAGAAAGGATATGGTATTGGTGGATGGTTCAAACGATTATATATATTTCGTACAGCTTTACCTTTTCTTAAGAGTGGTGCTAAATCAGTGGGAAAAGAAGTTTTGAAAACAAGCACACAAATTGCAAATGACATGTTGGAGGGGCAGAGTCTGCTAGACAAAGGACTAATGAAACTGGAAAAAAGTTAATAAAAAAAGCTATCCAAAAAGCTGACGAAATGATAGGGCGTGGTAAGAAGCATCAAAGGTACAAAAGAAAGAGGAAAGGAATGAAAGCTACCAGTTACTCCAAATCGAAGAAAGTAAGAGGACGAGATATTTTCGATCATTAGGAGTGATGGCTTTTCTATTAAAGGAGTCTCCTGAATACGTTAAATCTGAGCTGAATTTATTTTTAGCTCCTCCTACCCAAACTGCAATAGAAAAAGGTCAATGGGTAAAATTCCATCCCATTACTAATGTTGCAGATGGAGGTCCTATTGAATTCCTCATACCTGGAAATGGTGATGCTTACCTAGATCTCTCTCAGACCCAATTACATGTTCGAGTAAAAATCTTTAAAAGCGATGGTAAAGTAATTACTAATGAAAATAAAGTTGGACCTGTAAACTTATTTTTGCACAGTTTGTTTTCCCAAGTAGACGTTTGCTTAAACGAAAGAACAGTTTCCTCTAGCAATAATACATATCCCTATAGAGCTATAATAGAAACTTTATTAAATCATGGGTACGACAGCAAAACTTCTCAGCTGACATCTGAACTTTATTATAAAGACACTGCTGGCAGGATGAATGTTTATGATGAAAATGATAAGGAACCGAATGAAGGATTCAAAAGCCGCGTGAAGTTCATTAAAGGAAGTGGAACTGTTGATATGGTTGGACGACTTCATGTGGATTTATTTAACCAAGACAGGCTTTTATTAAATTTAGTGGATGTGAAACTAAAACTCATCCGAAGTAAACCATCATTTTGTTTGATGGGAGAGGGAGATTACAACGTGATTTTTGAACATGTCTCCTTTATGTAAGAAAAGTACAAGTTAATCCGGCGGTTGTTATAGGTCATGCGAAAGCTTTAGAAAGAACAACGGCGAAATACCCAATTGATCGAGTTAGCTGCAAGGTGTTTTCAATCCCACAATCTAGTTATTCTTTCATTCAAGATAATGTATTTTTCTGGACAAATGCCTAAGCGTATTGTCAGCATGTGTAGATAATGATGCCTTCAATGGGAATTATAAAAATCTCCTTTCGAATTCAAACATTATGATGTGAATTTTATCGGTGTGTACGTAGACGGTCAACCTGTTCCCCATCAACCCCTAGAGCTAGATTTTGAAAAAGGAAATTATATTCAAGCTTACAATAACTTATTTTTTTAAATTCTGAAGGACTTCATTTGTCTAGATCAGAATTTGCTAAAGGCTATTCCCTTTTTTTTATTTGATTTATCCCCAGATCTTTGTGAAGGAGAGCATTTTAATCTCATTCGTCACAGCAATTTTAGAGTCGAGTTAAAATTTAATAAGGCTCTGAATGAAACTGTCTCACTTATTGTATTCGCCGAATTTGAATCACTGATTGAAATAAACAAGACACGAAACGTTTTATTTGACTTTGGGAATTAAATGTTCACCTCTCAGATAAGTAAAATTTTATCAAAGGAGGCTCCTAGAGATTTCTTAGGTGTGTATCCTTCTGACAAAATACCGAAGGTCAAGAAAAAAGCAGCACTCGTGGTAAATACAGACCCCCATGATGAAGAAGGATCTCACTGGTTAGCTATGTATATTCAAGATGAAAAGACCATCGAATTTTTTGACTCTTATGGATTTCCACCATCGGTATATGAGCCTCATATCTCGCAATATGTGAAATTATTTCCAAACGTAATATATAATGAAACTTCATTACAAAATCTCACATCAAATGTTTGTGGACAATATTGTATATTCTATCTTCTTAAAAGGTGTAAAGGACATTCTCAATGAGTTACATTTTGGGACGCTTTCTTAACCACAAGAAAATTGATTTCAGACTGTATTTGTATTTCAAAAAAATTTATAATGTAAAGATGGTTTTTAAGAAATAAAAAAATATTAAAGAAAAAAATTGATTTCTTGTGTTTTTATAGTTTATCACACATATACATTCTATTTATTATTTAAAGTTTTCCATATATCTTTATCAAGCGATAAGTATTTCTAATTACAATTTTAAACTATTATCTTTTTTATAAACATTTAATTAAAAACAAGTTAACACTATTTTCTATTCCTATCCTTTATTCTTTAAATTTTCTTTGACCCCTCTGTTATAGTTCCCCTTCATTTTTTAAATTAATTCTCAATTCATATATCTATTTTTTTTTTTTGCTTTTCAACAATAAATACACTAATTAAATTTTTTTTGCTTTATTAACCCTCTTTAATCATATCATAAATAAAAACGCACACAATGTTTCAATGAAAAAAAAAGTTTTATTTAAAATATCAAGCATACATAAAATATTTAATATTGAATCCAAGTAGCAGAGGTTTTGCATACATAGTCTTGTACTTAAAATATCTGTTTTTTATTAACTGAGATGGAAAATCAAACTCTTTTAGAATATCAATAAAATTCCGAAGTCCATTCGGTTCAGTTTTCCTATCTTTTAACAAAAACGCTACCAAGTCTACAATGTTGGTATTTGGAAGTATCTTATTTTTGATCATTAGTTCTTTCTCTTTAGTCCATGATAATGACGCACTATTTTGTTGAAGAAGTTCCATAATTTTCTCAGCTTGGTATCTTCTTTTCAGAGGCATCTGATTCAAAATTTCATTTTCGATATTTATTCGTATTTCATCAGAGGAATTCATTCGGTCAAATTCTTTTTCTCATTTGTATAAAGAGTCCTCAGATTTAACTTCATGTATTGGTTCTGTTATGTTCTGGGTTGGCAGAGGAAAATTTGTATACTTTTGAAGAATTTGAGTATATAAAGTAGCTTTCTCTTGATCGCTTAAGTTAGGTTTTCGAAGAATTTTGTGCATTTCCTTATCTAAATTGGTTAAATGAATTTCAGCGAATTGTCGAAGTCTCTCTTCAGGTACAAGGACGAATTTCTTAGTGTGTTCCATGAAGTAATGAAGATATAACAGAAACTGCTGCAGGTATGAGGAAGCTCAGAAAACCTTCGCCTTTCTGTACAAGAAGTTTCCTTTTTTTATATAATGGTGCTTTCCTACTTGCTAATTTTCTTAGCACTTTTTTGTAGGGGGACAGCCGAGACTTTTGATGTTTTGTCAAAGGGACGTTTCCTTTGAGAATGTTGTTGGTACATTCGCACAAAGCCTTTATGAGGGAGTTTGAACAATTTCGTAAAAGAGCAGCTTTGCTTTTGCTTCGAGCCAGTTGCTTCAAATGATTAATATGTTGACTCGCTAACATTTTGAAGTTAAATGAAAAAAAAAATGATTGTATAACAAGCTTTAAATAACTTTTAAAACTTAATTATTTTACCTCATGTAAACTTTTTTCCAGTTACAGTAATTTTTGAGAAGGTATCTACTATAATAAAGTATCTAATTTAATTTAAAAGTGTGATTTCTTTTCTTAACGATCAATTATATTTAAAAACTATTATAATCCATCCCACGAGAAAAATTGACTATTTGGAAATGAACCAATTTTGAGTTATCGGGGTTGATAGAAGATATTCTCATCCTCTGGAAATAATCCGGTGCGAAGACGTAATTTTTCATCTGTTTCTGGCCTTAAATCAATAAACAAATAACCATATGCGACCGAAGTTGCATCCTTGAAACTCTCTTGAAAGTACTTGGTTTGACTCGGATACATTTGTTTAGCTAATGAAGCCATTTGCATTTTATCCCTTACATTTTTAAAGCAACACATATAAGATGCATTTAATGAAATAGTTCGAAATTCTGCCCCTTTATAAAAAAGATTTTGAACAATAAATATAACAGAAATATTCTTATGATGACTACCTTTTGTAAATAAATTTGATAATTTTTATCGCCTCCTAATTCGGACATTAAATCATCAATAATGATTAATGCATTACTTATCTGGCTAAGATCTGAGGGTAAGCCATCGATGAACTCGACATTAGAAATTTCATCAAACAGAGTTTGATAAGCACCATAACACCAAATGATTTTTGAAGGAGTTGGCTTAAACATTTCATAATCCAACAACTTTTTTGACAAAGTAAGTTTTTCCAGAATTGGAAGGACCACTTATTAGCATAGATGATGGATGTTGTATGGTTGGAAACTCCATTGCAAATGCAAGGATTTGTAAATTTCTCATACTATTTATATTGTAAATATGTTTATAATTTTACTTGCATAAAAATATTTAACTATGAATACCAAATAATTGAGATTGAACAAAAACATTTTTATATCAACTGTTTATTTACAATAAAATAATAACAATGTACAGAGATACAACAAACAATATTTCCAACAATAATGAAACTGAATTGATTAGAGTAAATGATATAGCATTAACATTTCAATGTAAATAAAGAATCCGTCCTCCACACATATGGAATGTAATAGTACATCGGTATTTTTTTTAAATTATTTTTTGTTTTATTTCAAAAACAAAAACTAAGAAGTGGTCATATACCATTTACAGAATAATTTCATTTACATAATCTTTTCATAAGCAAAGCAACATTTTGACAGGGTGAAGGAATGTTTCACTCTAATACAAATATATATAAATAAATACCCAAATTTTTACAAAATATAAAAACTCAAAATTTTGAGATGTATTTATCTATAACGTATTTACCATCAACATATTTACTCATTCATCATGGTGAATTTTTTTAAGTGAAAATAACATACGTTTGCTACTAAATTTTAAAGTGACCATATGCTAAAGTATTTATTCCATCTTGTAGAATGTATCTTTTGCTATCAAAAGGGCTCAGAGTTGACTTTTGATAAGCCACAGTTTGCACAATGTGATTGTGACTTGCTATTTTTAGCTTTGGCTAATCCACGACGACGACATAACAAAGTCTCTTTGTAGTCTGTATGTCTAATTTGTTGTTGGATAATAATTTTTGAGACTCCTTTCGCCGTTTTTTCTCCATTTCAGCACTTTTTAAACTATACATTTTTGGTTTGAGCCCAACGAATTCAAGAGCCAAACTGGATGATAACTCATCTTTCATCTTGCCAAGCACTTTTTTTATTTATTTCGCAGTATAGGGGATGAGTTTGGGGATAATCGGAAGTATCGAAGAAATGTAGATCTTTCTGCATATCTTCATACACGTCTTGTGTTACAATTTCATAGCACAACGAATCAGTATCAGTAAAAAGTAATTTTGCATTGGTATCGTATTTTGATTTTATATACTTATAATGAAAATTATACATAAGAATCTTAGATGTGTCTAGAATGGAGAAACCAATGTAGATCGGTCTATTTAATAAAAGGGAAACTTTTTTTTCTCTCTATCGAAACTAAATCTGTTGTTATTATACGAAAATTATGAAATGCTGGAGAAGCAACGAGTTTCTTCGATTTTTCTGATCCTGTACAAGATCTATTAATGTGCGCTTCCGTAGGTTTTCCATGGTTTTACCGAATACGGCATTATTTAAAAGTTTAAAGAGATTTTTTTTTTTTTTCAAATGAGCTTTTCGCGTTTTTCTTTTTTCCGTATTAAAATCAATATATTTTTAAGCCAAGGTCTTTGGTGAAATTTAAGTATTTTGTGGATTTTAGTTACTTTTAAACCTAGAGAAACATACTGTTTTAAATTTCTATAATGAACGATATATCCTTTTTACTCATTAAATTAGGAACTAATTTCGTACAGCTATTGGTATTTAAATTATGTTCTTGCGCTATTTCTTTGCAGTATGGAGACAGCATATCATTTGTCACATTTAATGTTTCTGGGGCCAGGGGATAGTCATTATGTAAATTGTGTAGGTTTTGTGGATAATCCATGTCTACTTCTAAAATATAACCTATGTCTGACTCATCTGGAATTTCCATAGAATCAATTGGCTGTGTAATCCACTCAAAACCGTGAGTAGGTAAGGGTTGGGACATTGCCCATCCATATAAATTATTTGCATCCAAATAAAGGATGTATTTAGATGGTTTGTTTTCATCGTAAGAGTCTAAATATTTGTTGTTAGCTGAACTAAATCTATGGGATATCATTGAAATGCCACCTCTTATGCCTCTCTCGACAAATAAATGCATGTCTAAATCTGTAAAAAGCTCCAGTTTGACTCGCGACATGTAAAGACATGCTTGCCAAGCGAGTCCGGGAGCCGTGTAACAATGACATGGATCTAGTTTGTAAAAATTTAAGCATAATTGTCGAAAATTTTGAAAAACGTCTGCAAGTAGAATTACGTCACTCGTCACGTACAGATCGTGATACTCTCCTAGAGTTTTAAGATTAAAACTTTTCCATACGTTTTGACAGTGTGCATAATCATCATCACTTACAGTTTCATTTGTAAGTGAGCTAAAAAAGGCTTCTTTAGAGGGCAAGCATCCTTCATTAAATTTTTGGAAAGTATCCATATATTCATAGGGGTAAATTCCTTTATGAAGCATCAGATCGGTTTTTTCCTTGAAAAATTTATTTGTTAGTGTTAATTCATTTTTTCTAAATTCGAAACTAACTTTTCGAGAGAGGCATTTAAAAATTGCAGCGAATCGAGAAAGCGTAGAGAACCGAGAGAAAAAGATATATATTTTTCACTATTGGAAGGTATACAAGTAAGATTTTTGTTTTTTTATTTTCCCAACACTCTGCATGATCAAATGGGAATCATACCCTCGTAAATTGTGAATTACGACAGGGATATGTTTAGCCAATGTATAATTAATATTGCAAATATTATGAGCAGCACCCCGGTATAAACCGGTGAGATGGTCATGATCCCGGACTCTATCCCCCAATAAAGGTTTTTCACATATGTGACAAAAAGTGGCATTTTTAAAATGTAATTTATTCTCATCAGAAAAAGTATCGGCTCAGTTTTTTTTTTCAAAATATTTAGTATATCTTCCTCTTCTTTAATAATGTTTTTTAAAAAATGGTCAACGGCATTTTCTCCTCGATAAACAACAGGTGGTTTTTTAAAACTTCCATCAGGTCCAATCACCACATACGCATAACCGCATGGAATATGATTTGCTATTGGTACAGTGGAAGATCTTTCAGGATCAGAGGCGCGCATGAGTTGATTTTCACAATAAGGGATTCAAAGTCGGCGTAAATAGTATATGGAACAGGTAAATTAAATTTAAAGTTTTCAAATTCTAACCATTTGTTTTCGGGCATTTTTATTTTTTGTTCTTTATGTTTCCTACAGTCTACTATATGGGCATCTAAGATTGATTTTTTAACAAACCTGTGAAGACAATAATTGCAATAAAAACTTTCTGATTTATGTTGTGTTAAGTCTGAAAGTAATCGATTTAAATTTTTAATAAGACAATAATGTCTTTCTCTTGATTTGAGATCAAAAGCAAATTTAAATGTTTATCAAAATTCTTTGTTGTTATTTTCAAGGGAATATTTCATTCTCGAAACCGAACACATTAATTGATATTTTATTTTTTTCTTCAAAGCATTCAATCTGATTTAATGGAGTAGGAAATGTAAGGTTTTTCGTGCATATATATATATATATATATATATATATATATATATATATATAATTCATTCTGAAATTTCAAATAAGTACTCACTCTATTTGCATTGGCTTGAGCAGGATGAAGATGAGCTAACACACACCATAAAAACAATGTTGGTCCTCATTTCTGATGTTTAATATTGCCTTTTTTCAATCAGCTTTGGTGGAAGAGGAATGTAAGAAGCTGCTGCTAAGGGCTTGTAGATAGCAATCTTAAGTTCATTCTTCAACACATCTTGGAATTCCCATCCCGATCCTCTATTTTCAAATTCATTACATGATGTGATAACCTTTAAAAAAATAATAATAAATTCAAATTATAATCACATTCGATGTAAAATAATTCTGAAATATATTTCCACAGTATATATTTTATAGTTATTTGAATAACTTTTTCTTAAAATTCTTTTAAAATTTCTTTTACATTTTATTTTATTATTTTTAAAGAAAAAAATGAATTAACTTGTTACCTTTGCAATGCTTGTTTCAACGTCGGGAATTTCCTGGGTTAATGTAATAGTACATCTTGATCTAAAATATGATGTACAGGTCTCAAAATCCTCTGTAGTAATTTTTCGGATGAAGTGAACACAGCTGTTGAGATACCACTTCACACCCTGCTTTGAAGACGCTGTTTCCTTAATTTTTTTCAAAATTTCTGTCTTAATGCTGTGAAGGCTCACAGTTAAGTCCTTCGATGTTGAAGTATCTGGAAAGAATGTGTACACTTCAAAAGTATCCAAACATGCATTTCTAGTGGGCGAAACAGTTCGTTTTCGCGATGGTGCAGTTGAAATAGAAGTCCTGCCGTGATCGGAAAGAGTCGTTTCCGTGGCGGTAGAGGGACCGGGTGCGGCTTCCGAGGATGTGTTCGCAGAGGAATTTTCTTCTCCATTGGCTGTTCGAGACAGTTTCATGATAATCGGTGTTAATTTATGAATTTTTGAATGTCGAACGAAGTTATCTTTTCGATTGAATCTCTTTTTGCATATTTTGCAATGGAATAAGGCTGAAGTGGTGTGAATTGAAATTCGATGTCTTTCTAAACTGCGACGATGCGTGAAAACACTATCGCATTTATCGCATGAAAATGTTCCTCTTAAAACGCCATCGAAGGGTTGATCTAACTCACTGGATAAGTCTCCAAAATTCGCAGAAGCCAAAACCTTGTCGTTGATAGGAAAATCAGTCTCTTCGAATATTTTTTCGATATCCATTGTAAAAAGTTTAAGCATGAAGTGCGCACAGAAAAAAATTTCGAGCTAGAAGTGAATTGGTTCATTCGCCTCATCTGCTTATATACGGAATCAATCGTTATGCGTAGGAATACAGTGAAAAATAATTAAAAAGTATTTTTTTTTGTAACGAATAGCGAAAGAAAGGGCGGGGCTTATCTCCCCTCAACCGTATGAATGGGGTTTTACAACCCCCCCTCCCTGCAGGTAAACTGATTTTTCCCACCTTCAAAAGCTGTAAAATTCCAATTACTTCAGACTTACTCACAACAGCCACACTTTTCTCCCCACAACTTAAAAAATGCGATTTTACTACCTCCCTGTAGGTAAACTGATTTTTCCCACTTTCAAAAGCTGTAAAATTCCAATTACTTCAAACGTACTCACAACAGCCCCACTTTTCTCCCCACAACTTAAAGAATGCGATTTTACTACCTCCCTGTAGGTAAACCAAATTCTTCCATTGTCCAGTTGTTAAGTTTCTTTTATTTTGTACTGATATATTCGCACACACACAAAGTCTACTTTAAGGGTATGTTTTGTGTGGACTTTTCGCAACATCTGTTTGTGCTTTTTGAAAGAGATACTCAGACAAATGGTTTTTTTACAAGCTAATAGGATAATTTCGCAATTTATTCTTCAATAGTTAGACTTACAACTGTTACAATCTTGAAATTCTTACACACGAGTTTTTTTTTCATACATACCTATGAATGGGTTGATTGCTACCCTATGGAGATAAAATTCTTAGTCTATGTCATAGAGAGAGTTCCAATTACTTTTTATTTGCTCTCGAAGATTCTTTCAAAAATGTTTTTTACGTGAGAATTTTTTCTAACCACCGGTGTTTTTTTTTTTTGTTAGATTGGAAAACATCTTTGACTTAATAGGATAGTTTCAACTTTCTCACACTTCAACGGTTAGACCCACCACAGTACTCTTTTCTAAAAAGCCCATTGATGTGTATATTACTTTACAATCTCTTTTAAAAGGAATGATTACCTCTCCCCACATTTGATTTGATTTAAAAATTTCAGTTACCTTATTTATATTTTCAAAGGTATTCGGGGAACACAGTATTTATAAATGTTTTTTCTGCCTCTCTTTGTATTTTTCCTTTAAATGTGCCGATAAAAATAAATATCTTTAAAAGTTCATTCAATGGTTTCGGCTTTCTGGTTCCTCAATCCTTAGAGTTTTTACCTTAGAATCTAGTAATGTCTACAAGTAAAACTTCTTTCTATCTCATAAATGCATCAATTACCTTTCTGTAGCTTTGTTTTGATGAAAAAACCCTTAGAAATGAATACATTTTGAGCATATTTTTTATCATTTTTACAATCTTAGGTTTTAAATTTAATGAGAATAATACATTTGTACGAATTGTGTGCCTATCTCTCTCTCAGTGTACTTTACCACTTTTTTCTTAAAAAAAAAATAAGAAATACACTTTGAAGAAGAAAAATAATACTTTTTATTTACAATAATAATAAAGAATCTCTAGCAACATACATTTGTTTAGCATTTTCTATCAGCACATTCATATTCAACTTATTGAGAAACATCTCATTCATGTAATTTACCATTTGGATGTTTCGATTGACAAAATCTGCAACCAGTTTATCCCAGTCCATGTTTAATATGGCTAAATCACCATATTCGGAAATTCTCTGTCCGTTTGAATATGTCATACATTCATGACCTAGTTGATTTTCGTATCCTTCCAAACATCCGAACAATGATGAAATATTTTCTTCGATATGGTTACATAAGAGTTCGACCATTGATGTAGTGAGAACCAT
This sequence comes from Trichonephila clavipes, assembly GCA_019973935.1. NCBI lineage: Eukaryota > Metazoa > Arthropoda > Arachnida > Araneae > Nephilidae > Trichonephila > Trichonephila clavipes. Next base: position 539,537 of record BMAU01000117.1, on the reverse strand, counting down.
TTCTGCGTCGATACAATCGACGCAGTCAGATTTTGGAAAAGGAATGTGTTTAGCCACTTCTTGCCTCAGAAGTTTCAGAAAAACACGCCCGAACATGATTGAAACAGTTTTCGACGTGATCTGCTTATGGATATCTTTTAATACATTCCATTCCGTTTCTTTTAGCATGGAAACTGGAGTCAAAAATTTACGAGTAAAGTCCTTTCGTTGGAAATAACGTTGCATTATGATATGAGTGACATTCTCGATAATAGTTCGGGAAAGTAAGAGACAATCCTTGGTAACAAATACTTTTCCATCCTCAAAGGCTTGATAGATTGCAGAAAATTCTCTTACGAGGGCTAACCATACGGAAGGTGTTACAGTGATTCCATCTTTGGTAGGTAAAAGAGATCCAGTGGCATCGAGCTTGTATCGGCGCAAGTGAATTCGAGCAACGTCTGCAAAATCAGAAACAACGGCGTAGTTGTGACTTCCTAAATGGAAATGATTCTCAGGAACAGCATCTGGTTTAAACGAAGAAGCTTTCCCGTTGTCTTTATCAAAACACACTCTTTTGGCTCGAGGATGGGAGAAGGCGAGAGGTGTAGCATGTTTCATGGTTAACTAAATAAATTTCAATTCACTAATCACGAAAGAAAATATCTTGAAATTTTGTGGTAGGGTTGGAACGTGATAATTCTTTATCGAGAAGCAAAGTATTCTACCAACTCAGAGCTTGAGAAGAAATGATACACAGAAAGAAAAAAAATGAGTATTACAAGGTGGCAACAGTAAGCTGATTGGTTCATTTTCATGACGTAACTTTGGAAGCAACTGATTGGTAGAAAAATTACTGATGTCACTAGTCATATGACATCACTATTATAATCAGATTCACAAAGAAAAAAAAAACGCGCTTTTTCAATATGGTTTATTTACGAAATCTATCTTCCCATATTCTAATCATACCTATATAAATGAAAAGCAATATTTCAGTATTGTACAGAAAAAAAATTATTATGCCAATTATTAGACTAAAATTATTTATGCTTTGTTTTTCTATTTTGATTGTTTATGCAATATCCCGCTAAGAGAAAATAGAAGGGAAAGGGGGGGTGTAAAGTGTCATGGATGAAGAAGGACGAAATTGGAGGGACCGGTTGGAAGCGGTGGATGGAGGGAAACGCCGGAAGGGTTGGATGGGGAGAACCGCGGGAAGGGGTGGAGGGGACGAAGAGAACTCGTTCGGGGAGGCGGGGACCTCAAGCACCTCGTGATCCAGAACCCCCATTTTTCTACTACTATAGCATTTAATTTCCATGGCAATATCCTTTTGAGCTTATAACTACATCAAACTGTTAAGCTTTTCATTTTTCATAGTAGATCTCTCATTTCAGTCTAATATCTTTAAGACAGAAATGCTTCTCTCATGACTCGCTAGACCAGGGGTACTCAAACTTTTTTCTGCTGGGCCGCATACATATATCAACTATTTCACGCGGGCCGCAACATTGGGTTAAATGGGATGCTTTAAGACCTAGATAAAATTGGAAATTTAAAATGTGGAAAATTGATCAAAATATTATAAATCATGTGTTTTGCGGTTTTTAATTATTATTTTTCTATTTTTGTCACTAACTCTAAATTAGAAGCATTTAAGAAACTCCCTTTCACAATTTCTGCATCAGTAAACGGCTTCATATGATTACCAATAATACAACAAAATTTATAGGTTGTCTTTGTTACCCCGTTGTGATATTACCTCTCACAAAACACTTTGCTGCTGTTGCAAAGATTATTCAAGAAATACAATTTATCACCTCTTGAAAGAGTTCGAGGAACAGTGTCATAGAATGATTCTTCTTTTTTGATATTTTTTAAATACACTTTTGTGACAAATCAAGTAGTTACTGATCCCCCCTCCCCACGTTTGTTTTACACTACAAAATAGTCAACCTAAATCTCCTTGAAATTATATATTTTTTTCGAATATTTTTCTCTTGCAAGACATGAAAGTAAGTTAAAAATTAATTCCACCCATAAAATGGTCGCTAATCTACTGTTGTCTGTTATAACTAACCGTAACCGTTCCAAATAGAAAAAGAATATCAATTCGTACCGGTACGACACTGACAGTAAAAAGTAAAATTGATATACTTGATTTATTGCCAAAGAATTTCTCACCCAAATTTTTAATACAATGTTCTTAACGAAGTAAATTTCTCAGGCCAGGCCACGAAAAAAAGGCTCGGAGACGGTGGTACATTCGCTGTAATTTTAATTTTTTTCTCTTTTTTCGCCCACCAATTTTTTGCGCCCTAGGCACTTGCCTAGTGTGCCTAAGTGGAAAATCGGCCCTTATAATAAGACTGGAAATCTAAACAATTGGCCTCTATTCTCTGATTCTTCACGCATTATCACGGGAATCGAATTGTTTCAAAAATGTTCTATTGTGTAGCACGCTGAATCATATTGTTAGACTGTTTTGGCACGCCAAAGTTTAAAGTTTGCCGACCCCTGGTCTAGAATAGAGGTAGTGATAAGTATGTCATGGGCTCGAATCTTGATGTTACCAAGAATCTATTGTGTGAAATTCTGCAAGTACGATTTATTGTACGAAATGGGTTCTGAAATTTCTCGATTGGTGTTGTGTGGTAGTTAAGAGAATACAAATCAGACTTTCCAACTAATTGGTTTTCATTTGACTGCATATAAGTTATAAAGTTTGTAGCCAAATGAAGCCATGTTATTAAAATTCAATGTGAAATTAATTTGTAAAACGACTGTAATTTTAATTTTTGTTGTTTTGTTAATAAATAAAACTGTTTGATTGCTATTATTTAAATTTTCATTTTTTGTGGTTAAGAAATGTTGAATAATTTTTAGCGATATATATACATTGAATGTGGCACAATTTTTTTCCATAATCGTTTAATATAGCTAATCAATTAAACATGCATACTCTTCATCTTTCGTTCGCAACGCTCGTATTAAATTCGATTACTAAAAAACTTTAACGTTACTTCAACACAGTTATTTCTGATGTTTTTAAAATCAGAGCATATTTTAATAATAAAATGTGTTGAAATAAATAAAAATAATGCAAACATTTTATATTCCTATTTTTTTAATACTTTGATTGATTATAAAATAGCATTAATTTTTTGAAAATATGTAAGTGATCAGATAAGTAGTTTTTATGTGTTTATTAATCGGTTAAATTTTGAAAATTGGATATATTAATTATTATTTGAATTTTATTTTAGATTAGCGTTTTTAAGAGCTGACTTTCTTAACCCTTAAAAATTATTTTATTTTCTCATGAGAATAGGAATATTAAGGATTTGAATGAGTGCATTTTTGAGTTAAGTTATTTTTTTTATGATAATAACATTTAAAATCTTGAGGATATTTCTAAATAACACACAGTTATAAAAAAAATGAATACTAACTTCATAAACCTTTTCCAATTGATATGACTGAGTGAGTAAATATTAACGCCGCACTGTTCAGCTACACGAGGGCTTTTGACGACGGACCACTTAATTTTGAACCATGGTCAAGTGACATGGGCGACACCTGAGCTGGCACCCCACTCTCCTAACTACCACACCACACCAACGGGAGGACGTTTCAGCTCTCGACAGATTTAATGTGCATCGCTGCCCTACACGGCGGGTCTTTAGTGCTACTGGGCTCGAACTCATGACATGCCTGGCATGATCCAATACCTTGACCATTGGGCTACCGCAGCCCTCCAATTGATGTGACAATTATAGCTTTTCGTTTCAATAGTAATAAATATAGAGATAAATATATATTTCATTTGTGATATACAAAGGACTTTTATATAACAATTGAATTAAATTTAGTTGATCAGTTCAAGCCGTTTAATGGCTAGCATTTTATATAATTAATCTTACTTTTCGTAATGTTTCTTACTACCTACTCGATAAAGATATTTAATAAAAACTTTTAATCTTTTATAATGAAATGATTCGCTATATATATATGAAGCTTAAACTGAGGATCCTCAATTTAAGACAAGACGAGGACTATAGTAGCGAAGACTTAAAAAGAAAAGAAAAAGAAATTCTTAGAATTACTTAGGGTAGTTTTCAAGTGTTTGAACCATGGTTCCCACGTAGTGCACTACGTGAGAGGTAGGAAACCATGATTATCCACAAGAAACTCTCTCCTTGACGTAAAAAGGATCTGTAGCAGAGGTGACAGCGCTATTTGGCTCTATTCCGCCCCAATTTTTAGGGATACATCCAGGGGGTGATCGGGGGCCACCTAACTCTCTTCCCCTTCCACCAACCTTACGAAAAGACTTGCGCCTTGACAGCTATTTAGAGTACCCCCGCCGCAAAAAGGCACTCTTCATTTACAAATATCAATGCCTCCTGGGGAAATTGTTTCCAAGGCCCAACGGCACAGCAATCAGCGTCACTAACCTCTAAATGTTTCATTATATGTGCCAGTTATTGAAAAATATTTACATTGGAAGAACTTTTGTCTACGCGCATCTAGCATGACTTCCGGATCGCGCAAGGAGTATATAAGGAAAAAAATATATAAACTTAATTATGTTTCTTACAAAAGTTATATTTTTTTATAAGTTTTCATCATTGTGATTGAATTTTTTTAAATAAAATTTTTCAAGAATAACCCTGAAATGGATACTTCAAAAAAATTTTCCTTTGTGATTTTAGCAATACTTATTAATTCGTAAGAAGCCAAGTGACTGAGTACTCGTGCTTTGCGCTTCCACACCACAGATCCGAGGTTCAAATCCCGGGCTGGGTGAGGTCGACTCAGCCTTTCATCTCTTTAGTGGGCTGATAAATGAGTACCAAGCTTGCTTGGGAATTTAACACTGGGGGTCTCGCGTCAGACTGACCACCTGACCGGAACATCTGCTCATGCACCCCAGTGCCCAAGGTCGCGTATACTGATATGTGCACAGTAGGCCTTGGCCCTCATGGGCTGTTGAGCTACTAAGTTTAGTTATGCATTTGTAGACAGGATTTTAAAAAAAAACTCATTAAAATGTATAAAAAATCAAGAGAGTAAGAGGAGGGGGAGGATTACATTAACGTCACACTATAAAGTAACAAGAGGGTTGTTGGCGAAATATTTCGTAATTTTGAGCCTCTGTCAAGTGACGAGGACGACACATAAGCTAGCAACCCTCTCTCCTAACTACCACACCACAACAACAGGAGAACATTGAGCTTCTACAGATTTAATGCGCATCAGCCTCCTATACACTGTGGGTCTTCTGTAGCACCCGGACTCGAACCCGTGACATTCCGGCATCGAGTTCGTGACCATAATCACTAGGTTACCGCAGCCACTATTCAGAGTGAAACAAAATTATTTAAATTTTTAAAAATCAAATTTTGAAGCATACGCAAAAAACACAGACGTTATAGAATTTCCTAACATATGACTAAACATAGTATTTTGTATGTAGAAAAATAAATAAATAAAATTAAAACATTTTATACTAAATTGGTTAATATATTTTTGTAAATGCAAAAAAAAATAAGGAAAAGAGTTTCAAATAATATAAATTTGATTATTACAGAGCATAGAAAAAAAGTGTCATCTTAAAAATTTGAAATAGCATATAATGTTCTTATGAATATATGTTAATTAAGAAATTAAGAAGTATCTGATTTTTTTTTTTTTTTTTTTTGATTATAAAATTCAAAATGTTGCCGATATTTGTAACTAAGTAGTAATAATCAGGAGAAAAAAGGAATTCTGATTGGTACAGAGCTAAATATAACAACTTTTATATATTGCTCTCATTTTCGCATCCTATCGTCAAAATTCAATGGTACTTTAGAACCTAGATATTACATATCAGAATTGAATGTAGTATGCTATAAATGATATTTTACAATAAAAAAAGGTTTACCAATAAAATGATTTATATAAAATCACTTTTTTAAAAAAATCACTATGTTTTTTTACTACTTATTTTTATTGTAAGTTCTGAAATTAACAAAATGCTATTAATCATATTTTTATTGGCTATGGTCTATAAGCAAAACTGAATTTAATGCTATCATTTTTTAAAAATTGTCTTATAATCTCTGAAAAAATCGAAATCGTGTTAATTAAAACATTATTTTTTGTTTTGCAAGGGAAAAATTAACACACACATTAAGACAAGGTTAAACACATTATCTTTCCAACATTTTTACACTCTAAAATTGAGCAGTCGATGTGTGTGTGTTCAGCCTTTAGTAATAATAAAATATTCTTAAAATAGTTTTCTGAGTTTTTGAGATTTACAAGTTTTTAAATGTTTATTATGACTTTTATAAGAAAACAATGAATTAAGGAACACAAATTTTTACAGCTCATCACTATATGATTGTATAAATTCTATTTTAATGTTTATATGAATATTTAAACTATGTCAACTACAGTGGTGGCAAAAAGTCCTGAACACACTCATTTTTTTGCATAATTTTTGTGTTTGACTTCATTTTACGTTATGAAATTATTGCACTATCTTAAATATTGTTATTGCGTTTAATGTATTTTTTCATGCTGATTTCGAATCTGTTTGTAGATTTCTTCTAAAGTAAATAGTTTCATTGATATGTTGAAAAAACCTTGACAAGAAAGCACGAGGTCACTGTAAGAATGAGTGAGTGTGTTTTCCACCAATGAAATGCTCCGTTATTTCAACCAATCAGAGAGCAGTAGCGATAAAGGGTTGAAAGAAAAAGGTGAAACTTGGTTTATAGTATTGAATGCAGTTATGTGCTTGTGGGAAAATAGTGTATTGAAAGCAATTTGAAGTGCGTTTGTGGAAAATATTGGAATTATGGCTAAATTTTCATATCTGCCTGAGAATAAAATGTACAAAACAATACATTTGAAGGAAGAAGGTTATTCTATGCGCCAAATTGCCGCTAAAGTACCATGTGGCCTTTCTACTGTTGTGAGAACTTTGAAAAGACTTTCTGAAACAAATTTTATTGCGGACAGGGGGCAATCAGGACACACACGACCAAGAAATACATCTTTACGTGAAGACAGGTTATTGCACAGAATTTCACTTTCAAACAGAAAGCTTAATTCCTCGCAAATTTTGAAACAATGGACTCTGACATCAAATGTGAGTGTGTGCCCAAGAACTGTTAAAGGAAGACTGCTGGAAATTGGGTTACGAGGCTGTAAAGCGCACCCAAAACCATTACTGACTGAATTTCAACGCAAGAGGCGATTGACGTGGGCAAGGGAACACTCATTATGTACTATTAAAGACTGGGAAAAGGTAATATTTAGTGACGAGGGGCGTTTTTGTATTTCTGGCAACCAAAGTAGTGCCTATGTAAGACGACGCACTCTTGATTAATTCAGCCCTCAGTGTCTGAAGCCCACAGTAAAGTACCCGACAAAAGTGATGGTATGGGGTTGCATGTCTTGTCATGGTGTTGGAAGACTTCACATTGTTAGCGGAACAGTGAAAGCCATGAATTACATTGAAATACTACAAAATAAATTGCTACCAACTGCGAAAGATCTTTTTGGCAATCAGTCATGGATTTTTCAGGATGATAACGCCCCTTGTCATCGTGCAAAGGTAGTCCAGAAATGGTTGAAAGACCATGCTTTGAATAGAATGAACACTGGCCAGGACAGTCTCCCGACCTTAATCCGTTAGAGAACTTATGGTTTAAAATTGGTTATGAAATTTCAAAGAAAAAACCTTCAAACAAACGTGAATTAATTGAAGCTTTAATATTTTCCTTCAACCATATTGTCACGAAAGATCTTTTGAAATTGGTGCATTCCATGCCAAAATGATGTCCAGCCGTAATTAAAGCAAACGGCTGGCCCATAAAATATTGATTTTCTAACATGGGACAACAATGTAATTTTCAAAATGCTTATATATATATATATATATATATATATATATATATATATATATATATATATATATATATATATATATAAATATATATATATTAAATATACCGTATTTGTCAATTTTCGTGTTAGATTTCTTTGCATATTATGTTATTCTATATTGTTTTATTCTGCACATATTTCACATTATTATGTTCAGGCAGCTTTACTACAAAAAATATTTTAGTCATTAAGAAATTAGTAGTAGATTTGAAATCAGCATACAAAAATACATTAAAATCAATAACAATATTTAAGATAGTGCGATATTTTCACAACGAAAAATGAAGTCAAACACAAAAATTACGCTAAAAAATGAGTGTGTTGAGGACTTTTTGCCACCACTGTATAATTTTTAGCATAATTGTAGTTATACATGGTTCAAATACTGAAATATAAATTGTTCTAAATGGAAATCAGTCATTTTCATTGAAAAGAATGCTTACGATCTTATACTTGTTTAGAAAAAAAATTGCACATAAATCTGAGTACATAAAATTTTATGTAAACACAGATGTATATAAGAGAATGTTTTATTAAATAATTCAAGAACTTTAATAAAGTTTTTCTTAAGTTGATACAATAATAAAAACCATGTAGAATTATAAAGAACAACGAAATTTCACACACAAAAAGACATTAGCAAATTCTAGTTTTTCTTTTTTTTTCTTGTTTAATTTATTTTATAAAAAAATGCTAAAATTTTGATATGTGAATTTGATAAATATATTTATATTTCCTGTTCAGTCAAGTGGGGCAGATAAGATAGCATTTTGCAATCACCCCTTTCAATAAATCCTTGTTCTAAGAGTCGTGATGTTTCGGTTGTTAAGAATTCTATATTTTGTGTGTACGTGGATAATTCAGGATTTATTTTCATCACATTTACTTAAAGAATTTTACTATTTGGAGCAGAAATGAATTTTCTTATATTATTCACTAACATGTAATATCAACAATTTTTTTATAAATTACTATTTTTTGGAAAAACTATAAGCGAAAAAAGAGAAAAGTAATGTGAAAATGTAAAATAAAATCCACTACTCCTCTCTGCAAGTATATATTCGCTTCCAAATTACATCTTTTAACTATTACATCGAAAAAAAAACCCAGTAGGAAATAATCTTTGTTGAGTATAATAAATCAGGTTTGAATAAATATAATGGATCAAAATTCAGTAAATATTTGAATATTTTCGAAAAACATGAGTGATTATCTGCTTTAGAAATTAAGATAATGATAGAAATAAAACAAATAATACATTTAGAATAATAAGATATATGAAATTTCTAAATTATAGTTAAATAATTACTTTCCTTAGGACCGGCAAAAATCAAAACTACTTATAATTTGACATGTCTTGTATTTGTAAAATTACTGTAATTTACCTTCGTATTTAAATGATAATAATTCTTTGTTTTGAAAAAAAAAAACCTAAAAAATTATCTTAATTCAGAAGGATCTGATTTTGATTAAAATCTTTTTTCAAAGTAAATTCTAGAAATCGTGAAAACTACTGCTGAAACACTATTGGTAATATTACCAGAGAACATGAGCTTTAAGCTATTATCAGAAATGCAGTGTATCACTACGCAGAGCTTTTCCTGCGAGGAGAAAGCTAACGCATATGGTTACTGCAAACCAGTTCTTCCCAAGGATATGCCTTGCCGATCCACCTTTGACTAGAAAAGAAGTATTTGGCGGAGGAAACTCCCAGCCCCCGTTTTAAAAGATTTCCCGGTTTAGATTATCTCTTTTAATTTTTATTATAAACGGGCGGCATTTTACTTCTTTGCCCGGGACGACGAAACTGTTTAGTGCCGGCCCTGCTCCCTACATGGACCCCAAATATTGTGCTTCTAAAGTTGGCTGGTCAAGAAATTTTGTCAGATAAAATTAGAAGATTGGCAAACGAGCTTTTTATTACTCAAATCTCTAATAGTGATTTTTCTCCTCTTTTTTACAATAGTTCCGAGACAATGAATCTTAATGTTTTGGAAGAAGATAAAAATAATATTATTAGTGTACTGCATGATTTAAATGTTGGTGGTGATCAAATTATTTTAATTTCCAGATTAATTACATTTTTAGACCTTCCATGTAAAATTTATATCAATAGGTTTAAATTTCAAGATCTGCCGATTCCCTGCAATAAGCGTTTTATTTGATGAAACGGTCGAACGTGAATTTCAAAAGTTTTTCATTATAGCTACTGATGTTTCAAAAAATCACCAAATTATTTCGATAGCAGGTATGTAAAAAAATTCTTCATTTGCTAACAGAATCAACCATTATAGCTTCGTTTTTACTGCAGAAGCTTTGGCTACTTGCCAGGCTTTAGATTATCTCGTGGAATTTAATGTAAATTTAATTGTTTTGTCGGATAGTCTCTCTGTCCTTTCTGCACTTCAAAATTACTCGACCAAATCTCATAAGGTAATTCATAGACTTTCTAATAAAATTTACATGCTATCTAACTAAGTTAATCAGTTAATTCTGCTTTGGATTCCGGGACATTCGAAAATTGTTTGGAATGAGCAGGCGGATAATCTCGCAAGATTGGTCACAGAGTCCAATGTTTACATAGACTGGATTGCCTCAGAAGAAAATATATATTGAAATAGAATTCAAAAAATCAATGAAAACTTTTACTGAAGCAAATATTTTGAAAAATTGGGAAATATTCCGACCATTGATATCATTTCAAAGTGGACAGAGAATCGAAGAGAAGAAATCTTGAGCACTCGAATGTTCTGTGAAATGATTATCACTCCAGGCATTCTACATAAATTTAATTTACAGGATAAAGCAATGTGTATTACATGTAATTGTATAAATGATTTGGACCACATTATATTAAACTGTAGCAGATATACTAAATATAGTAATAATCTCTGGTCTATTCTTCGTATTGATCCATATTCCATTATCACATTTAGAGATGTTTTGGAAAGAGCAATGAATAACAAATCAACTTTCAGAGTTTTTTTTAAAGTGAATGACATTTTTAAGTATATACTAATCTACACAGGTGACGAGTTTTCAATATATTCGAGACGGTTTTTTCAATATAACTTTGTACAAAAGCTTTCTAAATCAATACATTTAATACCGTAGAATCCCCAATACGTAAGACATGTGTAATATGTAAGCAACACTTACTAAAAGAGAAATCAGAGGGATAAAAAGAAGCTTCATTGAAAAAGTAGCATGGAGCGCAATGCGACTGAAGGCCGAAACATCCCTGTGATGGGTGTCCAGCAAGAAACATCCTGTCTTTAGTAGGGGATATGATCTCCCCTGACTGCTAGGCAGGTTTCACAGCGTCTGCCCATGCTGAGAATTAGGGTGTCAATGAGTTGTTGAGGCATTGCTGCCCATTCGTCTTGCAGCGCCAATCGAAGCTCCCGAATCGTTACTGGTGGTAAGGTACGAGCTGCCAAGCGTCTGCTTAGAAAATCCCATACATTCTCGATGGGATTGAGATCCGGAGATCGTGCCGGCCAATCCATACGTTCAATATCCTCACTCTCTAAGAGCTGTTCGGCAGCTACTGTGCGATGACATGGTGCATTGTCGTCCATGAAAAGGAACTGCAGACCCATAGCGCCTCTAAAAAGACGCACATATGGAAGAAGAATCTCGTTACAATAACGGGTCCCGTTGACTGAACCTGCGTCGAAGATGTGAAGGTCTGTACGACTACCAAGTATGATGCCTCCCCAAACGAGAACACCGCGACCTCCATACCTGTCCCTTTCAATGATGTTCGAGGGATGATTGCGGCTTCCCCGCTCACTCCAGATGAGTATGCGATGAAAATCGCTACTCAAACTGAATCTGCTCTCATCTGTAAAGAGTACTCGTCCCCATTCATTGTCTCTCCAATTCCGGTGTTCCCGGCACCACAGAGAACGCCTTCTCCGATGGGCAGGCGTTAAAGGTACACACCGTACAGGGCGTCGTGCAAACAGACCACCACCGTGTTGTCTTCTGGCCACGGTAAAACGCGATATCGGTAGTCCAGTCGCCTGTGTCGTGTGTCTAGCGATTTCTCCCGCTGTCTGCCGCCTGTTTCTTCTGGCCTGTAAGACAATGTACCGGTCATCTGCGGGTGTGGTTCCTCGTGGACGACCACTACTGAACCCCCGGATAGCTGTTCCTGTAGTTTGAAATTGTCTCCAAAGTCGTGAAACGATGCTGTGAGCATTTCCGAACTGTGCAGCCACACTTGTCACACTGCGGCCTTCCTCCAACTTCCCAATGATTCGACCTCGGGTAAAAGCATCCAGATGTCGTCTAACAGATTGATGATTCGCCATTTCTCGCTGAGGCAGCAACTCGGTGTGATTTTAACTACTATACGACGTGCAATCTCTTTGCCAGAAATACTGATCTTACACCGACAACATGCTTTATACTACTCAGACACTCCCCCATTACGTCTACCTGCATATCTGCGCATGTGCTACCGTACATCACCTTACTTAATCTCTTGATTGGTCTTTCTGTCCGCTCTGCCTCTTCGTTCAGCTGATATGCTAATTTTTCGACTTCGTCCTTAATTTTTGCACACCAGTGTATTAGGTTTTTTCTTTCCTTTTTTTTTAGGGATTATAGCCTGTGTTGCTCCCCTTCAACCTTTCAATCAATCAATCAAAACGTTTTATGAAAACTTGTGAAATCTTTTTGAAGTATTCTCCATTTTGTTGTTTAAAAAGAAAGAAATTATGTTTTTATTTTCTGTGTAAATTGCGAATAAGTTTTGAGTTCAAATGCTTGGCATGCTTTTTTTTTTTATCTTCTATGATATTACAAAAACGTTTGCTCTTCATATAGTTAAAACTAAATAATAAAATATTTACAATTTTAATCCGATTCTGCGAAATTCACTTCTTATAAAGGAAAAAATTACAGGTAACTAATTTAAGTGTTATTTTTAATATGTTTATTGATAGTTTCTATTTACTTTTATTATTAATTTCTGGATATATAATCTTTTATTTATTGTTGTTAATCATATTATTTCAAATTAGTTAAAATTTCGATTTTTTATAAAAAAATTGATAAATTGTTTTGCATTTTACCTTCACTAAACATACAAACACACAATTTGTATTTTTGTTTATTTTTCCAAAAATTAAATATACAATGGACGTTTTCATTATTAATTAGCTATAATTCTGAAATTAATGAAACAATTTGCTTAATTTTCATTTTAATACTGTTTATCCTTGTTTTTAAGTTCTTTACGTGTGCTATTTTATGCTTTGGTGTAAATCATATTTATTCAAAATATATAACTGTTTGACACTTTTGTTTTTCATAAACAAATTTTGGATGCTGTACCTTATTAAGCACATAAAATTTGCATATGTATGTATGTGTGTGTAATGAATCCTTTTTTGTTCATAGTTGTGGTGAGATAAATGGAGCCAGTAGAATAGTAAATTCACACTGACATACCTTAAATGCAAGAGATTGTGAGCATTGGCTGCAAGTAAAGATCAAGGGAAGTGACAGAATAATTGACTCGTACTCTTTCCTATTTAAATAGGATTGGAAAAATAATAAGTAAATGATAATCATGTCTTAAGGAAAGGAAAAAATAGTTTTAATGAACTGTGTTGGTATTTGTAAAGGAAAACATGGCTCCACCAAGTCACTAGGAAAATGAATATGTAAGCTGATTATTTTTCTAGGAATACCAAATAAAGAGAGAAAAATATGTAATTTAATCAATTTCATAAAAGAAATAAATTGATACTCATGTTTAGAAAAATGATACTTCTAATTAAGAAACATGTAAGATTTTTTTTAGAATTTCAATTATATAATATTATTTTAGATTTATATATATATGTATTAGCTATAAGTAAAAGTTCTATCGGGTGTTTTTCATTATGAAAAAAACAAAACAATTTTTACAGTTTTTATTTAAAATGTAATAAAAAATATAATGTCTTGTAATTTACAATTGTGTGGCAGCTTATCTAAAGCCTGTAAAAAAAGTCGTCTATTTTGGAGACAAAGTATTCTCCCACTATCGTTTGGAAACCCTTAAAATTTATATATTCATTTCAATCCAGAAAGTTTTGCAATGACTTCAACAGATAAGTCAATGGTGCAATATATGAAGTACTATATTCTGGTAGAAATAAAGTTTCCCAACCCAACTCCATAATTTTTTGTGTGCAATGTTTCTTGCTATATGTAATCTTGGGTTGTCGTGATTAAGAATCGCACCCTTTCTGTTGCCAAAAATGAAATTTTATGTTGAATTTTTCTTTATTTAAAACATCAAATTAAGAACAGAAACAACTTTCATTTTCTTTCAGCAACTAAAATCACTATACCCAACTTGCTGTCTTCCCAAAAACACAACAAAACCTTTTTCTAATGCACACCAGCTTTGGATGTGGATTTTGAAGACATCCCTTCGTAAACATATGCTTCTTTTCATACCATCAGTGTATATGCTATCTACTTTTCATCTCCACACACCAAATAGTCCTTAAATGGTCCCTTTTGTGATAAGCAAGATTTGAAAAATGAATGGAAAATCTGTTCCTTAAAATTTGTTTTGCTTAATTCTTGTGGCACTCAAACAAAGTTTGGGCATGAAACCAAGTCTTTTAATGTAATGCTAAGTAGTAGTTTGATGAATTCCAAGCTTGAAGCCCACTGCTGTGGAAATTAAAATGATATTTGCCCTGATAATACTGCATAGCACTTCATGACTGACATCTGATGGCTTTCCTGATCTGGATTCTTCTGTCAAAGAAAAATCACCCGAATGAAATTTTCAAACCATCTTTGGCATGTTTGAACTCTTGACTACTTCCTCTCCAAACACATGACACTTTTTGCCTTCATTGCGTGTTTCTCTTTTCGAAACTCAAACAACGTGCAATGTTCGGTAGATCGTATTTCAAAATTATTCTGGCTTTTATTATTAATCTATATTATGCTTTGTTTATTTCCAAAAAAAAACTTTCTAGGTGGTACCTCTGTTTTTTAATTTTTGGCATCAACACATCATATTGGGCCATGAGATTGTAGTAATGGACATATTGTCTTAAAAAATTCCTTGGTTAGCTCAAATGTAGGTAAATTTTGTTTTTATATTTCTTATTAATTCTTTAAAAAAAAAAATTTTAAAATTATCTCTGGTTATGGAAAATCTATTTTTTAATATTCGTCCCTTTTCATTTAGTTTTTGTTTTGTGTTCATCAAACATGTAGATATATAGGCATAATTTTCAATAATATTCTTTTTCTCTATTGTGTTGAAAACTTTTGCTGAAATGGAAGGATGGATCCTATAAGGCAATTATTAACCCTATTTCACTGTCCTAAATCAGTGACAGCTTTAGAAAACTTAACAGTGTCCATTTTAGTCCAATGACTGACTTCAATTTTTTAATAGCTCCATATTTTAGATTCTTGGAAATTCTGTAGTTCCCAAATCTTTGTTTAGTAGGGTATCTTTTTGTATCACTTATTTTATTCCTTTACTATGTGTATTCAGGCATTGAATAAGGCTGCTTTACACCAGTTAATATTGAAATAGATTATTTTTGGATTTTTGAGATGTTATTTGCTGTCAATTTGCTAATACTCTGTGTATTGTATTAACATTGGTAAGTTAAGAAATTAATTCTCATTTTTGTTGGCAATTTTGATTTTAAATTGAATTTTTTGTTACATTTAGTATACATTATAGATCTTTCATTGTTACTTAATTATTATTTTATGGCTTGATTAAATTTTTATTTCTTATTATGAAAGATTTTGCTTAGTAAGATTTATTTTTTATTTTTACAATGGGATGAATTGTATATACAATAGAAAGGATTCATTACTATTCATAAAATTCATATAATGTATAAAGTTCAAACATTTTATATATATTGCATACTAATTCTTGAAATAATTGATCTATATAAATTCCCACAACTGTATTATCTTTCTTAAAATATGATAATTTAGTAGCATTTCAAACATGCTGAGGAATAAATATTTTTTAAAAAAATTGTTTTAAAGACATTTATTTGAAATTAAATTAGAAATTTGATAGATGTAAACCAAATATTTCCTTACAATTTAAACAAATAAAATAATGAATAACATTTAAACTTAGATATATCCTAACAATAACAATGAAATGGATTTTCCAGAATAGCAAAAAACAACAAAAACATATGAGTAAAAATAACAGTTAAATCTTGCTATTTTTTATAATTACCAGGAATTTCTTCCAAAAAAAAGTATATTTAATGTCACAAGTTTGCAACGAAACAGTTTTGCTTACAAAGCAAGAAATGTATTTCATCCCATCTGCTGTGAAACATGATATTTTAAAATATAAATAAAATGTATATTTCAACTAAAAGTAAATCAAAGCACAAGATTGCTTTGTTGGACATTCCACAAATGTTTCTGGTTATGTCAGGCTGATACGTAAAGAGGGAACGCTGCGATCGAAAGTTTAAGAATTGATGCTTAAAGCATGATGTTAATATGTAATTTCTCAATGGAGTAAGATCCATCTTGTGTAATTACAGGGTTTTTTCACTGATTGTTAACACACATTTTAATGGAATAGTTCACTTTTACCTCTGTCTGCTTCAAATCTTACTCTTTATCACTGATTGACTCTGCCCAAGAAAATCCCTAACTCCAGTCTTTTATTTTTTATGTTACTTTGATTCTTTTGCTTACATTTAATTTTAAGTAGATAGATTTTTTCCAGTCCCTTCCAAAAAGGTAGGATTTATTTAATCTTAATTCTTTTATTGAATTATTTTTAAACATATGTTTGTCACAATGTGCCCAAAGAGTCTCAGTGCTAAAAATTCAAGGCAACAAAACATCACCTCTAATTCTCATTTTAACCCAGAATAAAAATTGCACTTAATCTGACCGGATCCTTTTTTACACAGTTTGAAAATTCTGATATTTCTATACTGTTAACCTCTTTTAAACATTCATTTTCATGTAATTACAGTTTTAACATTAATTCAATATGTAAATTTTTAACTTTCATGTTCTTTTTCAGAATCTGATATGATTGTTCAAGTTTCTTCATGGAATGATAACTAGTTCTAATTTTGACAGGGCCATGGCAAATGAAAAATCCTCTGATGATTTCAAAATTTAGTATACTGAACGCAAACTGTACACTTACGCTTTTTACTGTAACTTTTTTGAAAATATTTTCTTTCAAAAACAAATATCAATGAATATTTGAATGATGAGCTGTGGCAATTAATATCAAAGGAAGTATTTTTTCCCAAAACAGTAAAAAAAAAATTGGAGCTTAAGCCTTCTTTTAGTCTGTTTAGGCATGGATACCAAATGTATTTAAAGATTTCTTCAAAAGTTGAATATTGACAAAAAGTTTTCTTTTTTCTTCTCTCACTGGGATATGAATATTTAACAATTGCATGAATTAATATGATACAAGGATTCTCAGAGTTCTAAATAAAAAAAGAAATTAAATATTAAAAAAAAAGAAGAGAAATGGAACACTATAAATATAGAGTGTTTTACTGAAGCTGTTAATTATTTTTTAGGGTAAGTTATTTAATAATGCTTACAAAGTGGAAATCGAAATATTTTAGAGGACTATTTAAGAAATCCAACTTTTAAATTATTATTTGACCTGATAGAACGGCAATATATTGGAGGTTATACTCGATTAGTAAAAGAAAGAATTTTAAATATTCAGCTGAAAAATAATTAATTTTTATTTGAATGATGTAATGTTATGCAATGGTTCAGTTAATTTTGTTTTATATAAATTGACCTATTAATTTTTCAAAAGCATTTTTTAAATACTAAAGCCTTTTAAAATAATTTTATTACCTATTTGAAGCTATTTCACATATTTTTTATGTGTATTACTTTATGCATCGAAACAAGGTTTATGCCCATTTTGAATTATTGGTGAAGAAGTTCTTTTATAGTGTTTCTTGTAAATTTGCCTTCCATTGTTTACGATAAGCTAATACTCTTTATTCTAAAGTTCTCTTGAATACAATTTATTAACTATTGAATATATTCTAGATTTTTATTTACTCTCAATCTCCTGAGCAACCGGGGGAAAAAATGTAAAATTCTCAATCTGTATTAGAATCTGTCATGTCCAGTTGCATTTGACTTTGTGCACAACCTAACAAAAACAAAAATAGTTCCTGTTGCATGAAGGAGAAATCAGTCTCTTATGCAAAGTAATATAATTGTAAGCCAGTAATCTTTGCTGTGTATTAAAGTAATTTTTCTGCATTAAAAGGCAAGATGGCTCATGATGGAAATAACTTGAACCATCATTTATCTATTGATGCCAACAAGAACCATTATGTATGTAAAATATGCAATATGGCTTTCTCTAAAATTAGTTATTTAAAAAGGCATCTGTTTGTTCACACCAAACAAAAGCCTTATGTTTGTGAAATATGTAACAAGGCTTTCTCTCAAAATGGTACTTTAACAATGCATTTACGTGTTCACACCAAGGAAAAGCCTCATGTTTGTGAAATATGTAACAAGGCTTTCTCACAAAGAGGTGCTTTGAAAACACATTTACTTATTCATTCCAGTGAAAAACCTCATGCTTGTGAAATATGTAACAAGGCTTTCCCTCAAATGGGTACTTTAAGAATTCATCTACGTGTTCACACCAAGGAAAAGCCTTATGTTTGTGAAATATGTAACAAGGCTTTCTCTCAAATAGGTGCTTTGAAAACACATTTACTTATTCATTCGTGTAAAAAACCTCATGTTTGTGAAATATGTAACAAGACTTTCTCTCAAAGAGGTGTTTTGAAAATGCATCTACTTGTTCATTCCAGTGAAAAACGTCATGTTTGTGAAATATGTAACAAGGCTTTCTCTCAAAGAGGTGTTTTGAAAACACATTTACTTATTCATTCCAGTAAAAAACATGTTTGTGAAATATGTAACAAGGCTTTCTCTCGAATTGGTGATTTAAAAAGGCATCTGCGTGTTCACACCAACGAAAAACCTCCTATTTGTGAAATATGCAACAAGGATTTCTCTCAAAGAAGTGATTTAAAAAGGCATCTATGTGTTCACACCAACGAAAAACCTCATATTTGTGAAATATGCAACAAGGGTTTCTCTCGAAGAGGTAATTTGAAAAAACATTTAATTATTCATACCAAAGAAAAACCTCATGTTTGTGAAATATGTAACAAGGCTTTCTCTCAAAGAAGTGATTTAAAAAGGCATCTACGTGTTCACACCAAGGAAAAGCCACATGTTTGTGAATTATGTAACAAGGCTTTCTCTCGATTTAGTGATTTAAAAAGGCACCTGCGTGTTCACACCAAAGAAAAGCCTCATGCGTGTGATGTATGCAGCAGAGTTTTCTCAGAAAGTCAAACTTTAAAAAGGCATTTACATGTTCACACTAAGTAGAAGCCTCATGTTTGTGAAAGAGAAGCAACAACACTTTCTCAGAAATCGGACAGTTAAAAAATCATTTGCTTTTTTGTTCACACCAAGGTAAAATGTCTTGTTTCTGAAATATGCTACTAGTCTTTTTCTCAAAGTGGTACTTTGATAAGGCATTTGCAAGTGCATAGCAAGGAAAAGACTGATGTTTGTGAAATATGCAACAAAGCTTTCTCTCAAATTAGTGATTTAAAAAGGCATCTGCATGTTCACACCAAGGAAAGCCTTATGTTTGTGAAATATGTAACAAGGCTTTCTCTCGGATGTTTTTTGAAAACACTTTTACTTATTCATTCCAGTGAAAAACATCATGTTTGTGAAATATGTAACAGGGCTTTTTCTCAAATAGTTAGTTTGATTGAACATGTACTTAATCTTCCTATTTAAAACCTCATGTTTGTGACATATGCAGCTAGGCTTTCTCACAAAGTTTTTTATTAAAAAAGCAGGTGCTAATTTGACATTGAGGGTAATAGCACCAAGTTTATGTTCGCCAAGATGGGTGATAACATTACAATATGGTTACCTTAATATTTTTATCGTCTGTCGATGTGGTTGCCATGGGGATAACATATATTAGAAATAACTTTAATTCGTTTTTTTTCCTGCTGTAACCCTATTAATTTCAGACGATTTCTTTAAAAATGTAACCACATTTTCAGTGTAATTTTTCTATTTGTGTTTTCTGTTTAATTTTGTGCGATTTTTGAATATGGATATTACTATAATGAGTGAGTACTAGAATATTTTTTTAAAAAAAGAATAAGTGTTCTTTTAATTATCCCTATAAATCGTTTATTTTTGTTTTAAAAGTGCTTTTTTTACGTACTTTGTTTAATGAAATTCATTGAAGGAACTTTCAGTGCAAGTTTCATATTGCGAGCTTTCACTACTTTGTAATTGAGATATTCTTAATTAATTTTAACATACATTATGTAATTATTTTATTCATAATGAAAAAAATGCAATTAATACTGTGTGTAATATTCATATAATATTCGTTATTTATAATTGTTTCTTTTATCATTTATTTATAAATATTATTACATATTTTGTTATTTATTTATAATTATTATTTTTATTTATTTATAATTATTGTTATTTATTATTTATAACTATTTCTGTTGCTTATTTATAGCTATGCTTATGTTATTTGTTTATTATTATGTAATACGAGTAATTTTATGCATTATTATTTTTTTACAATTTGACGATTTTTCTTCTTTCTAATTACTGTTTAATTATGTTATATGATTATTATTTCTAATAACTTATAAAATTGTACTATATGAATATTATATATAATTACGATAACATAATATTATAAGTTGTTATATGCTGCTTATAATACTATTATTAGTACATGTTACTTTTTATTACATAATATTATTATTCATTATTTATTGATTGATCTAGGTTATTCTCAATCTCTTCCTATATCCTTCATTTCAATGTATTTCAAAACAATTCTTTAAAATTATTGTGTATCATTAAATTATATATACCGCTAGGCCGCCATATTGGATTTCATTCCAGCAACACGAAACTCTGCTTGGTGTGATCTTTATCAGGCCAAGCAGCATTTGGCACCATTATCCCCTATATCAAACTAGTTCCAAAAGGCATGTGTGCGTACACACTTAGGAAAAGCCTCATGTTTGTGAAATATGCAACCAGGCTTTCTTGCAAAGATGTTGTTTAAAACAACATTTGTATGTTCATACCAATGAATATCCTCATGTTTCTGAAATATACAGCAAAGCTTTCTCTTAAAGTATGAATTTAAAACAACATCTGTGCATTCGTACCAAAGAAAAAGATGCATTTTTGTCAAATATGCAGTAAGTCTTCCAATGAAATTAAGAGATTTAAACTGACGATAACATATTTATATGAACGAAAAAGCCTCATGTAATTAGGCTTTTTGCGTACTAATGCTAAACAAAAACCTTAGTTTTGCAATATTTGCAACTATTTATGAGATGGATGAATTCTAAGAATATTTTTGTCTAAAAAAGTTTATAAGCCTTATATTTGAAAAAAGTTCAGAATTTTTTTTAATTTTATAGGCATTACTTAAAAAATGTCATTTTCTCATTGAAAAATAAGAAATACCAGGTATGTGAAAAAATAACTCAAATTTTAATTTAGAACCATTTAATCTGATATAAATGCTGTCATAGACCTAATCTTAGAAGACTACTTACTGTTTATTGTATCATTTTACATTACTGTTATATTAGTATACATTGTTGAGTAATAATTTTTATGACAAATGTATTCATTTTTAAAAATAAAAATTAATATTACTGATTTAGAGGAAAATGTGTTCATTTTGACAAAAATAAATATTTTTGTTTTGCATCAGGGGTAGCCAACCATTTTGGAAGGAGTGCCACAATTTAATTAAAACACACACACACAATTCCAACTTTTCCATGGAGAGGGGGAGGGGGAAGAATGTTACTTATGTTCTTATTATGGAATGTATTCGCAAAGAGCATATTTTGTTATGTAAGTCTAAGTAATGGAAAGTTAAAATTATAAGAAATAAAACTAAAGTAAAAATCGTTTTTTAATGAATGTTTTATATGTTCAATCAGTTAGACTATGGGTATTAAAAAATGAGTAACTTAAAGCAATGCATTCTAAATTATTAAAAAGTCATTCGCTTGCTGAATGTGGCTTCTGAATTCAATTTTTTTTTTTTTTACGAAGTCATTTGTTTTAGGATTAGTTGTTGAAGATGCTAACAGAACTAGGTTTTAGGTACATATCAGTTAATGTTGAACAAAATTTTGATCTTTTTTTATGTTCCTAATAATAATAAAATTTGTTCAGGAAACTTATGATACAAAACTACTACAATATTCGACAACCAAACCGTGTGAATTTGAAAAATTGTTTGTTACAAATTTTAACAAGGTAGGGTGTCGGCCGCTCACGTGCAAAGACCTAATGTGCCGCCCCTCCAGAGAATTTTTCATATTTTGACTAATACTTATATATTTAATGACTTATTATTCTTTTGTTTTTAATTACTTATTGCAATATGTATACATTATTACTTATTGCAATATTTATATATTTAATTACTTATTGCAACACTTATATATTTAATTACTTATTTTGTAATACTTATGTATTTAATTACTTATTACAATACTGCCAACGTGGCTTTATTTGTAATTCTTTAAATAATAAGTTTTAATCAATTAATTGTAATTAAATTACTGTATTATCATCCAAAATAATCCTTTAATCAAATTTCAGCTCAATTGAGTGCTTTAAAATGTATTTTATTAACGATTGAAAATTCCATCAAGATAAATAAAGAGTGTGAACTAATAGTAGGAATTGAAAAAAATAAACATTACAAATATAATCAGACACATCGACATTTTCTAATACCGTCTGCGAATTTTTTTTTTTACGGTATCATGATATAAAATATCATTCTTTTTTCTCTCTATTTACTTTTTAAAAATATTCGACATCAAAAATTGTTCCTAATCGCAATCGTAAGAAATCAACGAATGATGTAAAAAGTCATTTGAAAATATTTCAATTTTGTAAATTTTCCATATTCGATTGCTTACTGTGTGACAAAACGCTTTAAAAATTAAAATCGAATAGAAAACAAGAGAACTGCTGACCTGCAAAATAATTCGACATGATTGTGAAGAGTCCACCGTTTAGTCCTTTAGAAATTTCGTCATAATTCAATCGATAATTTTTCTCTTCAATTTTATTTAAAAAAATTCGCCGAATGTTAAGATCAACTGGTTTTTACTTGACTGTTCCGCATGAAGAACATTTCTTAGCTAGTTGAAGGCACATAAAGCTTTGATTTCCGTATATTAATCATGATTCAAAATCCTAATGGAATCAAGAGTTATTTGCCGATTAGAGTAAATTTAGCATCTTTAGTTAATATTAGCGTATCATAATATGGAGAAGAAAAAAAAAATCATGAACCTAATTTTGAAAACTACTGAAAGAGATAGCGTAATAGTAATGAGAGCAGCACAGAAGGTGGACTTGCATGTCAGCTTCCATACTAGGCAGTGGCGCACACAAGGGGGGGCGATCCGAACCCCCCCAAAGCCCTTGATTTTTCCCGATTAATTATAATTCTAATTATATTGTAAGTAAAATTTGATTAATTACTTGTTATTAATGATTAATTTTATTTATTAATGCTAATTATTTATTCAAAAATTAGTTTTTTACTGTGTTTTGATCCCGAAAATCGACAAAATCAAAAGGAGCATAATACCAAGAATGATGAACTTTCGACCCCGGACCTCCTCCCCCTTGAAAAATTTGTGTGCGCGCCACTGCTTGCAAATGATGCGACGCTATTTTAACTTCTTTAATTTTTAAATTGTGACGCAGTTTCCTAATTTCACATCGCATCATGACCATAGTTAAGATAAACAAGAATCTATAATTTAACAGTAAAATAAACAATCAATGTAACAGAACGAACTTTTAACGTTTAAGATAAATTTATTTTAAGCACACGTATAGAGAAATTTACTTTTACAACAAGATCAAAAATAATTAAATTTTGCTTGAGAGGGTGCAGGGGGGATGGACATGGTTGACGCCCGGAATCTCGGCGTCTGTTGTTTGAAGGTTCTGCAACTCTGGGATAGGCTCTCTGTCGAAATTCGGGTGCATGCTCTTCTTATTCAGCACCTCATCAACCAAAAATCCTAGAGCTGGACTATTTGCCTTGTCCAGCATAATTTCTCTGATTGGTCCCGAGGCTGGCGCAGTGTTACACCACCTCTAAATTTAAGAGTTTACTGAACTTTTTGACACACTCCACCAAAAGGAATTTCACCACATCCGGTCAAGGGGGGACTCGTATTAAAATTCCAAGCCGTTTCAGGGGCGATTTCTAAACAGGAACAAATCTGGCCTCCCATCACTATTAATGATTAATTTTATTAATTAATGCAAATTATTTATTCAAAAACTAGTTTTTTACTGTGTTTTGTTACCGAAAATCGACAAAATCAAAAGGAGCATGATACAAGAATGGTGAAATTTTGACCCGGAACCCCCCTCTCGAAAAATTCCTGTGTGTGCCACTGATACTGGGTGATATAATATTTATATAATGTATAATTATTATTTAAAGGACAATATACAGTTATTAGCCAAAAATTCCAAAATAAAGAACATTTTTAGTTTATTTTAAAAAAATCAAAACTGCGATTCTAAGCACAAGACTCTGAACGTTCGCCGGGGCTGCGGTAGCCCAGTGGTTAAGGTATCCAACCATGGCAGGCATGTTATGAGTTCGATCCCAGTACCACTAAAGACCCGCCGTGTAGGGCAGCGATGCACGTTAAATCTGTCGAGAGCTGAAACGTCCTCCCGTTGGTGTGGTGTGGTAGTTAGGAGAGGGGGTGCCAGCTCAGGTGTCGTCCACGTCACTTGACCATGGTTCAAAATTACGTGGTCCGTCGCCAAAAGCCCTCGTGTAGCTGAACAGTGCGACGTTAATATTAACTCACTCACTGAACGTTCGCCATTTTGATACTTTTAAAACTAGAAATTCCAAAAAAAAAAAAAAAAAAACATTTCAATCGACAGATTTAAAAGTTGTGCTTGTAAAGGCAAGGCTCATCCAAACTTTCTATTTATACATGTTTCAAAAATAAAGAAATATATTTTAATCTTCATTGAAATAAGTGGCCGCGGTAGCCGAGTGGTATAGGTATCGGACCGTGGCTTGCTTTGTCACGGGTTCGAGCCCAGTACCACTAAAGACCCGCCGTGTAGGGCAGCGATGCACGTTAAATCTGTCGAGAGCTGAAACGTCCTCCCGTTGGTGTGGTGTGGTAGTTAGGAGAGGGGGTGCCAGCTCAGGTGTCGTCCACGTCACTTGACCATGGTTCAAAATTACGTGGTCCGTCGCCAAAAGCCCTCGTGTAGCTGAACAGTGCGACGTTAATATTCAATCAATCAATCTTCATTGAAATAATGAATATTTATGTGTACTTTTAGTTTTTTGAATTTATATCTTTGTTCCTAATCGGAAGCACGGTCTGTAATCAACACATCGAATATTTTTAAAAAGTCAAATAAATGATGTATTTTAGTTTTCAAAAATGATGAATGTTTACTTTAATATGTAAACAATTTTTATTCAAAACATAGTCTTCACAATAACATAAGAATAACGAAAAAAAATTTTCTGAATTAAAACACTATTTTCATTTGACTATAAAATTCTTTTTAAAAATAATTTCAAAAAATTGTAAATATTTTTTTAAAATTTTGCCAGCAAAATTATAAACTTAATTCAAAATTTGTATTTATACAAGAATGACATGTTTGTGCTTCATATTCGTTTTAAAAACTTCAATAATTGAATACATATAATCTATCAATTCACAATATACTGTGGAAGGATTTCGAAAATAGTCAGATTTTTGAAACTATTGACAAATATTTGTTCGATAGAACGCATAAAAATATAATGAGCTATTAAAAATAAAAATCTTAAAAAGATAAATTCCGTAAAATTTGGAAAGTGATTTGTAATAACAGTCGAACCTCCATGTAACGAACCTCTATATTGCGAAATTTCTATACAGTGAACTTTTTCCAGGAACCAAGAACATTTCAAGATTTTTTTCTCAAAATAACCTCCCAACAGCGAAGTGAGTTTGCTGTATAATGGACTTTTTCTCTTGTGATTCAATTTTTTTTCACCCTATTTTTAAATTATTCCTGGACACATCAAGTTTTTCTCTCTTTTAACACATTTTATGGCATTTACTAGCTGCATGGCCCGGCATTGTACGGGTCTTCTCTACTTTTATAAATTTTCCCTTTCCTTCACAAAATCAGCACTTCTAATACTGTTTTTCAAATTGACTTCCACCTCCCCCCCCTACTCCGCTTACCCTTGCGTCAGGCTTTTACCGAGTGTACAACTTGAAATTCCCTGTTTCGATATTTTTTCGCTTCTGTTCTTTATCAGACAGGTTTATTTCCCCACGGCGTTGCATGAACATTTTTAAATACATAACACATTGTCGTGGAAATTTCCCTCTCACTATCAGAGCTCTTGAGTAAGTGAACACAGTGGGACTTGAATATTCACTCATACACTTCGCAACTTTTTAGGCCTTGGAAATAAAAATGTACCCTTTTAAAAATAGTTGTATGTTGAAAAAATTAGAAATTTTTATAATTACAAAATTTCACAACTGTATTAAATGTTGAATTAAAATTGTGTGAATATTTTTTGAAATGTTCTATACACGGGTAAAAGTTTCATGCAATTATTTTTATAAACGAAGAAGTTGTAAAGCTTTGAATGTGATAAATAGTTATTAAATATTTAAAATTTGAGTACTTTTTAAAAATTCGTAGAAAAAAGATTTCGGCTTTTTATTTTTTAAATCACTAATTCTAAAAGATCAAAGTATGGGTTTTTTAAAACTCCTTTTCATATAAACGCATCCATATTGATTCATTTTAGAAAAAACTTAAAATATGTAAAGTATCGTTGTTTAGTAAAAAAAAAAAAAAAATATCGTGACGAAATAATCTCTCCAATTACAAAATTACTGGTGAAGTTATTAAATTATCGAATAAAATTGAGTACTTCTTTAAAAATAAAGCGATGATGTAGTTTTGAACCCTTGTACAATCGTTAGTAATGAATCGCTTTAAACGATCGTGTCGCGAAATCTTGGGGAAAAAAGAGAGAAAAGACCTCTCTCTTTAAATAAAAAGAAAGAGATATTTAAGTTCGCCAAATCTGGTGATTTTCAATATTTATAGGCGCATTTTTAAGTTAATGCCTTCAAATTTCATATATCGATTGAAAACAACGGTAATTTTTAAACAAAAAATTAACAAAAATAATGCTTAAGTATTTCTCACAAAAAGGTAAGAAAACCAAAAAATATAATCCTTTTTAAAAAAACCGTAATTTTTTTAGGTAAATTTTTCAATCTTACGGCAGTGGTTCTCAAACTTTCACTACTGGCGACCCAATTTTCAATCATAATTTTTATCGCCCCCCTCCTAAAAATAATGCATTGAATGCAATAATAATGCATTTTGGGCGCTAAAGCTACAATACGATCGTAATTATAAAACATACAAATTAACAAGATAATTATTAAATTTTGTATATGTTACTTTTAAGTAATATATATTTTTATTTCTTTTATTTTACTTTTTAGTTCGTTTTAAAACTAAAATTTATTTTATAATTGTTTTTACTATACACGATAAAAATCGCAATTCCAGTGAATAATTTAATTAAGAGAAAATATACTTACCTACTTTCGAGGACTTTTAAATTTTTCTTTGAAAATTTGAGAAAAAATCCACTAAAACTAAAGAAAAATTTCCAACTGTGCGTGTCTTTTATAAAGGACATAAATCACAGACACATTTCGCTAACAACACAGGAACGTTATTTTCCAGCTAAACTGTCATAACTTGTTCACGTTTTTGTAATTTTGCTGTCGTCTGATGATCTACAAATAGCATTCTGAACTTTTTTTCCTTGTGTCTTTTTGACAAGGCGAAGTGCTACAATATGGCTTCATAGTTTTCTTCATAGAGATCTTTAGGCAGCATTTGAAAATATCAAATCAACTCTAACGTTTCATTTCTAACGCTTTTCAGATACACTGCTCAAAATAATTAAAGTATATTGTGGTTTTAGGTGGATCTTGTGGCTGGGAAACTTTTTAGCTGATTGATACATGGTCGATAGACGTAGTAGGTTATATGAGAATAAATTACACATGTTTGGCAGAAAAAAAAATGCATTTTATTGCGCATTTGTGTACAATAGGAAAAAAACACAATTTGTGCATATGAGAAAAAAAGAATAAGAAAAGGTGTTTTCTTCAAAGGAAATCCTTTTCAGTAGGGGGTATGGTTTCCACGGACGGCCAGCAACGTTGAGCACCTATGAGGCATGGAGGCAATAAGGCTATTAATCACGAGTTGGAGTATTCTGTTCCACTCTTCCAGAAGAGCTCTTTCCAGTTCTTGGAGAGTTTGTGGGGGTGGTTGGCGGCCAGCAACTCGTCTTCCTAGAGCGTCCCAAACGTGCTCTATCGGATTCATGTCTGGAGAACATGCTGGCCATTCCATTCGTACGATTCCTTCCTCGAAAAGGAAATCCTCCACCTGGTTAGCACGATGTGGCCTGCAGTTATCGTCCATTAAAATGAAGTCATCTCCGATTGCTGCAGCGCAAGAGACTACAATAGGTCTGAGGATCTCATCCCTATATCGGCGAGCAGTCAGAGGTCCATCTCGAATGATGTAGAGGTCTGTGCGCCCGTCAATGGAGATGCCATCATAGACCAACACTCTCCCACCGCCAAATCTGACCCTTTCGTGCACGAACGCAGGATTATTCCTACTGCCACGGTCCCTCCAGATGAAAATACGCCTATTATCCGGATGAACAGAAAAACGGGACTCGTCAGAAAAAAGAAAATTGCTCCATTCATTTCTCCTCCAGTTCACATGCTCTTTTGCCCACTCCCTGCGGTCGCGACGATGCCTTGATGTTAGTCTAACACATACCGTCGGTCGGCGAGCATACAGACCTACACCATGGACCTGGTTTCGGACAGACTGAGTTGAAACCGTGGTGCCAGTAGCCGAGCGAAGGTGTTGTTGGAGAAGAGTAGCGTTCATATTTCGGTGTCTCCGAGCCGTTAACACTAAATAACGATCTTCATTGGGCGTTGTTGCCCATCTACGACCTTGTCCTGGTCATCGGCCTGCACTTCCAGTCTCCAAAAAACGGTTCCTGATCCTGGAAATCACACTTTGTGACACTCCAATGGCTTGTGCTACTTCGGCTTGAGTTTGGCCTCCTTCTAACCTACCAACAACTCTCCAAGCTTCTGAATCGGTTAAATGACTTCGCTGAGACATCGTACTCGTCGAAACAAAGCAGTCACTGAATGCCGATCATCCTTGTCTTCATTTCAGTTGAAAGTCAAATTTCATTCGCTGCCGCTGAAGCGACGTTTTTGACGTCGAACTCAAAATTAGCATACTCCACAGTTTGAAAATCAGAAAAATTTGCATTTGGGATTATCTTCTTCCATTTTCGGCAAAAAAAATTTCGCTTATATCTTTATTTTATATAAAACATACAATATCCTTTAATTGTTTTGAGCAGTGTATTTACTTTCGCTATCTTGATTAATATGCATTATCTCGGTAGGTTCTTCAATTGCTTGATCAGTTTCAGCTTCCTTCAATAGGGATCACAGATGCCCATTTTTTTAATATTCTGCTCATTTACATTTATAAACCATAATAAGTCGTACAACACAGCAATCAAAACCACAAAATTGTTCATGGGGAAAGTGTAGCATGTTCTAAACAATAATTGTGTGAGACGTTTTTCATTATGCATTATATGTTTCAGAACACCCAGAAAAATAAATCTTGGCCAAATAATTTTTCAAAGTGCTCAATATGCTTATCCATATATCATAAACTCTTTTACATGGAAAACGGCGAAACAGAAGTATATTATATTTACGACTTCCCTAAAAAAACTCTCTCATCGTGGGATTACAGCAAAGCAAACAAAGAATTTTCTTAAAAATTTAGTCATAGGATCAAAGATGGCTAATGAGCGTTTGAAGTGGAATATTTTATTTTTGAAGATCACCAGATGATAAAAATAAATTATATCAGTGTAAATGTGTATTTTTTATTATGCAAGAAAGCATTTTGTTTTACTTCATTCGAAAAAAATTATTTTTTTAAACCATTTATTTTCAATATGGTCACGCCCCCTCGCAGGGTTACAGCGCCCCTCAGGGGGATGCGCCTCACAGTTTGAGAAACACTGGATTACGGATAATATCGTTCTAAACACGGAAAAAAAGTTTCGTGAGATCATAATTATAAATAAAGATGTTATTAAGTAATTAAATAAAATTTTGAGTATTTTTGAAAACTCGTAAAAAAAAGTTTGACATTTTATTTTTTAAAGGATTAATTCACTAAAAGAAAAAGCAGGAACTTTTTTAGTGTAGAATATCATTTCATTAACGCGAAAGAAAATGCAAATGGAACGATTTAGAAATCATTTTCATAAAGGCGTATCGATTCTGACACATTTTGGAAAAAATCGTAAAAAATAAAAAGTATTTTGTAAAATAAATTATACCGTATCGTGGTGAAGTAAATAATCTTTCCGATTCTGTAATTACTTTTTCTCTGAGTCTCATAAAAAAATTAGATCGTGTTTTAAAAACGTCTGGGATAAAGAAAAAAGGTCAAAATATTGGAACTTCACCGCCAGCGGAAAAAAGTAAAATAATTATCGTTTAAAGGTTTTTAATTAATATCTTTTTAACTAATTACAATATCAGAATATAAAAGATCAAAACGGATTCCTCGGATCATTCGAGAACTTTTGGAACCTTCGACGAATTTCTGCATTGCGTGGTTCGTTAGAAGATACACCTAGTAGCATAGAAAAATACATACGTTTGTTTACCTTCGAATTTTAATAGTGTAGATAATTACTTATATATTGAGGTTATAAACTCAACTACTTGAATAAGAGAAAAAGTAAAAACATTAGTAAAAATACAAATAAAATTTTAAGAGCAAAACTTTATTTTTAGGTCAGCTAATGGGTTATGATCGTTACAAAATACGTTAAAAAAATAAACAAGCAAAAATATTATCTTTGAAGTAAAAACAGACATTTCATAGTTAGAAACGCACAACGCACACACAATAGTATTTATTCAGGAAATATAATTTAATAAAAAAGTACTAAAGCAATAAATCTCGTGGAACGAAAAGTACAGTGCTTGGCCAAAATTGTGGACACTTTTTAAACAGTTATGCTTTTTAGTTTGTATGCGTATAGAAAATTTTACTTTGCACAAACTGCAAAGTATTTTATATCACTTTAATAAGAATTTATTACTGAATACAATATAAAAAACAAAATGCAAATATTTGAAACGAAAAGAGCGAGCAATAACTGTCGATATTACATTAGATACTATAGAAGTGAGTTATCAGAGCTTAGTGAGGTTGCCTTTATTGCAGCTTCACATGAATGATTCATAGAGCTGAAAATAGTTTTAAACTCTTGCTTCGTTATCAATTGATGCCGGGAACCAATTATATCTTCATAGTCATAGTCATCTTTAAAGCTCTTTTTTATATCATGGGTACCTCATTCGGACCAGAGTATTCAAACGATGCAGGAAGTTTTCGATAGGATTGATATTAGTACTGTTTCCTGGCCAGGGCAACAATTCAAGGATCTTAGAACGTTACCAGTCTTTTAATTACTTTACTGTTTGGCAAGCTGCAGAATCTTTCTAAAAAATAAATGAAGCATTGTTGTTAATAGAGATCCCCCTGACGGAAAGCAGAAGTTTGGGTTCTAGAATGGTTTCAATATATTTTATGACATTCAGTGCCCCATCGATGATATAAAGCTGACCTTGCCATCTGCTGATATGAATTACTAAATTATAAAACTATGAGGTTACTTCACAGTTGCCTGGATGCAGTCAGGATGTAGCATTTCTGCCATTCAACGTCTTACATATTTTAGGCTATCACTAACGAAAAAGGATATTTCAGTTTCGACCCGCCATATAACTTGTGACCAAAAGTCATTTGTCCAATTAATGTGCTTCATTGCCTACTGTAGTCTGTTTTAGTACTGTTATAAACTGAAGTACGGCTTTTTTCGTGGAATTCTACCTTTTAGTCTTACATCTGCTAATCGACTCCTGATTGTTTTTGAGCTGACGGAAACACCAGCATCACCCCAATCACTTCTGATGGCTGTCTATGAAATCCTTTTATCTCTGAGAAAGACAGTATTTTTAATCTTCTGACATCAACAAATGTGGTGCACTTTTTTCGGCCTTTTTTGCTTTTTTTTTTATTAAATTTGTCTCCTAATATCTTAAACAAAACTTTCAGTCTCCATATGTAGCCAAAGAACTACCCACTTGTTATGTAATTTTATTATAGGAAATACCACTTTCTCGTCACACATGTGTACAATCTACTCTTTTATTTTATATTATCGCTTCTTGACTAAATATTATTGTTGTCCTGACCAGTAAACAGTTCGGACCTCAATCCTGTCGAAAACATGTGGCACCGTTTTAAAACGCTTGTTCAAATGATTTACCCATGAAACTAAAAAGAACTAATTCAAGATATAAATGTTTCCTGACATCATGTAATAACGAAGGAAGAGCTTAAAATTAATTTCAGCTCAATGAAACACCGATGTGAAGCTGTAATGAGGAAAAAAGGCAACCTCACTAAGCTCTGATAACTCAAAGCTATCATGAGTATCTAGCGTATATCGACAGTTATTGCAGCAGAACTTTTTTTGCGTTCCAAATATTTATTTTTGTATTGAATTCAATATGAAATTATCTTTAAAATAATATAAAGTACTTTGCAGTTTGTGCAACGTATAATTTTCTATAAGCATCTACACCAGCGGTGCTCAAACTCTTTTTCAGCCGGGCCACATACATATGGCAACTATTTCACACGGGCAGCAATATGAGGATTAATGGTGGTGTGGGAGGGAGAGTTATAAGATCAAGGACATTTAAAAGGCAGAAATTGATGAAAATATTAGTAATTTTTTTGAATTTCATTTTAAAACCATATTAAACTCCCTCCAACTGAACTCGCAAAAAACAAGTTTTATGCATTTTTTATTCTGTTATGAAGTAATTTCGATTTCCTTTGATCTATTATCCGAAGTCCCTCAACGCCAAATATTTTGTTACTATTGGAGCGA
Organism: Trichonephila clavipes; assembly: GCA_019973935.1. Taxonomy (NCBI): domain Eukaryota; kingdom Metazoa; phylum Arthropoda; class Arachnida; order Araneae; family Nephilidae; genus Trichonephila; species Trichonephila clavipes. Next base: position 506,293 of record BMAU01000117.1, on the reverse strand, counting down.
TTTTTTTAAAAAACAAATTCATCTCGACTTGAAAGAGAGAGAGAAAAGGAGGCATTGAAAGATTGATATAGTGACGAGTAATATTATATTTTTTAAGTACAGTTGGTGATCGGTTAACAAACATAATCCGTCCCAAGACTATGTTCGCTATCCGAATTGTTCGTTAACCGATCATCGATTCACCATAGATTTATATGTGAAATCGATTAATTCGTTCTGGAGACCCTAAAAATTAAATTTTAAAAAATGTATAATTTCTCAGTAAGTTTTTGAAAAAATAATACGTACATACAGTCTTGTACATTAACCAGCCCTTTTCATTTTTTGCTTATGAGGCATTGAAGAACATGTTCAATGTCGACTGCTTTTCTCTCTTTTTTAGGATTTTCCGGAAATAATTAACAGCATTGTCGTTGTAAAGATCCCCAACCCTACTGACATCAGCTTGGTAGGGTGCCATTCTAAGACCATTGTTCTGACAGCCTCCCACTTTTTCAAAAGATCTGTAATGGCAAATGTCGGCATTGGTCCTCTTTCCTCTTCCTCTTGTTCAGAAGGAGACATATTTCGTTGTGTTTCTTGGTGTTCTTCATTCAAAATTTCTTGGAGTTCTTCTATCGTCAGTTCATCTTCATGTCCCATTATGAGCTCTTCTATGTCATCTTCGTTTACCTCCAATTCCAGATCTCTAGCAGTTGTCAAAATTTCATCAATAATTTAAGGGGTGTCTCCCTAATTACCTCCGAATATGTGTTCGCTGTCCAAACACAAAAATTTTTTCTTGAAAGTGTTCGTTATCATAATATATGTTCGTTATCCGAACACAAAAACCTGTCGTGAAAGTGTTCGTTAGCCCATCTTTTCGTTAACCGATCACCCACTGTAAAGCATTTTCACAACAAACTAAACAAATTGTTCATGTATGTTTGGTTTTGTTTTCGATGAAACAGTCGGGATCCCAATCGTCTTGAAATTACAGATATTATATTTTTCACTAGGAAGACTTGAGAGTTAATTAAAAATAAGTTTCACCAATAAAATGGTCGCTATTCACTGTTATTTGTTAATCTAACCATTACAATAACAAAAAAAAACGAGTCTTACAGTAGTCGCATATGATGTGTAACATCTGACATGTTATCGTGATAAAAATACGCAATATTAATTTTTTCCTGAAAAAAATATGAATCGGGTATGGAAATAATTTTCTATCGAATAATTATATCTTTAATGAAAATTGTATTTAATTAACAAAAGGAGAAAATGCATTATTTTATCTAAAATAATTATTCTTGTTCAATTTGGAGAAGAGCGGAGCAATAGACTTATGATATCTAAAATATGACACATATACTTGTGATTTCAAAGTTTTTAATCGTTGGGTGCATGACCTGAGTACCCAGCTTTTTCGAGCTACAACCTCATAACAGTAGGTATTTGAGTGACTGTACATGATTGACTTTTGCCCTTTGTTAAGTTTAAAGGCTTTAAAAATAAAAATACTGGGGATTTTTTGGGAGAATAAAAATTTAAAATATTAAAACGTATTAAATTTGAGAATAGAAGCTTCAAAGTCGGCACAATAGACCGAAAATAAAGTTAAAATTTCAATCTTGGGTGGGCGGGGCTAAACCGACCAATGGGAATGCAGCTAGGATCATGAAAAAGTAGTTGAAAATAAAACAGAGCTTTTTTAAAAGCTATTAAAAATATACTATCAAGAATAAAAATAGTTGAGGAACATTTAAATAAAAAGAGATAAGTCGGAATAATTTTCCGAGTAAAAAGTAAAAAATGGAAGAATCTGGGGATCGAACACGATGCAAAGCATTGTGAGCGAATGACTCTGACCACTAGAACACGGGGGACTCCTGGAAAGAGGTGAAATAAGCATTTAAGTTGGAAGATGAGAAATTTGAGAGTTGGAAAATAGATACATGAAGAGGGGGTCTGAGAGAATATTTCTAGGTTTGTTGAAATTTGGATCAGGGATATATTTTTCAATATCCAAGATCGAGAGGTTACTAGAATTATCAATATTTTGAAAGAAGTTTGTTGCAATCTTTTTAATGAACTGTCTAATTGACAGCTAATTAGATTAACTGTCTAACTGAACTGTCTAATTTTACTTGCGGTCGTGAGGTCAATTTCAAAGTATTTAAAAATTGTTGAAAAACAGCGTCAATAACAGTACTACTGTTAGCAGTCGAAACATTTTAATTTGTGTTCATTTCGAGCTTGAGTTCAACATTCAATAAAGCTATCAGCGGCTCAGCTTTTGGCAAACTGAAGTTAAAGTTAAAATCACCACTCAAAATCTGGGGAAGCGAGTAATAATTTTTAAAAGAGCAAAAGAAACTTCGTCATATGGTAAAAGTACAAAAAATGCAGGAAATCTAATTTATTTAACCGTTCGATCGAAGAAATGTATACGACCACCGAAATCACTGTTTGCCCATTTTCAAATAAGCATTCTGCCGCACTTATGTCCCCCAATATCATGACTAACGGATTTAGAGTCGAGTGCTTGATGGCTACTAGAGTTGGACCCCCAAGCGAAGGTAGCAAAAAAACACAGCCACGCACTCTCATTGGTCAAATCAAGAAGCGCGTGCTTACGTCACATCCTGTCACACACATCCGTCCCTTTTCACGAAATCACTCCCAACCAAAATCCAGCAACCGAGAGGAAAGATGCTACACATAAAAAAAAGGAACTCTCCTGCTATTTCTTCCAGTAACACATCGAAAGGAAAATTGATATATGGGTTGCTTGATTGATAGAATTTCTCCACTATCTACATTTTTAAAACATTAATCTTAAATAATTCAATTGGTTAAGGCCACTGGGCACTAAGAAAGACCCGGTGGGCCACATGCGGGCAGAAGGTTGAGTATCGCTGATCTACACTATTAAAATTCGAAGGTAAACGAACGTATCTATCCATCTATGCGACTGGGTGTATCTATCTTCTCACGAACCGCACGACGCAGAAACTCACCGAAGGTACCAAAAGTTCGGAAATGATCCGTTTCGACCATTTATATTCCGATATTACAATAAGTTAAAAAGGTATTAATTAAAAACCTTCAAACGCATAACTATTTTAACCCTGTGGGCATATTTTCCCGCCGAGCGGTTAAGTTCCAATTTTTCGACGTTTTTCTAATACCAGACAATTTTAAAACACGATCTAATTTTTTTTTGAGACTCAGACAAAAAATAATTACAGAATCGGTAAGATCATGTACTTCGCCACGATACGGTATAACTTATTTTACAAAATAATGATTTTTTCTATTTTTTACGATTTTTCTAAAATGAGTCAAAATCGATACGTTTTTATGAATATGATTTCTAAATCATTCCGTTTGCCTTTCCTTTCGTGTTAATGAAAGGATATTCTACACTAAAAAGTTCATGCTTTTCTCTTATAGAATCAGTCATTTAAAAAATAATTTGTCAAAAAATTTTTTTTTACAATTTTTCAAAAATTACCCAAAATTTTATTTAAATACTTAATAAAATTTCTTTATTTATAAAAAATAATCCCACGAAATTTTTTTCCCGTGTGTAGAACGATATCATCAGTAATCTGTAAAAGATTGAAAAAATAACTTGAATATTACAGGATTTCTTAAAAAAAAAATTTTTTTTTTTCGTTTTTTTCCCTCTTTACAAGAAATATTTAAGCATTATTTTTGTTCAATTTTTTGTTCAAAAATTTCCATTATTTGCAATTGATATATAAAATTGAAGGCATTAACTTAAAAATGAACCCCTCCCCCCCAAAAAATTTTAAACTTCAACAAGAAGAGCAATTTTACAATAGCCAAGGGCTAGGCGGCGAAAACCTGTTTGGCGCCAAATGACTCTTTTCCGCTGTGCCCGTCACGTTTAATGAAAGGTTACACTACAAAAGAAGATGCGCCTTTAAATATTGAAAATTACCAGTTTTGGTGAAATTGAATACCTCATTATTTTATTCTAATTATCTTTTCACTCCTTTTTGTCAGAGGATTTCGTGGCGCAATCGGCAGAGCACTTGATTACTACCTTTTGTAAACGGGTTCAAAACCACAAGATCGCATAAATTTTATGATTTTTTTAAAAAATACTCAAAGTTTTATTAGCTCATTTAATAACTTTGCCAACAATTTTGTAATGGGAAAATAATTTATTTCGTCACGATACATTTTTTTTTACAAAACAACAATACTTTATACATTTTATAATTTTTTCTAAAATGGATCAATATCGACGTATTTATATGAAAATGATTTTTAAAAAACTCATACATTTATCATTTAGAGTTAGTGATTTATAAAAATAAAAGCCGAAAACTTTTTTTTACAAATTTTAAAAAATACTCAAATTTTAAATATTTAATAACTACTTATCAATTTCAAAGTTTTTATAACTTCTTCGTTTCTAAAAATAATTGCATAAAACTTTTTTTCCCCGTACATCGAACATTTTAAAAAAATACTCACAATTTTAATTCAACATTGAATTTAGTTGTGAAATTTTGTAATTATAAAAATTTCTACTTTTTTCAACATACAACTATTTTTAAAAAAGTACATTTTTGTTTCCGGGGCCTAAAAAGTTACAAAGTGAGTGTGTGAATATTAAAGTCCCACTTTTACTTTACTCGAGAGCTTTTCGTGACGCCCTCGACATTTCGAACCATTGTCAAGTGACGAGGATAAGACTTGAGGTGGCAACTATCTCTCTTAACTACCATACCACACCAACGCTAGAACTCTCGATAGATTCAACAGCGGGTCTTTAGCTTTAGCCAAAATTTTAAAAGGGCAGTAATAATTAATTTTGGGAAATTACCACGTGAATATTGTAATGACGTTAATATAGAAATCACTCATACCCACCAGGAACGCCTGATAATCAGAGGGGAAGGGGAATTTCCATGACAATATGTTATGCATTTAAAAATGTTCGTGCAATGCAGAGGGGAAATAAACCTGTCTGACAATGAAATGAAGCGAAAAAATTTCGTAAACAGGGAATTTTAAGTTATACACTTGGTAAAAGCCTGAGCAACCCAAGGGTAAGTGGAGGAGGGGGAGTCATTTTGAAAAAGAGTAATAGAAGTGCTGATTTTGTGAAGGAAAGGAAAAATTTATAAAAGTAGAGAAAGCCCGTGCAACGCCGAGCCATGCTGCTAGTGTACTCTTAACCAGTATCGTAGCCACTAATGGCATGCACCGGGATCCTCAAGCTCAGGGGGCCCTCGTACGCAGACCTTTAAAAAGGTGAATTTGCGATAGTTTCTCCATTTTAAGATATAAATGTATTTCGAATTGTTTTGTAGGGAATTCCCCAAAATTCTTTCCGTCGTTTTTATAGTGTCGTGAACTTTACTTATGGCAAAGTTTATATTATTTTCAATTTTTTCGCTTTTCTACAAGTTTTTATTTGAAAATAAACTTCATGAAAAAACTCTCTTTCTCTTACATACTTATGAACACCTCTTTAAAAACCTATACAGGAAGCAATTCCTTTCTAATTGCATTCTATTTTTACTAATACTATGATTCATTATCAGCTAGTTTCCTTTTTCAATATTCCACAATCCACTCGTTTATACGATAGACTGCTGTATTCCCCCTTCCTCTGCTATTTTGCATAAGAGTTTTTTTTAAATAACTATATTGTATTGGATTTTCTTTTTCATGCATATTATTTGTATCATTTCCTGTCTGTCTCGGTGGACCATTTCTTAGCACTAAGCCTTCTGAGAACTTTCAAAGCCTCCACAACATTTCATTTAATCATACACAATTAACTGTAGATTAAAATGAAACTTAGCTGCAAGTTTTAACTATTAGTTTGTTTACGTCCTTTTGGAGCCAAACTTGTTTGTGATAATGAGGTTGATGAGGTTCGCGACTTTGAGACGCCTAGTCGAAATCACGTGACGAGGATACCAACATTTCCCCACGTTTTGAATCAGTGTGTAAATTTCGTAAATTTTTGCTTGAGGACGCGTCATCTACACACTCTGCACGGATTCTACGATAACTGACTAAGACGGCGGACGCTACAAAGCCGCGTTGCTTCGGCAACCCTCACCAACTATCCCCATTTAATAGAGCATCTGACTCCTGCAGTCCTTATCAGGGCTTTCTTGACAGAGCAGACTCTAACTTTCTCTCCCCCTCTGGAAACGGTAACGACTCGGACATGGCTAACCTGTCCAACGACATGGAATTGGAACTGACTCTTTCACAAAGGTACACACAACACTACAAGAACTCCATCGCTACAGCCCCAGCTTACACCATGTGAGCAGCTAAAGTTTAATAAGGCTCAACTGGTTAAAATGGAAACCTTCCGCAAGTGCAAACAGGCCTGCGTCGATACACTCAGACAGATGCCTGATCATTACCTGGAAGAACCCTTCTTTGTACGAGCACTCACGGAGCGACAAGACATTGAAGAGACCATGGCGATAGCGGTAAGTGATATTGACTCCTTCGATCCTTGTAATATCCCTGGCTGCCCTCACCACGAAAAACCCCCGCTTAATTCCCCTACGAAATTTACACAGTCAACTCCAAAAATTAATAACAAAGTGAATAACCCTGGAAAAAGAAAAGATAGCTCAAACTTTGAGTATCCCCCTTAAGAAAAACCAAATGCAAAATCGTGCTTGATATCCCTGATAACGAGGAGATAAATTTATCTTCCAATAAATACGCCCTACCACAGGACGTTCAATTAAGCAACTTAGAAAACTCAGGTTCAGTCGTCAGCGAAAATAACCCCGCATCCCCCCGTAAAGAAACCAGGAATAACGGCTCGAATAATTCGGCCAATCAAAACGCTCCACAAAACCAGCTACCCCCACCCGTCATCCTCCTCGTCGAGAACTACAAAGTTCAAATGGCCGCAATTATAAAAGAATTTCCGAAAATTAGATCCTGGCTAACGGGTGGCTTCCTAAAGCTGTACACTGACAGCTCTGAAGAACGACGTCTTGTAGTACAGCTACTTAAAAATTAATACAATTTTATACAATAAAAGCTAAAGCGGAGCGCCCCATAAAGGTGGCAATTAAAGGTCTCCCGCGTACCACCAACCCAGAAGAAATAAAACAGGATTAGGAATTACTTGGCTACACCCCAGAAAGAGTGAATCAGCTAATAGGCAGGAAAACCAATCTTTTTAATAACTCTCCCTCGAAATTAAGATAATCTTAAAATTTTTGACCTCAAGACTGTTAGTTACTTAAGCATCAGAGTTGAGGGTTATGATAGAAAAGGTGTAACGCAATGTTACATTTGAAAAAATTTTAATCACAGCTCTGATAACTGCCATTTAAATCCTAGATGCCTAAAATACGGTGAAAATCACATCACCCGCGATTGTCCAATAAAACAAAAATTAGAAACAGCCTATTGTATTTATTGCCAGGTCTACGAACATATGGCAAACTACAAATGCTGCCTCTCTTTCCCCAAACCCCCAAAAGGAGCCTCAAAAAATAATAGGAACTCCTATACTAATATTTATAACAGTTTAGTTCTACCAAACATTTTTTATGCCCAAGCAACAAACGGAGCGATTGATACTGTTACGAATTTAGCCTTATTCTAATTGTTTCTACTCATTTGTGTTCATTTTTTATAGTTTAATTTGTCGTATTTAATGTGATTTCAACCCTGTTTACCTGTAATATCATTTCCACTGCATTGCACGGCCCCCATGCTTTAACATTGGTTTAAATGGTAAACTTGCCAAATATTGCAGCTAGCGCCAAGTTGGCGACGGATTTGGCGACTTAATTTTTGGCGCCAAATTTGGCGATATATCGCCAAATGTGGGCGATAAGCTTGGCGACCATGGCAAACCTGCTCCTAATAACCCTGTCTGGCAACCCTATCGTGGTATTGTAACACTATTGTATTGAATGTATTGAGCTTTTCTCGTACGTTCCGGATTTTGCTAGACCTTTCTATTTCTCGATTATTCTGGCAAGTGCAAGAGGTTTCTGACCGAAAGGTATAAAAGGGCCCGGGCCGGCTAGTCAGTTAGTCAGATCTCAGCTTTCGTGCAAGTGATACCTCTCTGTGCTTCAGAGAGAGACGATTGCATAGTGCGTGTGTTATTGCTTTTATTGAGTTATTATTTTTGTGCTGAGTGTTTACTATTGCTTTTGTTAGTGTATTACATCTGTGTTATCAGTATTTTCATCGATTGTACGTGACTTTCTCGAACTGTTCTACAATTTGTGGAGGACTGTTTTGGCAAAGAATAAAATTGTTTTGGATCCCGCTCTTCGGCTTCAATCATTTCGAACCCTCGAAAACGCAACAATTGGTGTCAGAGGTGGGGTTGAATGCCAACAACAAGAGCGATGGAGGCCCAGTTCCAGACTCTTCTAGAAAAATTGACTGAAATGAAATCGGACTTGACCGCCAGCATGAATGCCAATATGGGCGAAATGAAATCGGAGTTGACCACCAATAAGGAAGAGTTGAAAAGTGATTTGAAGGGCATTGGCGACAAATTGACGACTATGGACAAGAAATTTGAAGAAATGGAAGGAAGAATCGAGTCGGTTGAAAATAAATTCGTAGATATGGAGAAAAAACTAGAGGCGAAAATTTTCGAAAAGGTAGAAGATGTTTCCATCTCGTTCAGGAGTGACCTAGAGAAATTGAAGCAGAAATTCATGACTGGTCAAGGGGATGAATTTAAGTTTCAAGCTCCTTATTCCAAGCCTTCCATCAAGCTTTCTACATATGACGGAAAGTCCTCTTTTCAGGTGTATAAGACCCAATTCTCCATAGTGGTGGATGCAAACCAGTGGGACTCCCAGACCAAGGCCTGCCAGTTAGCTGCTTCTCTTCGAGCCGACGCTGCTGACATTTTGCAAACTTTGCCGGAAACACAGCGGCTGGATTTCGACGCTCTCGTTAATGCTCTGGAGTTACGCTTCGGAGAGAAATGTGTGAAGGATTACAGCAAACTCCAGCTGAAGTCACGGCAGCAGAAAGTGTCCGAAACGCTCCAAGAACTGGCGACGGACGTCGAGAGGCTTTCTCACTTGGCGTTTTCTGACTGTCCGACTGAAGTAAGAGAAGTCCTGGCGCTGCAACACTTCATCGACGGGGTGCGTGATCCGGAAATCCAGAAAGCTCTCGAATGGCGGATCTTAAGGACTTAAAGGGGGGCCCTAGTGTTTGCTATGAAATTCGAGGCAGCCCAGCAAGCAACACGAAAGGACAGACACCCCATACGAGCCGTCAATGAATCGGACACGTCGAACTCAAGTGTGGAGCGGTTAGAGCGACAGATGAGAAGCTTCATGAATAGAGTTGAGTCTTTGATGACCCAGAAAGCAGACGGGAAGAAGACCCTTAAATGCTGGACCTGCGGTCGAGAAGGGCATCTGCAGAGAAGCTGCCGGGCACGCCAAGGCGCTGAAACTAATAGCGCCTCCCGGAAGGAGGTGTCGGAAAAACTAATTAATGGCCATCTCGTGGGGCGGAGGTTGCCAGATTTTGGAAAGCCCCACTTTCAAGTGTGTCAAATTTCGACAAAGAGTACCGGTGAGAATGGAATTTTTATAATGGGACATGTTAACGAGCTTCCCTGCAACATGATCATCGATACAGGAGCCAATGTGTCTATCATTCGGAACGATCTGGCTCAAAAATTAAAAGAGAAACTCCTCTGGACCCCGCCCCGCGTGGTGCTACAGACCGTGACGGGGAAAAGATTGATATTCACGGAAAATTAAAAGTCAAGATCAGGTTTGGAGACACTACCTACCAACATGCTGTGTATGTCGCAGATATTGCAGACCCTTTCATTCTTGGACTGGACTTTCTAAAGGAGCATGGTTTCACTCTAGACTTCAACAAGAACGAATTACGTTCCATACACGAAGAAGTCACTATATTCAAAATTAAACACAGGACAGAATCTATTCGACAGGTAACCGCTAACGAGAATATTACCATTCCCCCAAGGACTGAAATCATAGTACCTGGATACATCGGTAACGATGTGAGTTTCAACTCTGGCCTAATTGGATCTGCGGAAAATAAAGCGAATGGATTGCTAATAGCTTCGACGCTAGTGGACCTTTCCAGAAAAACTATCCCGGTAAGAATTTGCAACGTAACTGAAAAATCTAGAGTGTTCCAGAAAGGTGAAGTGTTGGCAACCTGCAGTCCAGTAACGTGTGTCTGCAAAAGTTCGAGCTTGCTCCTATCCAACTCGCCTCAACAGTTGACTCCCGACCTTCTAGAAAATGCTGAATTGTCCCCGAACAGAAAAGCTCCGCAGAAAGACTGTTCCAAGAATTTGAAGACGTGTTTTCTAGAAACAGTAGCGATATTGGCCATACTACAGTGACACAACACAGAATTGATACAGCAGACCATCCGCCGATTAAACAGCACCCAAGACGCTTGCCGTTTGCTAAACAGGAAGAGGTCGGAACACTACTACGAGAGATGCAGGAAAATGACATCATAGAACCGTCTTCGAGTCCGTGGGCATCTCCAATCGTCTTGGTTCGTAAGAAAGATGGCTCCACAAGATTTTGCGTGGACTATCGAAAACTTAACGACGTCACCAAGAAGGACAGCTACCCTCTTCCAAGGATAGATGACACCCTGGATACCCTTTCCGGTCATAAATGGTTCTCGACTTTAGATTTAAAGAGCGGATACTGGCAAGTGGAGATCCATCCCGAAGATAGAGAAAAACAGCATTCACTTCCGGCCAAGGACTATGGCAGTTCAAAGTCATGCCGTTCGGGCTCTGCAATGCGCCAGCTACTTTCGAGCGCCTGATGGAGACCGTGCTAAAGGGTCTGACTTTTGAAGCTTGCCTTATTTACCTGGATGACGTCATAATAGGAGGGCGTACGTTTGAAGAACATCTTCAAAATATCCGGAAGGTGTTATCAAACTTAAGCGACGCTAACTTGAAGCTAAACCCTTTGAAATGCAAGTTCTTCCAGAAAGAAGTCAATTATCTGGGACACATCATCTCTGCAGAAGGTGTTCGTACGGACCCCGAAAAAGTGTCCGCCGTAAAGAATTGGAAACGCCCTGAAAACCTCCGTGAGCTGCGAAGCTTCCTGGGACTATGTACTTATTACCGAAAGTTTGTGAAAGGGTTCTCTAACATCGCAAGACCCTTGCACAAGCTAACAGAAAGTAAACAAAAGTTTCAGTGGACAAAAGAATGTGAAGATTCCTTCCTCCAGCTTAAAGAAGCTTTGACGTCTTCACCGATCTTAATATATCCACAACCGGACAAGCCATTTATCTTGGACACTGATGCCAGTAATGAGAGTGTCGGAGCAGTATTATCTCAGGAAATAGATGGCCAGGAACGAGTCGTAGCTTATTGGAGTAAGTGTTTATCGAAACCGGAAAGAAATTATTGTGTCACTCGAAAAGAGCTACTGGCTATTGTGAAAGCCATCGAGCATTTCCATCACTATCTCTATGGCCAAAAATTTCTTCTACGTACCGATCATGCCTCTTTTTAACCTGGCTAATGAATTTTAGAAACACTGAAGGCCAGGTAGCCAGATGGATACAACGGCTCAACGAGTATTACTTTGACATCAGACATCGTAAAGGCTCCTCGCATGGAAATGCTGATGCCCTTTCAAGAAGACCATGCCCAGAAAATTGTCGTCATTGTTCCAGAGTAGAGACCAAATATGACTATGCTATACGCCAGATAACAACTTCAACAGCGACGCCACCCGATCCCTGGAGTGACGAGAAAGTTCGAGAAGACCAGATGGCGGATCCTGATATGAAACCCCTTATAGAGTTTATGGAGTCTTCCAGCAATAAACCAAGTTGGCAGGACATCTCGGCTTATAGTCCTACAACTAAGCAGTATTGGGCCCTCTGGAATTCTCTACATCTCAGGAATGGTGTTCTATACCGAAAATTCGAATCAGAGGATGGAAAGACATTCAGGTGGCAATTAGTACTTCCTCGATCTCGTATCCCAGAGGTACTCAAAGAATTGCATGGCAGCCCAACAGGAGGTCATTTCGGCGTCATGAAAACTTTGCACCGAGTTCGAGAGCGATTCTTCTGGAGTAAAGTGAGAGCTGACGTGGAACAGTGGTGCAAGTCCTGTGATGCCTGTTCAGCTCGGAAGGGGCCAAAGATACGTAGCCGAGGGAAGCTGCATCGCTACAATGTTGGAGCACCCTTCGAACGTATCGCTTTCGATATCCTGGGACCTCTGCCAAGGACTGCGTCTGGTAATAAGTACCTACTTGTTGTCATGGACTACTTCACGAAATGGCCCGAAGTGTACCCCATTCCGGATCAGGAAGCCCCCACCGTAGCGGAGGCTGTAGTGCAGCACTGGATATCGAGATATGGGGTACCTCTTCAACTTCATTCCGATCAGGGAAGAAATTTCGTCTCTGCGGTATTGAAGGGGGTCTGTGAACTACTCGGAATTGACAAGACCAAGACCACACCTTTGCACCCACAGTCAGATGGCATGGTGGAGAGGTTTAATCGTACCATCCTGAATAACCTCTCACTGATGGTCTCCAAGAACCAACAAGACTGGGACCAGAAAGTTCCTCTCTTTCTGCTAGCGTACCGCAGCGCCGTTCACGAGACTACCGGATATTCACCATCCCAGATGCTTTTTGGCCGAGATCTTTGTCTCCCTTGTGACCTGCTGTTTGGTCGCCCTCCGGATACACCTTCATCGCCTGAGGAGTACGTGCAGAATCTCCAGGCACGTTTTGAAGATGTACACAATTTGGCTCGAGAACGGATCAACCTGAGGACGGAGAAGATGAAGACTCGGTACGACACAAAAGCCACAGGACATCAATTCAAGGAAGGTGACAAGGTGTGGTTCTACAACCCGACTCGACGCAAAGGACTTTCTCCTAAGCTACAATCGCATTGGGACGGTCCTTATACAATTTTAAAGATAATAAACGACGTCGTAATCCGGATCCGTAAGTCAACGAATTCGAAGCCTAGAGTCGTTCATTACGACAGGCTTGCTCCATATTATGGCCATAACTCTTAGTGTGTCAATTATCGTGTAATTTATTTTGACCATGGTCTTGTATAAATAAGTTAGTGTGTAAATAATCTTGTAAATAGTTTTGTTTATTGTTTTGTAAGTGTTTATTTTCTACTATGCATTACGTGTTTATTTTGTACTATGCATTAGGTGTTTATTTTGTACTATGTATTACATGTTTATTATTGCATATTCATTTAATTGTTTTTAATCAATTGCTTTATTATTATGTTAACGTCTGATGAAGGGTTGTACTGCCCGGGACGTGCAGTTCTTGAGAGGGGGCAATGTTACGAATTTAGCCTTATTCTAATTGTTTCTACTCATTTGTGTTCATTTTTTACAGTTTAATTTGTCGTATCTAATGTGATTTCAACCCTGTTTACCTGTAATATCATTTCCACTGCATTGCACGGCCCCCATGCTTTAACATTGGTTTAAATGGTAAACTTGCCAAATATTGCAGCTAGCGCCAAGTTGGTGACGGATTTGGCGACTTAATTTTTGGCGCCAAATTTGGCGATATATCGCCAAATGTGGGCGATAAGCTTGGCGACCATGGCAAACCTGCTCCTAATAACCCTGTCTTACAACCCTATCGTGGTATTGTAACACTATTGTATTGAATGTATTACTGTATTGAGCTTTTCTCGTACGTTCCGGATTTTGCTAGACCTTTCTATTTCTCGATTATTCTGGCAAGTGCAAGAGGTTTCTGACCGAAAGGTATAAAAGGGCCCGGGCCGGCTAGTCAGTTAGTCAGATCTCAGCTTTCGTGCAAGTGATACCTCTCTGTGCTTCAGAGAGAGAGAGACGATTGCATAGTGCGTGTGTTATTGCTTTTATTGAGTTATTATTTTTGTGCTGAGTGTTTACTATTGCTTTTGTTAGTGTATTACATCTGTGTTATCAGTATTTTCATCGATTGTACGTGACTTTCTCGAACTGTTCTACAATTTGTGGAGGACTGTTTTGGCAAAGAATAAAATTGTTTTGGATCCCGCTCTTCGGCTTCAATCATTTCGAACCCTCGAAAACGCAACAATACTAAAAACAACCCACAGATGGCGACGCGAGGAACTGGGGTTTCAGCGCAAACTGAGACAAAAAAAACCCGAATCCCCCATCTAAGAAATACAATAACAACAATTTTCCAAATTTTAACAATAGAAATAATAACTTCAATTTTAATAATTCGAACAAAAATAGTAATTTTAACGTCAAACAACGCTGCAAATGACAATGCATTGTCTCATGCAGCTGTCGCAAATTCTTTGCAATAGCAATAATCTAAACGCAAAGCAACCACTAAATCCAAATCAGATGTAAGCCCAAATAGAGGCATCTTGTAATAACACGAATGATGTCTAGTTCCTCTCCAATTGACCTCAGTTTGTGTTATTGGAACGCAAACGGTTTGCTCAGACGTAATGTCGAATTACGTATTTTTATAGAGAAGCACTCCCCGGATATCTTTCTCATAAAAGAAACCCACTTGAGACCATCGCCCACATTCAACATAGCAAATTCACCTGCCATAGAAATGATAGAATCTCCGGCGGACCGCCGGTGGAACTCTGATTTTAGTAAAAAATTCTCTCAAGCGCTACTGTCTCCCCACACCCTTCACGATTAACTCCATTACTACCTTTCCTCTGACCACAAGCCGGTTTTCTTAAACTTCAATTTTAAATTAGCGGTGGAACCCTCTAATCCCAGAGCGGTCTCCACCGATTAAAATGAATTCAAAATTATTTTAAATAAAAATCTTTCCCTCTTTGATTATCATCCTAATAATATTAATAATACAAACGACTTAGAGTGCAAAATTGCAGAGTTCACCGAAGTGGTCATTGAAACTCATAGCTGCGCCTCCCAACCAATAGAAATCGACAGTCGAAATTTCACTCCACAACACATGAACCAGCTGATTAAACTCAAAAACTACCTTCGTAAAAAATATCACCATTTTGAAAGCATATTACAATAGAGCACAATCAGATCTTAAAAAGGAATTTAAAAAATATAATGATAACATTTTTTTTTTTTGGCAAAAAAGATTGGAAGCACTTAATACTACCGATAATAGCCTTTGGCGCACACAAAGATTTTTCAAAAGTAAAAGGCCAAAAATTCCACCCCTAAACTGTACAACAGGTACGGCAGTCACTGATCAGCAAAAAGCTAATCTTCTTGCTACTAACTATAAAAATAACTTTATTGAAAACGAACGTGAGATTGATACTTATAACCAAAATGATGAAATAATTAACTCCACTGTAAATAACTTTCTTTCCATTCCCCCTACCACTTTCATTGAACCTGCTCTTCCGGACAAAATAATCCACAACATTAAGCATGTAAACGCCAGAAAGGCCCCAGGTAAAGACTTAATCACTAATCACATGTTAAAATTTTTTTCTATTAAAGTAATCTTTATTTTAACAATTCTAATCAATAAAATTCTCAAATTTAATCACTTTCCAGACAACTCGAAAGAAGCCATTATTTTTCCAATTAATAAACCTGGTAAAGACCCCCATCTGGTATCTAGTTATAGGCCCATATCTCTCCTTTCCACATCGGTAAACTTACCGAATCTATTATTCTCCACAGATTAAAAAATTTCATTAATGAAAATGACCTTCTTAATCCCAATCAATATGGTTTTACTAACAAGCTCTCCACCTTACAACCACTTTTAAGATTAACTGAGCACATCTCGGAAGGTTTCCAGAAAAGAAAAGCACGGGAGCAGTATTTCTGAATATCCAGAAAGCCTTCGACCGAGTTTGGATTAATGGACTCACTTTCAAGATATCCTATAATCTACCACCCTCACTGATTCACCCCATTCACTCCTATCTAACTAACAGTTCGTTCAAAATTAGAATTAACGAGTCATTATCTAACGAACATTCTGTATCTGCAGGGTGTTCCCAAGGTTCTTTGCTTGGCCCCCTGCTCTTTAATCTATATATTAACGATATTCCTAATTACTCTTTAACAAAAATCAATCTCTACGCTGATGACACTGCCATTCACACAACTTACAAAAATCTGACAACCATTTCATTCGCAATAAATAAGTACATACTTCTCTTACAAAATTTCTACGACAAATGGAAAATTAGTATCAACGTAGAAAAATCCACAGCCATTATTTTCACAAAAAAGCATTCACTCCCACCACCAATCATCATGTACAAGAAACAGATCCCCTGGTCTCAGGAAGCTAAATATCTCGGTATAATTTTCGATACACACCTAAAGTGTAAACAATATATTTTATACGCTTGCGATAAGTTCCGAAAAGTTATGTTAAATTTTCTTTTGTACAGTTTAGAGAAAATTTTGAATTTTGAAACTTTTAGAAATTGTGTTTGTAGGGGAACATACAAATCCATAATTAAATTTTTCTAACGTAAAATCACATATACCAAATCATGACTTTTACATATTGATACATGTTTACATTATATTTATGATGTTATAAGGTCAAATTTGATATTTGTAATGCATTGAAGTTAAAAATTCTTCACAGATTGTTACTTAATTTGTGAAAATTGATGCAAAATGCTAAAAAAATCTCGTTGAACATAAACTGAAAATTACTATATATGTATTTTCTGAACATTTTAAGGCTTTATTGTTTCCTATTTTATGCTTAAAAATTAAGAAGATACTAATGTTTAATAAAATAGGGCAAATACGTGTTGTAATTTATTATTTTTGTGATTAAGTGCCTTTTTACACTTAAAATGCAATTATCTCAAAATGATTGTTTTCAAAGTGCGTGTACCTTTTTCACAGAAAATACTGAATTAAACTAATTGCAATTTGTAATGCACATAAATAATATGTAACTGTATAAAATGGAGCTACTTTCTTGGAGATTTTCCCAAAATATTTAGCTCAGAAGCAGTTATGGTAAAAAAATGACAATTTTCACAAATTTTAAAGCGATACTTTTACGATGAATTCTTTTGTAAAACTTAAACAATATATTTGAAACATTTTATCATTATTTAAATAAAAAAGCCTAATTGTTATACAGACAAAATTTGAAGTTTATATATTTAACAATTTCTGAGAAACGGGTTCCTAAAATGGCTCAATTTAACATTGTCGGTATAGGGGGTACCGACTACTTTTAGGTATCCGTTACGTTCGGAACCCTGATTTTTCAAAAGCACATAAATGGATAATTTTCATATATTTAGTGTCACTCAGATTAGAATACATGCACAAAATTGTTTAAAGGACATTTTTTTAAAAAATTATTTAAATATAATATTTTGGCAAAAATTTAACTTAGAATAACCTTTTTTCAAAATGTTCTCCTTTTGTGAAAAATGCTTCTATTATGATAATATTTTGATTGTATATAGATCAGATCTCTCTACAGAGGCTCAACAAGAATTTTTGAAAAATTCACATTATTTTCAGAGTTACCACCAATTGAAATAATTATTGGTGTTGTTTTCTTAAAATTGCTTCCCTCTGTTGTCGTAAAATATGAATAAACCTACTTCTAAGTTATATATTTCAAAAACTCTAGTTGAGCGTCTGTAGAGAGGTCTGAGTTATATACAGACAAAATATTATTATAATAGAAGCATTTTTCACAAAAGGAGAACATTTGGACAAAGGATTATTCCATGTTAATTTTTTGCCAAAATATTGTGTTTAAATAAATTTTTTTTATCAAAATGTCCTTAAACCATATTTATGCATATATTCTAATCTAAGTGACACTAAATATCATGAAAATTATCCATTTATGTGCTTTTCAAAAACACGGTTACGAACCTTAATACATTTAATCGCCGACAGGCAGCGCCCACTGCGTATGCTCGAACAGTGGTGTCAAATTGAACCTGGACGATCACTTAAGATCATACGAGAAAACTCACACACACATACATGTTGGTAGATGTAGCTTTGCTTTCCTATGCTCTGCAAGCACGATAAAGAGCTGATGTTCAAAATACTTATATACATTTACATTTTTCTTGATAAAACTGAACCACAAGATAGCGGTGATGTATACGCATATATTAATGACAGAGATTTTTTTAAAATTAAATATATTATTTTTATAGTCCGCTTTTTCATGAAAGCAAATGCAATAAAACATTCCGTAATTCTTTATCTTAATAGGGTAACAGTATAGTAGTACGTTTCAATAACGAACCTTCTGTTGACACAATGTGTCCTACATCTAGAAATTAAACCCACCAGACCAGACTTAGGATATTTTGTCATTTAATGCTAAACAAATTAATTAGAAATTCAAGTCGCATTATCCTTAAATATAAATATACAAATAAATACATAAGTCATAGGTTTTTTAAATTTGAAGTTCATGAAAAATGAAAATTCTTAATAGACAAAGCTTAGTTAATATACACTGGCCTCAAAAAGTTAAGGTACAACCGGGTTTTTGTGTCTAATTTGCAAATGAATGAATGTAGAAACAAAAAATTTGGAGGATATGTGCATTAAATAGTTTTTTATTGAACGCGTCATAGAAATTTGTATAAGTGTATTGCAAAAACGATTTATAACAAAAAAAGCAATCTCTGCGGAAAAGTCCATTCTTGGAGAAAACAGCACATCACAGTGTTATTTGGTAAAATGGCATAAAAACAATACAAAAATGGGTTCTAATAAGGAATGTGTCCACCCCTAACTTGAATGCATTGGCGGCATCAATTTCCCATGCTGTTTATTAAGTTATCGGACAACGGAATAGGAAGCGAAGACCAGACACAGAGTAAGCCTTGTTTCAGCTCATGTAACGACCTTGGAGGAGGATTTAAAGCAGCAACCTCTCTGCCAAGATAGTCCCAAAGATGTTCTATCGGATTCAGGTCTGGAGATCGAGCTGGCCATTTCATTCGTTCCAAACCGTGATCCTCAGATACTCCTCAACAATCCGAGCTCGGTGAGGTCGTGCATTATCATCCATCAGAATGAAGTCGTTAACAATAGCAGCAGCATATGGGCGGACATATGGATCAAGGGTCTCATCCCGATATCTAAGACCAGTTACGGTTCCTCCATTGAACACATGCAGGTCAGTGTAGCCACCGAGCGAGAATCCTGCCCAAACCAGGATTCCACCACCTCTATAACTGTGTCTTTCAACAGTGTTGGATTGATGGTATCTAGTGCGCTGTTCCCTCCAGATCAGTAGACGCCCTGAATCACTCTCCATTGTAAATCTGGACTCGTCTGTGAACAGCACAGAAGCCCATTGTTGCTGCGTCCAAGAAACATGTTCTCTTGCCCAGCATAAGCGGTTCCTTCGCTGTCGTCCGTTGAGGGGAACGCACGCAACTGGTCTTCTTGCATACAGACCTGCATTGTGAAGACGATTTCGCACCGTAGTAGCGGAGATTCTTCTTCCTGATGCTTGAAAGTGGTCTGCAACGAGCTTCGGCACAGTAGTGGTTCTTCTCCTTCGTGCCGAAAGAGCTAGAAAACGGTCTTCTGCAGGTGTTGTAGCTCGTGGTCGGCCTGGAACAGGTCTTCTGGACACAGAATCTTCGGATTGGTATTGATCCCAAAGTCGCTGAACAACACTACGAGACACATTGAGACGTCTAGCAGCATCAGCCTGCGACAATCCCATTTCCATTCATCCAACTGCCCGCCACCTTAACGAATTGGGTAAACGACGACTCTGAGACATTTTCTAAACTCTATTGACTATTGTCACCGAAACTGCCAACAACTGTTGAAAATCAATACAACTTACACACAAAAGTACGAAAGCTTGATATTTGCATATTTTTCTCTCACTGACAGATATACGTTCTTTTCTATAAAATAAAAGTTGTAGCAATCGTTTTGCATTAATGTTTTTAAAGTTCGTTATTATCATTCATGTAAACTATGCATTTTATTGTTACTGCCATTTTTTTATGGTGAGCTTCGAAAAACATGTTGTACCTTAACTTTTTGAGGCCAGTGTATAATTGTCTGAAATAAGCCATAAAATCTTGTACTTACATACATTTATTGAAAATATTCCGTTTTACAGATCTCTTTGAAAGCCTGTTCATTGTGTTAACCCAAGGTAGCATTTTTATTTCTTATGTAAACCCAAAGAAAACGCACCCCCACGACTTGCAATCGTTTTATTAAATATTCTGTTTGGTCTCTAAATCAAAGCATGGAACAGACAACGGTGCAATTTTTGTATTTCTTTGTTCCTTTCCGCTGCAAAATTACATTGATCTATTAGGAGATCACTATATTTAACTTATTTAATGAGACACGAAGAGATACAGAAGAGAACTTGCCTTTGAAATGTTAAAATAATAAAATTTCATGATTTAATGGACACACCAGCATCGAACCTTTCAAGGATCAACACATAGGAAAACGGAATTATAACGTACTCAGTATAAAAAAAGAAAATAAGATGCATGAAATGAAATACCAGATTCCTACTGCTCGATACAAATATATAACTGGAAATTTCAAAAAAAAAAGATAAATCAAATACATTTCTATATATAAAAGTAAATTCTGTCTGAAATCCAGTTCAATATTTAAATAAGCATATAAATGCAATACACTGGTGTGCAAAAATTAAGGACGAAGTCGAAAAATTAGTATATCAGCTGAACGAAGAGGCAGAGCGGACAGAAAGACCAATCAGGAGATTAAGTTAGGGGATGTACGGTAGCACATGCGCAGATATGCAGGTAGACGTAATGGGGGAGTGTCCGAGTAGTATAAAGCATGTTGTCGGTGTAAGATCAGTATTTCTGGCAAAGAGATTGCACGCCGTATAGCAGTTAAAATCACACCGAGTTGCTGCCTCAGCAAAAAATGGCGAACAATCAATCTGTTAGACGACATCTGGATGCTTTTACCCGAGGTCGAATCATTGGGAAGTTGGAGGAAGGTCGCAGTGTGACAAGTGTGGCTGCAAAGTTCATAATTGCTCACAGCATCGTTTCACGACTTTGGAGACAATTTCAAACTACAGGAACAGCTATCCGGGGGTTCAGTAGTGGTCGTTCACGAGGAACCACACCCGCAGATGACCCGTACATTGTCTTACAGGCCAGAAGAAACAGGCGGCAGACAGCGGGAGAAATCGCTAGACACACGACACAGGCGACTGGACTACCGATATCGCGTTTTACCGTGGCCAGAAGACAACACGGTGGTGGTTTGTTTGCACGACGCCCTGTACGGTGTGTACCTTTAACGCCTGCCCATCGGAGAAGGCGTTCTCTGTGGTGCCGGGAACACCGGAATTGGAGAGACAATGAATGGGGACGAGTACTCTTTACAGATGAGAGCAGATTCAGTTTGAGTAGCGATTTTCATCGCATACTCATCTGGAGTGAGCGGGGAAGCCGCAATCATCCCTCGAACATCATTGAAAGGGACAGGTATGGAGGTCGCGGTGTTCTCGTTTGGGGAGGCATCATGCTTGGTAGTCGTACAGACCTTCACATCTTCGACGCAGGTTCAGTCAACGGGACCCGTTATTGTAACGAGATTCTTCTTCCATATGTGCGTCTTTTTAGAGGCGCTATGGGTCTGCAGTTCCTTTTCATGGACGACAATGCACCATGTCATCGCACAGTAGCTGCCGAACAGCTCTTAGAGTGAGGATATTGAACGTATGAATTGGTCGGCACGATCTCGGATCTCAATCGCATCGAGCATGTATGGGATTTTCTAGGCAGACGCTTGGCAGCTCGTACTTTACCACCAGTAACGATTCGGGAGCTTCGATTGGCGCTGCAAGACGAATGGGCAGCAATGTCTCAAAAACTCACGGACACCCTCATTCTCAGCATGGACCGACGCTGTGAAACCTGCCTAGCAGTCAGGGGAGATCATATCCCCTACTAAAGACAGGATGTTTCTTGCTGGACACCCATCACAGGGATGTTTCGGCCTTCAGTCGCATTGCGCTCCATGCTACTTTTTCAATCAAGCTTCTTTTTATCCCTCTGATTTCTCTTTTAGTAAGTGTTGCTTACATTACACATGTCCTTACGTATTGGGGATCTTACGGTATTAAATGTGCTGATTTGGAAAGCTTTTGTACAAAGTTATATTGAAAAAACCGTCTCGTCCTTAATTTTTGCACACCAGTGTATATTGATGTATATAATATAATAACAAAATATTGTTTTATGCACATTTGTCATCCCTTACATAATAATATCATATATAAAGGATAGCTCTTTGTACCTGTATCCCTACGCCGGAGATCCAAATACTTGCTACAAGAAATCACCAAGGAGTGTACTTTTTATTTTTTTGCTGGTGATTGGTATGCCACGCACCCTGTAATCTGCGTTTTTCTGACTATGTACCACAAAAAAGACCATCTACCATGTTGCCGAGAACACCAGTCTTCGGCAAAGGATGATAGGGGAACCGGCTCTCTTCAATGAAGACTCGCCGTCCAGTTTGGACAGTGACTCGAGATGTGTTCTCATCTAAAGAGAACCCGGAAGTTGATATTGATCCTCTTACATAGCCAAAAGGGATCTTCCTCTATGATTGAGGTGCTCTGATAGTCTGAACCGGCATCATGACAGACGGGCATACCGACCTCCATGCGTTCGATAGAAGTACTTTGACAAGTCAGCGGTACAAGGACAAAATCCTTATGCGCTATATCAGACTTTTCATCGTATCAAATGGACCAAATTTCCTCTTTAATGATTATAATTTATGCCCACAGAGGGCTCAGTTGGTGATCAAATACCTTAAATTGGCGGATATTCAACAATTGGAGTGACCTGCGATGTCCCCTGATCTGAATTCCGTTGGACACGTATGGACATCTTTGGACGCTCAAAATTCAGCCTCAAGGACTATCGGTGAGTTCTAGAGGACTTTGTTGCAAGAGTGGGTGGGGTTGCCAAAGTGTTGAGAGTTCTGTATCTATTAGAAACGATCACCACTCTATTAGGCATGTTTTTTCTGACTGACAGGGTGTCCGTCAGTTGCTGTACTGGACAATGACCAGTTTTCTAATTTAGGGTACAGGTTGTGTTTTGTACTTTTATTTTCCCAAAAATTAATCTTAAATCGGATGATATTTTGACCTGGTTTCCTTCTATTTGCTTTAGTAATTTTCTTCTTATTGCAGAAGAAAAAAATGTTTTTTCAATTGTTTTTACCAGTGTATTTTGTAAGTCATGTCTATAAAACCAAATGGAATATTTTCAATATAGGATGACTAATGGAACTAACCTTATGGAATATTTTGTTGTGAGACTAATGTCTCACGTTATATTAGAGTATAATACTTTAAATTAAATTACTTTTTAGTTCTTGTCTTAAGTTGTCCCTTTCCTTCTGGTTTTCAGTAGAAGTGCATAAGAGACTTTTTTAAGAGCTATTTGAGAAATTTATTTATTCTGTATTTTATACCGCCTTTATAAATGTCTGTAAATGAAATGGGGAATCCTTGTCATGAAATGTATGCAAAATGAAGTTTAAAATTAAAATTTCTCTAAATTTTCATGAATAATTTAGGTTAGCGGTACTTGAAAAGTAATAACTTAGTCTTGAAAGGAGACTTCACATAAAAGCGATTAGAGACACAACCTTTTACAGACGGAAGACAAAAATAGAATGAACATAAAATAAGCACATAACCAAAATTAAGGTCACAAACATGTTTTTCGATGTAATTCGAAATTGCCTTCAATGAAACCGATAGAGTAATATTTTTTTTCACAATTGAAAGAACGGAAGTAATGTATCAGACTTCGATTTTGAAAAGAAGTTGTTTAGCTTCAGTATTTTCAGAACTACTGAATTGAGAACGTTTAAGCATATGGGAGTTTTTTCTAATGTTTTGTGAATATTGTATTAAGTGAGCCTGTTTGCAAAAAAAATGACTTCCATAATCGTTTAGATGATTCCTAGAGATGGTTAACCGTTGGTAAGCTTGAAGCTGGCCAGTCACAAGCGGAAGTGGCTCAATGACTTCAATGGGCACCGAAAGCAGTCGTCTCCCGGCAGTGGAATCAATTCCTAACAAGTGGTTCTGTCAACAAGATGGGTTGGCCAACGCCACCACTGAACGACATCTGCACAGGATCACTATTTGGCATTAAGCGCACGACGACATATGCGGACAACGTTTGCTGTGTCATAAAGAATAATTTCCATGCGAACCGTCTACAGACATCTTCCAGAGATTGACCTTCATGCCCGGCGTCTAGTCTTGCGTGGTCTTTTGACTACATCCAAAAGAAAAGACCAGTTATTATGAAGCCAGAATCATCAGTCGTGGATAATGCAAGGATGGGGTCGTGTTTATTTCAGAAATAAGTCGAGATTCATAAGACAGAGATTCTCGCTGAGTCTTCATCTGGCCAAAAAAAGTGGAACTCACTTTCATTCTTCCGACAAACAAAAATTGATAGATTTGGAGATAAAGGTATCCTTGAATGTGATGGTGGGCAGTCGTAAATCACTGAATGTCTTTGATACGGGTATTATTAACTCACAGCGCTGTATGGATTAGGTCCTTGAAGCCTAAGTGAGGTTGTTCTAGGTGTTATAAGTCCAGCCTACATTTTTATGGACGATAATGCGCGGACAGACAGAGCTAACATTTAAAAGCATTTCATGTAGAAAATATTCGCCGTATGTATTGACCCTCGAGGTCTCCAGATTCCAGTCCTATTGAACATGTTTGGGATGGTCCAAGAAGGGTATAGTGTAGTATCATTGACAGCAGATTGGTACCCCTTTATTTATTTTTGACATTTAGGGTAAATAGAATGGAGTTTCTTAAAGGGGACTATAGATTCTTCTCTCACGCTCTGAGACAAAAGAGTTATAGAGTGGACTCTTGTTTATTTCCCCTCTTTTTTTTCTTCACAGACACCCAGAGGCGAATAGATTCACTAGTTGACATTTTTTTCATAGTGAACTATAGAATGGACACATCTGCTTCCACGGCTTTCCAATCTTTCGTTCCCTCTAAAATGTGACCTTGTCACATGAAAGGAAAGAAGCGTCGGCTGTCATGAGGAAGAAATGCCAAGGATGGTATTCTCAGTGTCAAAGTGACAGGTCGATTTATAGACCCTTCGTAAGATTTACGTTGCACGCACGCTCTGACCAGAGGATTTTAGTCCAGACAGACTTTTCTCCAGGAAAAACCAATGGTGATTGGTTCTGGGTGCAGACCATAATTCCTACCAATCAGAAATTGTAGGGTGCGGGAGAGAGAAACACCCAGAGGGTTGAAAGAGACGGCTAGGAAGGTGACCAGGGACATTCGCGATATTAATGAAAAAGATAAAGAGCAGCCGAACCAGTGATAGGCTGCTAGGCAGTGGGAAGACCAGCGAGTTCGGCTATTGCAGCAAACGCTACGGAACAGCGGGAATCGAGATTGGGACTTGATTTTTTTTCCAGTGAAAGGCTGCGAGGCAGCGAAAGAATGATACCTGCGAATTCCGTGATAATAGGTTTGCCAGAAAACTACTAGAAACACCATTTTTGCGAATCGTGGACATCATAATATCCAGTTGAAAACTCCTAAGAACGAGCTCAACAGTCGACGATACCCAGTATATGATGTGCAAAAGTAATATCTTATAAATCCCATAAAATGTCTTGACTTTTTGTAAATAAAAAGTATTTTTTTTTATTGACTGAAGCTGTTTGATCCCTCTCACCACACAAGAATTAAGGAAACTTGAGGTGATGATTAAGGTTTCCGATTTCCTGGGAACGTAATAGTCATTCCCAGAAAAGCATCCAAATTTTAAAATATTTAAAAACAATTTAATTTTATTTAACATCATTAAAAATTATATAAAATAAAGATTCATATCAATTCCAAAATGTATGCACTCAGCTAAAAATATAAACTTTATTAATTATTAATTTTTAAAGTGTGATTTGAGTAAACATAAGTAATGTGTGCTTTTATTACTCAGCCTAGTTATTAGCTTTGTTGTGAATAACCCCCAACAGAAAATACTATCTGAATTTCAGTGATTGTTCAAATTCAAACTTCTAAATAATTATTCAAATTCGTAATTCAAAAATTCAATTCGGATTCGTGCATTAAAAATGAATAAATTGCTCTTACCTGTCAGAAGGAGAAGCGACGCACAAAAACACCCCAGTCGGATGGAGGGACAAAACGTTTTTATTTACAAAACAGGAACGCTATTTACACTAGAAGCAAGCGACTACAGCGCCGCTAAACAGGAGTTACAACATACTCCCCCGAATGACCAGGGGGTTCATTCATAATCTGCTACTATTTCAAAATACACAGAAAAATATTAAATACACATTACAAGTAATTCACATACAAATTCACCAGATACAAATTCAAAACTATCACTTAACTAAGAAATCATTCATTAAGTTCAAGGTTATGTAACAATTGTACAGGTCTTTTAATAATTGAATTTTGTGTTTTTATCTTACAAGAACGTATTTTACCATCCCTGCCAGGAAATACATCAACCACTTTACCTAGTTTCCAAAAATGTCTAGGAAATTTTTCATCATTAATTAGTACAACATCATCAATTTTAAACTCTTTAATTTCGCCTGTAGGTTTAACACAATGAGCAGATTTAAGCATGCAAATATATTCTTTTGACCATTTTGTCCAAAACATATTAAGTAATCTTTCGCGATAATTAAACCTTTTAATTAGAACTTTCCTGTTGGATAAGTTAGAATCAAAATTAAGCCTGGCAGGTGGTAGACTATTCACTCTACGTCCTAAAATCATATGAGATGGAGTAAGAGGTTCAGGTTCATTAAATTCACTAAAAATATATGTAAGAGGGCGAGAGTTGAGCACTCCTTCAATTTCAATTAAAAGAGTCTCCAACTCATCGCGAAATAAAGTTGCTCTTCCCACAGTCTTTCGTAAAGCAAGCTTTACTGTTCGAATAAGTCTTTCGTAAAAGCTGCCCCACCAGGGTGCTCGTTCGATAATAAACTGCCAGTAGATTTTATGAGAAGCGTAGAACGCTTTCACTGTAGGATCGCTGATAATCTTCCACAAGTTTTTCAGTTCAAGTTCGGATTTCTTAAAAGTTTTTGCGTTGTCAGTCAAGATTTTCGAACACAGACCACGACGACTAATAAAACGTCGAAGTGCTAATAGAAATGTTTCAGTTGTAAGGTTGTTCACTAGCTCTAAGTGAAGAGCTCTCGTAACAGCACACGTAAATAAAACAATGTAATGTTTATTCTCGTCTTTTGTGTAGAGGGGGCCTCCAAAATCTATTCCAACTACAGAAAATGGAGCTGACTGCTCTACACGAAGAGCTGGTAACGGAGCGGTGACTTGAACACCTGAAGTCGAACTAAATCTTTTGCATATCAAACATTTCTTTAAGATGTTTTTCACAGTCTGTCTCCCTTTAATGAGCCAGAATCGCTCTCTAATTTCTAGTAGAGTTTCACTAACACCACCGTGAAAAACCTTTTCGTGAGAGTCTCGCACCATTAAATTTACGAAGTAATGCTTGGCCGGTAAAATGATAGGGTGTTTTTGTAAATAAGAAAATTTAGATTTTTGCAGTCTTCCACCGACACGTATCAGTTCATCTGAATCAAGGAAAGGATTAAACTCTAAAATTACTGAAGTTTTGAGTAGTAGCTTGCGTGCACGTAAACAATTAACTTCTTCGGCGAAAGCATCTCTCTGTACTAATTGAATCCAAAATTTTTCGGCACCATCGATTTCTTCTGTACTTAAGTCGTCAGATCGTTTATTGAATCTATTGCGAATGTTATGCACAAAACGAAGCACCCAACTAGTAACTCGCAATAATTTCTGCAGGCTGCTAAATTTGCTTAAATTAATTATTGAGGCTGTGTTTAATTCACATGCGAACGTAAACACTTGTTCTTCGGATTCACATGGGTCGGTTGAAGAAAAGTCACAATTCAAGCTTTTCGGCCAGTTGTTTTCCGTCGTGCGAAGCCACTGAGGACCATGCATCCAAAATTGGCTGTTAATAATCGTCTCGAGATTCGCTCCACGAGAAACATAATCTGCTGGATTTTCTCTCCCACTGCAATGATGCCAATCAGACGGATCGGAATTTGATTGGATTTCTATTACCCTATTCGAAACAAACTGTTTATAATTTGAAGCTTTTCCTTTAATCCAATGGAGAGCAATAGAAGAATCACTCCAGAGGAAAATTTCAAAATAGGGAATTTAAATTTTGATGTTAAATATTTCAAAATTCTCGAGGCTAAAACTGCTCCCAAAAGTTCCAATCGTGGGAGGGTTAACTTTTGAGAGGAGAAACTCTGCTTTTAGCGGTTATAAAACTCGTGTAAATATCGTCATTTGCAGTGACATAACGAAAATACGCCACTGCTCCAAATGCTCTGGGACTTGCATCACAAAATATGTGCAATTGCAAATCCTTTCCCCTTATCTAAAGGATATGGAAAATATTTTCTTTCCAATGTTAAGTCGTTTAGAAGACAAACTTGAGAGCACCAAGTCTCCCATTTATTCTTTAACTCGGTGGGCAATTGCTCATCCCAGCCGAGACCGTATTCCCAAATTTCTTGCATTAAGCATTTTATTATTAACACAAATGGGGAAATAAAACCTATCGGATCAAAGATTTTTGCTGCTGTTTTTAGAACACAGCGTTTCGAATTCTTTAAATTTTTAATTAACTCAAGCAATGGTTGTGCATCTAATTTAAATGTATCATTATTTAAATTCCAAATAATTCCTAAAACCTTTAAAGAACGCTCACCCGATTCACAAACATCACCTATACCGTTTTCGTTCCATAATTTTCTTAATTCCTTCGAATTAGTTTTAAATTTTCTTAAATTCATGTTAGCATCTTTAAGAATTTCAATCGCGTTTTTTGAGAGATCGAAAGCCTTATAAACGGATTCGGATGAACCGGCGAACAGATCGTCAACATATAAAGAAGTATTCAACAGTTCATAAGTTTCTCTATAATCTTCCTTATATTTTCGTATATGGAATTTAATCGTCGCAGCAAGTATAAAAGGACTCAAGGTCACCCCAAACGGTACACGATTCATTCTCATTATTTTGTACGATTTGGCATCTCCATCATTCGAAACCAAAAAAATCTTAAATAGTCGCGATCTTCCTCAGCTATTCCAATCGTTAAAAATGCCCCTTGAATATCACTACAAAACGCATGTTCATATTCGCGAAATCGCAAGATTACATCTATTATTCGGGGATTCAAAGGTGGACCCGCATAAAGGCACTCATTCAAAGATTTACAGTCTCTACCTTTCGAGGACGCATCAAAACCATTCGAACTTTTGTCGTTTCTTTGTCTTTTCGAACCACAGCCGAATGAGGCATATAATAAGAATTAGTTTCGAAATGTGATGAACATTCCTCAACAATATTTTCTTTAATTTGATCTTTAACAATATTTTTGTATTCATTATAAAGCCAATTATTGTCTTGCATTTTTATACTTAAATTACCGAATCTGCGCTTCGCTATTGCCCAATTATTTTCCAAATCGCTTGGTTTATCTTCCCAAAATAATTTAGTCTCATACATTCCGTTATTAAATTTTAAATTATTCTCAAAACTCGAAATATAGTCGTTATCGCTATCTAACATATTCTTTTCTGTATCACTAATTCCCATCGATTCTAATTTCCAAAATTGGGTTAAATTTTCATTTAATTGGGAACAACATTCTATTTTAAATACAGAAACGTTTTCTTTATAATGTACATCCATAGGCGATATTCTACCCTGGATTATTGTCCCGAAAATGGTATCTATCGCAAACAAAGTTTTTGTTAATTTCTCCTTTTTACCGGAATGAATCTGCCAAAAATATTGCGCCCCTATTAACAATGAAATCTCATCTCCATTCGATTCGTTTAAGTCAGAAAAGTGAACATTTTTACAACTAAGCGATTTCTTTAATTTATTCGCCGATACTTTGAAAGGAGTTCCGGAAATGACATCCGTTAGAAGAGCTTCAATAGTGATCGTGTTTACAGAATCGTTAAGGTTACAGAGGGTAATTTCCACAACTTCGTATTTTTTTTTTGAATGGGTGTTCTCGAACCGAATGTGTAAACCAATAAATTTTCTTCGCGTTTCACAGGAAGCTTCATTTCAGAGGCTACTGTTTTTTTTTAAAAAAACATCTCTGCGAAGCGTTATCTAACAAGAGATTTATTTCCTTTTTCTCCGATTCGTTTACCAATAAAGCCCTACACGTTTCGAGAAGAATTTCGTTAGGAGTTGTATTCACATTACAGCATGAAATACTTTTCAGGGGGTGTCACATTGCAGGGAGGAACCCCGAACACCTGCGTTCTCCGAGGCGGTCTTTTGGTCAACAGGGTTGTTTGTGGGGATGAAAGAAGTATCGCATATCAGTTCGGAGTGACGACCCTTACAATTAACGCAAACCCTAGCCTTTTTACAAGCCCGAAATATATGGCCTCGCGTGAGACATAGATAACAAATGCCGTTCTTCCTAAGAGATAATTTCCTTTCCTCGATTGATTTCGGACAAGAATCGGAACTATGATCATTTTTATTATCATTTCCCAAACAAAATACACACTTATTTACATTGACAACAAACGCGGAGGTCGTCGGGACATAAGTATTTTTATTTTTTCCATACGCTGAATCTACGTTATATTTATTAAATTTACTGTGTTTATAATTCTGTTTTTCGTTATAATAATTTCTAGTTTCTTTTCGGGGATTGGAATCATAAGAATTAAATTCTTTAGTTAAATGCTCATTTTTTTCTCACGACAGTGAATTTCTATTTTTAAGAAGTCTAATAAATCAGAAATCATATTCTCCGTTTGACCGTATGATTTTCGGGTGAACTCTAATGATAAATCCCGCGGAATAGATTTTAAAATTATTGGATACAATAAGGAACTATAAGTGTCCGGATTTACCCTACAGTTTTGTAATCCTCGAATATGGATTTCACATTCAGAATACAGTTTTCGCAAGCTCAAAATGTCATCTGATTTTCGCACAGGATTTAAATGTAATAATTTAGACATATGCGAATCAATAATTAAATCTTTTCTGCCAAATCGCTCTTTAATTATGTTTAATGCGATTGTATAGTTATTTGCACTTAAAGTTAAACCTCTAATTGCTATTTCAGCTTCATCAATTAAGTAAGATTTTAAATAATTAAATTTCTCAACGTCACTTAAATTTGAGTTATTGTGTATTGCTGCTTCGAATTGGGCAAAGAAATCACTAAATTTTAAAATATTTCCGTCAAATTGTGGGATTTGCAGTTGAGGGAGTTTTAAACTTGAAAATTGTTGTTCGCTTCTAGAACTTGTAATAGGTGTGTTTCTCGACTCAGTTTCTCTTTTGTTTAATATTTTATTGGCACGCACTTTACAAGTTATTATTGAATCACGGTATTCTTGTTGTTTTTCTATTTCCTTTTCTAGGTCATCCATATTAGTAAGAATCGTGATATCTTTGTCAACATTCTCAAGTTGTTTTTCTTTATCAATTAATTTTGCTAAAAGTTCTTCTATTAAATCGCTTGATGCATTCTCCTTCTCAATTTCAATTTTAATTGAGTTCGATAATTCTGTTGCCGCCCTTCTGACAGGTGTTCGAATTTTTTTAAAAACTTCGATATCCATTTCGTATACATTAAATTTTCAAATTCAAATACTGTTCGCAAAATTTCAACTACACTAACAGTTCGCCGTAATTTATCTAAAGGCTGGTCCCGAGTTTCAGGCACCAAAATAATGTTCAAATTCAAACTTCTAAATAATTATTCAAATTCGTAATTCAAAAATTCAATTCGGATTCGTGCATTAAAAATGAATAAATTGCTCTTACCTGTCAGAAGGAGAAGCGACGCACAAAAACACCCCAGTCGGATGGAGGGACAAAAACGTTTTTATTTACAAAACAGGAACGCTATTTACACTAGAAGCAAGCGACTACAGCGCCGCTAAACAGGAGTTACAACACTAAGACTACGAAATGATGTTCGACAGACAGATAGGAACTGATCAATATTTCATGACTTTACTCTTTCCGATGACATGCTGCAAAAATTCTCCCCAACCTAGCGTGTATGTTACTGTTTCTCTTATTACACTCTTACCCAGTGTGGGGACGCAAACAGACATTTCTCCTTCCAAGGATTTCGGGGTGAATGGTCGAGAAATTGCAACGGTGTGGTCAATTAAAACTCATATCGGTGGTCGAAATCCACCGAAGTCAAAACTGGCTACCTCAGGTTATTTCAACCCCATGTCGTTCCCGGAAATACAAAAAATATGAATTCCCGGGAAAGAAACCCTTGTCACATGACAATACAAGAGCTACTTCTATTCAAAGCCCCCCTCCCAGGAGTTAAAAGTGGCGCTTTTGGAAAATGGGCTTTGTTGCCACGAACATTTGTTGCCACTCTCGTAAACAGCGAAACAGGTCATTGTAAGACTAGTATATCAGTGTACGATGGTCATACTCCATATTAGACAGACTTTTCCCGAGTTAAATGCTTTATCTCTATTCATGATTTCCAACTTTTTGATATGCCCTGTATTTTAATTCCAAATTAAAATCTTTTCCATATTGTTATGTTGCAGTATTCTTTCTAACAATGCAATATGTCTGATGCCAAGGATGCAACAACCAGTGTATTTAGAACTTCTTATTTGTATTTCACATCAATTTTATAATTTTCACAGTATTTGATGTACGAAATATTTCACAGTGATTCAGTAACTAAAACCTTATTCACATGTGAATTTTAATCACACGTTCTGTCAGAATTTGAACTGAAGAATCATAATTTTGATTACTAATTATGAAACCAGAAATAGAAGATAAAGCATTTTCACCTAGTAAGAATTTCAGATATGCAAGTTTTTCTGGTTTTTTTTTTTGAGATAATCGTTACTATGAATTATATTTTTGAATTGTTTGCAAAAGTCTGACCAGTTTTTTAAGAATTGCAATAGAATGTATTGATTTGAAGAAGTGAAAGATTCATCACCTTTGGTTCGGAAGTTCTCACAGAAACCGTTTCTTTATTCTCAGTACTAACAGCTTGGCTACTTCTTTTGGAAGTTGATTTTCTATTCAGTAATCTTTAATATCTCAGAAAATAAAGAGATATGTGAAAGACAGTCAACTTTGGAAGGAAAGAACTTTTAAAAAGAATTGTACTGAACTGAATTCTGTGGTACAACAGCTCATGAGGGCCAAGGCCTACGGTGCCTATCTCAATTTATGTGACCTTAGGCTTTGGGGCACATGTGCAGACGTTTCGGTCAAGTGGTCAGTCTGATGCGAAACCCCCAGTGTTCAGTTCCCAAGGAAGCCTGGAACTCATTTATCTACCCATTGAATGAATGAAAGGCGGAGTTGACCTTGTCTTGCCGGTATTTGAACCCCGGTCCTGTGGCATAGAAATGCAATACACTCCCACTCAGACACTGGGTTTCCAAAACGAATTGTAGTAATAATAAAAAACAAAACAAATACAGAAATAAATGCTTTTCAAAGATTACAGGCACGTTTCTTCAAATGGATGGGTAAAAAAGTTTTAATCGTGTTATCTACTATAAACAATGTTGGAATGAATAAAGTCAAATATCATGAGAAAAAAAAGTTTAAAAAATAGTTGATTATAGTGTTATGGTAGATATTGATACACATTTCAAGATCGGTTAATTATGCTCCGTACCGATCTTGCAATGCACATCTACCAATGACAAGCAACTTCGTTTCATTTGAGCGTGCTCAAGCGAAACCCCTGACGTGAGATCAGTGTTGCTAAATCATGCGATTTTTCGAGAATTTTGCTACTTTTTAAAACTTTTCGTTACTTTTTTATCCTATTGCTACTTCCTGAATTTTATATTTCTTTAATTGAAGATCCCGCTATTTTTTGCTACTTTCAATCATTTATAAAAGTACTAGGTGCATGGCCCGGCATGCTACGGGCCTTCAATACTTTTATAAATTTTTCCTTGCCTTCACAAAATCAGCACTTTTAATACTGTTTTTCAAATTGACTTCCACCTCACCCCCCTCTTACTCCGCTTACCCTGGCGTTGCTGAGGCTTTTAACGAGTGTATAACTTAAAATTCCCTGTTTCGAAATTTTTTCGCTTCTTTTCTTTGTCAGGCAGGCTTATTTCCCCCCGGCGTTGCATGAACCTTTTTTAATACACAACACATTGTCATGGAAATTTCCCTTCCCCTCTCGCTATCAGAGCACTTGAGTAAGTGAACAGTGGGATTTTTTAATATTCACTCATACACTTTGCAAATTTTTAGGCCCTGGAAAGGAAAATGCACCTTTTTAAAAATAGTTGTATGTTGAAAACAGTAGAAATTTTTATAATTACAAAATTTCACAATTGTAATAAATGTTGAATTAAAATTGTGAGCATTTTTTGAAACGTACGATTCACGGGAAAAGTTTCATACAATTATTTCTATAAATGAAGAAATGAAGAATTTGTAAAACATTTGAATTTGATAAGTAGTTACTAAATAATTTAAAATTTGAGTATTTTTTAAAAATTCGTAAAAAAGGTTTTCGGCAATTTATTTTTAAATCACAAACTCTAAAAGATCAAAGTATTTTTTAAAATCATTTTCATATAAACGCATCGATATTGATTCATTTCAGAAAAAATCATAACCATGTAAAGTATCGTTGTTTTGTAAAAAAAAAATGTATCGTGTAACGAAATAAATTATCTTTCCAATTACAAAAATGTTAGCGAGGTTATTAAATGCTGGAATAAAATTTAGAGTATTTTTTAAAAAATCATAAAAATTTAGCTATGACGTTGTTTTGAACCTGGGTCCAACAATCAGAAAGGAAGCGCGTTAAACAATCACAATGTGAAATCGTCGGGAACAAGAAGTGAAAGACATTCAAAGTAAAAGGAAGAGTTATTCCTATTGTAAAATTGCTTCATTTGTAAAAGTTTAAATTTTCCCGTGCTTCATTTTTAAGTTAATGCCTTCGAACTTCATACATCTATTGCAAACAACAATAGTTTTAAAACAAAAAATTTAACAAAAATAATTCTTAAATATTTCTCGAAAAAAAAAAAGGGGGAGGAAACGAAAAACACATTTTTTTTAAAAAACCCGTAATTTTTTATTAATTTTTTCAATCTTTGTATAGATTACGGATAATATAGTTCTACACACGGAAAAAAAGTTTCGTGAGTAAATTTTTATAAATAAAGAAGTTATTAAGTATTTGAATTCTGAGTATTTTTTTAAAAAAGTTTTTGATATTCTCAATTCAATATTTATAAGCGCACCTTCTTTTCTAGAGTAACCTTTCATCAAACGTAACGGGCTGAAAGTTAATGCCTTCAAACTTAACTCATCAATTGCGTACAACGGTAAGTTTTAAACAAAAAAAAAAAAAACAAACAAAAATAATGCTAAAATATTTATCGCAACAAGATGTAGCATCGAACCTGAAACTACCGTTTAGAAAGTAGCGCGTTAAACAACTAAAGTAGTTGTCATTCGGTGAAACGCAGTGAAAAGACTTTTAAAATGAAAGTAAGAGATATTGAATTTCGCATTGTGCTAGTTGTTAAAAAAAAATTTCGGGCTTCATTTTTAAGTTAACGCCTTCAAACTTCATATATCGATTGCAAACAACGGTAATTTTTCAACAAAAAAACTTTAAAAAAAATAATGCTTAAATATTTCTCGCAAAAGGGAAAAAAACGAAAAACACAAACTTTTTTAAACCGTACTTTTTAAGATATTATATCAATCTTTATACAGATTACGTATAATATTGTTCTACACGAGGAAAAAAAGTTTCGTGAGATTATTTTTATTAATAAAGAAGTTATTAAGTATTTAAAAAAATTGAGTATTTTTTGAAAAATCGTAAAAAAAAAAAAAAACAGTTTTTGACATTAAATTTTTTAAATGACTGATTCTAAGAGAGAAAAGCATGAACTTTTTCAGTGTAAAATATTTTTTTCATTAACGCGAAAGAAAGTGCAAGCGGAACAACTTATAATCCGTATTCAAAAAAAGCAACCGATTTTGACTCATTTTTAAAAAAATCGTAAAAAATACAAAATATAATTATTTTGTAAAATAAATTATAGCATATCGTGGCGAAATAAATGATCTTTACGAATCTGTAATTATTATTTTTTTTTTTGTGAGTTTCATGAAAAAAGTTACATTTCGTTTTAAAAACGTCTGGAAAAAAGAAGTTCCGAATTTTCCCCTGGCGGTGAGAAATAGTACTAATTATGCGTTTTAAGGTTTTTAATTAATATCTGTTTAACTAATTGGAATATCGGAATATAAATGGTCAAAACGGATTCCTCGGATCATTCCCAAAATTTTGGTATCTTTAGCGAGTTTTTGCCTCGTGTGGTGCGTAAGAAAATTGGGCTAGAATCATAGATACGTTTGTTTACCTTCGGATTTTAATAGTATATATATACATATACTAGCCGTTACCCACCCGCTTCACTGGGTATTTCACGATGTTGTATATATGTATACTGTTTACATATATATTAATTATTGATATCTAGCATTAAGAATTCCATTGTATTGAAAAATATATTTATAGCTGTTACACTCTCACCCCTTGATATAAAAAGAACATAAATTATAATATCTAGTTTCTATTTATATCTAAAATAGAAGAGGAAAGATATTTTCTCTCACTTAACCTAATAATCAAGTGAATTTCCACCAAAGAAACTTTCAGTGGATCTCTATTCCATAAAATAAACATGTGTGCTAAATTTCAAGTCTAAATCTAACAGAGCAAAAACGGAATTTTTATCATCAATACCTCGTTGACAGCATTCTTAGCGGATTCCAATTCAACAAAAGAAGCATGCAAACCAAATTTTATTATTATAGTCTTAGCAGTTCAAAAACGGGAATTTTGTCTATCAATACGTCCCAATAACTCTCCCCGCTTCCCCCTGGAGTTGATTTCCGTAAAATCCATTATTACTGGAACTCTATTCAACTAAAGAAAAGTGCTCAACAAAATTCAAGTAAATGAGTTAAATTCAAAAACAGAAATTTTTCTATAACACGCCTTAATCCCATACAACCCCACTCCTTTGAGGGTCCATTTTCGCAAAAATCTTTGTAAAAGGAACTTTATTTCATGAACGGAACATATCTTCTATTTTTCAAGCAGGTGGTTCTATTAGTTGAAAAGCGGAAATATTTATCTATTACGCCCCTTAATCCCCCTCAGTGACCCTTGGGGATCAATTTTCCCCAAAACTATTTTGGAGCGGATCTCTACACCATGAAATGAATTCGCTTACCAAAAAAAAATTTTAAGACTGTTGTCTAATAGTTTAAAAATGGAATTAATTATCTATAACGCCCCTTAAGCACCACAACGCCACTTAGGAAACAATTTTCACAAACCCCATCTTATAGCAGAACTTTACTTAATGAATGGAATCAGCTTTCTCAATTTCACGTCTAATACTTTAAAAAGGAGTTAATTGCCTATAACGCCCCCTAATTCTCCACAACGTCACTTGGGGGCGATTTTCACAAAACCCATTTTGTAGCGGATCTGTACTCTATGAAAGGAATCCGCTTATCAAACTTCAAGACTGTACGTCGAATAGTTTAAAAATGTAAAAATTTATCTATAACGCCCCTTAAGCCCCCGCAACACCACTTAGGAAACGATTTTCACAAAGCCCATCTTATGACACATCTCTACTCTGTGAATGGAATCTGCTTACTCAATTTCAAGATTTTACGTCTAATAGTTTAAAAAAGGAGTTAATTGCCTATAACGCCCCTTAATTCTCCACAACGCCACTTGGGGTCAATTTTCACAATACCCATTTCGCAGCGGTTCTCTACTCTATGAAAGGAATCCGCTAATCAAATTTCAAGACTGTACGTCTAATAGTTTAAAAATGGAAATAATTATCTATAACGCCTCTTAAGCCCCCGCAACGCCACTTAGGAAACGATTTTCACAAAACCCATTTTATAGCGGATCTCTACTCAATGAATGGAATCAGCTCACTAAATTTCGAGATTTTACGTCTAATAGTTTAAAAAAGGAGTTAATTTCCTATATAACGCCACTTAATTCTCTACAACGCCACTTGGGAGTCGAATTTCACAAAACCCATTCTGTAGGGGATCTGTACTCTATGAAAGGAATCCGCTTACCAAATTTCAAGACTACGTCTAATAGGTTAAAAATGAAAATAATTATGTATAACGCCCCTTGGAGGTCGATTTTCGTAAAAATCATTATGTAGGGCATCTCTACTTTATGAAAGAAATGTGTGTACAATGTTTCATGACTGTACATCTAATAGTTTAGTAATGGGAATAATTATCTATAACGCCCCTTAAACCCCCGTAACGCCCCTTGGGATTCTAACTTTGCAAAATCCGTTCTTAGCGGACGTCTACTCCATGAGGGGAATCTACCTATCAAATTTCAAGTCTGTACGTTTAATAGTTCCGGAGATATCGTGATTAGTCAGTGAGTCAATCAGTGAGTGACTGAGTCGCTTTTCTCCTTTATATATACTGCTCAAAATAATTAAAGGATATTGCGGTTTTAGGTGGATCTTGTGGCTGGGAAACTTTTTAGCTGATTGATACATGGTCGAAATACGTAGTAGGTTATATGAGAATAAATTATACATGTTTGGCAAAAAAAAATGCATTTTATTGCGCATTTGTGTACAATAGGAAAAAAACACAATTTGTGCATATGAGAAAAAAAGAATAAGAAAAGGTGTTTTCTTCAAAGGAAATCCTTTTCAGTAGGGGGTATGGTTTCCACGGACGGCCAGCAACGTTGAGCACCTATGAGGCATGGAGGCAATAAGGCTATTAATCACGAGTTGGAGTATTCTGTTCCACTCTTCCAGAAGAGCTCTTTCCAGTTCTTGGAGAGTTTGTGGGGGTGGTTGGCGGCCAGCAACTCGTCTTCCTAGAGCGTCCCAAACGTGCTCTATCGGATTCATGTCTGGAGAACATGCTGGCCATTCCATTCGTACGATTCCTTCCTCGAAAAGGAAATCCTCCACCTGGTTAGCACGATGTGGCCTGCAGTTATCGTCCATTAAAATGAAGTCATCTCCGATTGCTGCAGCGCAAGAGACCACAATAGGTCTGAGGATCTCATCCCCATATCGGCGAGCAGTCAGAGGTCCATCTCGAATGATGTAGAGGTCTGTGCGCCCGTCAATGGAGATGCCATCATAGACCAACACTCTCCCACCGCCAAATCTGAACCTTTCGTGCACGAACGCAGGATTATTCCTACTTCCACGGTCCCTCCAGATGAAAAATACGCCTATTATCCGGATGAACAGAAAAACGGGACTCGTCAGAAAAAAGAAAATTGCTCCATTTATTTCTCCTCCAGTTCGCATGCTCTTTTGCCCACTCCCTGCGGTCGCGACGATGCCTTGATGTTAGTCTAACACATACCGTCGGTCGGCGAGCATACAGACCTACACCATGGACCTGGTTTCGGACAGACTGAGTTGAAACCGTGGTGCCAGTAGCCGAGCGAAGGTATTGTTGGAGAAGAGTACCGTTCATATTTCTGTGTCTCCGAGCCGTTAACACTTCATTGGGCGTTGTTGCCCATCTACGACCTTGTCCTGGTCATCGGCCTGCACTTCCAGTCTCCAAAAACGGTTCCAGATCCTGGAAATCACACTTTGTGACACTCCAATGGCTTGTGCTACTTCGGCTTGAGTTTGGCCTCCTTCTAACCTACCAACAACTCTCCAAGCTTCTGAATCGGTTAAATGACTTCGCTGAGACATCGTACTCGTCGAAACAAAGCAGTCACTGAATGCCGATCATCCTTGTCTTCATTTCAGTTGAAAGTCAAATTTCATTCGCTGCCGCTGAAGCGACGTTTTTGACGTCGAACTCAAAATTAGCATACTCCACAGTTTGAAAATCAGAAAAATTTGCATTTGTGATTCTCTTCTTCTATTTTCGGCAAAAAAAATTTCGCTTATATCTTTATTTTATTTAAAACTTACAATATCCTTTAATTGTTTTAAGCAGTGTATATAAATATATATATATATATGTATGTGTGTCTGTGTGTGTTAAGCATTGTTGTAGCGTTGGCCGGTGTTGATTTGTTGTCCTATCTAGTTTAGTGAAAATATCTTCAGAGTTTATTTTCATCTTTATGTTTTGAAGCACACATCCTTAGCTGGTCAATCACTTTTATATTGCACATCTATTTGTTAAAAACACGAAAACAGACACATATGAGAGAAGCGACATCTTGATGGACACAACACAAAGCCAAAGAGAGCTACAGTTACTTACATTTTTGTGCGAACGTTTACATGTTGACGGCAAGCAGACAAGAGGGAGATTACACAAGAATTTTCCTTTTATACCAGCAGTGCAAGCGCGTGATTATTACGTAATAGTAGTTCTGATTGGATAGAATGTGTGGGATAGGGATTTCAGACTAGCCGATTACGATTAAGATTACAGTGTTATTTTTTAAAACAAAGAATTAAAGTTTCTTTAAATATTAGTACAAAGAGTTAATAAAAAGGATACTAGAGAGAATTATTACACACACACGTGTGTGTGTGTGTGTGTATTCTAAGTATAAGTCGATATTTCAACATTTCACCGTGACGGAGAAACATCAACACTATTAAAATTCGTAGGTAAAGAAACGTATGTAATTCTATCTTCTCACGAATCGCACAACGCAGAAACTCGTCGAAGGTACCAAAAGTTCAGCAATGATCCGAGGAATATGTTTTACCATTTAATTTCCAAAATTCTAATTAGTTAAAAAGATATTAATTAAAAACCATAAAACGCATGCTTAGTGCCATTTTTTCCCGCAAAACGGTGGAGTTCCAAATTTTCGAGGTGTTTATTTTCAGACATTTTTAAAAAGCGATCTAATATATTTTCCTGATACTCAGACAAAAAATACTTACAGAATCTTAAAGATTATTAAGTTTGCCATGATATGGTGAAATTTATTTTACAAAAAAAAATGATATTTTAAAATGAGCCAAATCGATACTTTTTTATGAGTATGATTTCTAAATCATTCAGCATGCATTTTCTTTCGCATTAACGAAAAAATACTTTACACATATAACAGTTCATATTTGTTTCTTTTAGTATCAGTCATTTAAAAAAATTAAATGTCAAAAACTGTTCTATTTACGATTTTTCAAAAATACTCAAAATTTTATTTAAATTCTAAATAACTTCCTTATTTATAAAAAATAATCACACGGCACTTTTTTTCCCGAATGTAGAACAATATTATACGTAATCTGTACAAAGATTGATAAAATATCTTAAAAGTTACGGCTTAAAAAAATTGTGTTTTTCGTTTTTACCCTTTTTGCGTGAAATATTTATGCATTATTTTTTTAAAGTTTTTTTGTTGAAAAATTACCGTTGTTTGCAATCGATATATGAAGTTTGAAGGCGTTAACTTAAAAATGAAGCCCGAAATTTTTTTTAACAACTAGCACAATGCGAAATTCAATATCTCTTACTTTCATTTTAAAAGTCTTTCCACTGCGTTTCACCGAATGACAACTACTTTAGTTGTTTAACGCGCTACTTTCTAAACGGTAGTTTCCAGGTTCGATGCTAGATCTTGTTGCGATAAATATTTTAGCATTATTTTTGTTTCATTTTTTTTTTGTTTAAAACTTACCGTTGTACGCAATTGATGAGTTAAGTTTGAAGGCATTAACTTTCAGCCCGTTACGTTTGATGAAAGGTTACTCTAGAAAAGAAGGTGCGCTTATAAATATTGAATTGAGAATATCAAAAACTTTTTTAAAAAAATACTCAGAATTCAAATACTTAATAACTTCTTTATTTATAAAAATTTACTCACGAAACTTTTTTTCCGTGTGTAGAACTATATTATCCGTAATCTATACAAAGATTGAAAAAATTAATAAAAAATTACGGGTTTTTTTAAAAAAAAATTGTGTTTTTCGTTTCCCCCTTTTTTCGAGAAATATTTAAGAATTATTTTTGTTAAATTTTTTGTTTTAAAACTATTGTTGTTTGCAATCGATGTATGAAGTTCGAAGGCATTAACTTAAAAATGAAGCACGGGAAAATTTAAACTTTTACAAATGAAGCAATTTTACAATAGGAATAACTCTTCCTTTTACTTTGAATGTCTTTCACTTCTTGTTCCCGACGATTTCACATTGTGATTGTTTAACGCGCTTCCTTTCTGATTGTTGGACCCAGGTTCAAAACAAAGTCATAGCTAAATTTTTATGATTTTTTAAAAAATACTCTAAATTTTATTCCAGCATTTAATAACCTCACTAACAATTTTGTAATTGGAAAGATAATTTATTTCATCACGAGATGAATTTTTTTTTTTTACAAAAAAAAAAAAAAAAAAAAACGATACTTTAAATGTTTTATAATTTTTTCTGAAATGAATCAATATCGATGTGTTTATATGAAAATGATTTAAAAAAAATACTTTGATATTTTAGAGTTCGTGATTTAAAAATAAATTGCCGAAAACATTTTTTACGAATTTATAAAAAATACTCAATTTTATGACAATCCCCCATGTCGTGTATTCATTGTGTTGAAATAAAGAAGCCTTTTCAGTACTGGAACAAATACTATTTAATGTTCTTACGTTCCACAACACAAGGGGTCACTTAAATAAAACAACACACATCCATTATAGTTACAGAAAATAGATTAAGGACTAAAAGGAGGGAAACAGGCTTTCCCTGACTCCACGTGTACACATCTTTCCCCGGGAGCGATCCAGGGCAGAAGAGCGGGTGGAATGAGTTCCCGCTTCTCAAAAGAACAGGTAGTGCCCCCTGGCTGCCACTAATCATCAAGGGAAGGCAGGGTTTAAATGTATTGTTACATTCCCCCCCCTACGCCGCCGAAGACCGTCTCGGC
This sequence comes from Trichonephila clavipes, assembly GCA_019973935.1. Taxonomy (NCBI): domain Eukaryota; kingdom Metazoa; phylum Arthropoda; class Arachnida; order Araneae; family Nephilidae; genus Trichonephila; species Trichonephila clavipes. The sequence continues at coordinate 463,202 of BMAU01000117.1, read as the reverse complement.
GAGGGGGTGTAATAGCAGACATTATGGCATTCTCTCCGGCAGTTCCTCTAGGAATCAATGGTTGTTTCCGTGACCTTCCTCTTTTCTTGAGAGGTACTACAGGAGACTGGGTCTCTGTGCCATTCAGAAAGGGTGTTAAAGCTAATGTATGGTAGACACCTAAAGGTTCGTCAGGTTTGTCACAACTGGCTACTACAAATGTAGTGGGAGATCTCTGGGATAACACAATGTACGGCCCTAGGCATGAGTTTTGCACTCCTGTTCTGACTCGCTTTACTTAAGGGGTGAAGTTTTACCCATACCAGATCATTGACTTTATAGTTAGGACTTGGTCTACGTGATTTATCTGCATATGTGTTTTTTGACGATCTTGACTCATCTCAATGTTTTCTTTAATTTGTGACATGTATCTTTCAAAACGTTTTAAATAGGGTGTACATTCAGGTACAAAATTATCATTATGGATGACAGACCGTAGATCAATATTTACTTGGTCCAAAGTTCGTAGTTCTCTGGAGAAGGTTAGGTATCCTGCCGTGTGATCTGTTGACTCGCATTTTGAAGTATTCAGTGCAAACTTAATAGCTGGTAGCTTTTCAATCCATAATGTATGGTTGTTACCTACCAACATTGCCAAACGAGGTTTCAAATCCCTATTTTTCCTTTCGACTGGATTTACCTGTGGGTGATATACGGGAATGAGACTTTGATTGATATCCAAGACAAAACATAACTGTTGCATCACCGCACTCACGAATTGAGTCCTATTGTCACTTATTAGTCTACGGGGCACTCCGTATCTTAGGAAGACTTCATTTAGAAGTGTCATGGCACATTCTTTAGCAGTAGCTTGCTTTAATGGGAATAACTCTACCCATTTTGTTGTGTAATCCTCCACTATGAAAATCCACTTCATACCTTCGGTCGTTTCTTGTAAGGGACCAAAAAGATCAATAGCTATGCTCTCAAATCGTTGAGCTGGAACAGGGGTCTCCAGAAGACCTGCAGGTTTCTGATTAGTGGCTTTGTATCTAATGCATTCTGGACAGCTCTTCAGATAATCAGCAATAAATTTCCTCATACCGGTCCAGTAATATTTCGAGGAAATTCTGGAAAAGGTACCATCAGCACCGTAATGTGCAGCGGTGGGAGCATCATGGTGCAATTTTAATATCTTCTCTCTCTCATGAGTAGGGACAACTAGTTGAGCTTCTTAAACTTCAGCATGAGGTGAGTACCGGTACAGTATTCCCTGATTCATCACGTACCCTCTCCCAGTCCAATTGGCAAAGTCATCTCCCTTGTTGGGATTTTCAAAACAATCAATTATCTTCTTTAGCTCAAGGTCCTTCAATTGTTCTGTTCTTAGCTCATTAGCAGTTCTCGTCGGGAAATCAATAATTATAGTTTTTAATTCGCAAATTTCTTCATCCCTATACTCTGGCCTGGAAAGCATATCTGCAATAAAATTGCATTTCCCTGGAAAATAGTCAGTCTTCAGATTGTAAGATTGTATATGAAGTGCCCATCGCGGGCTAATCTTCCGGTTGGTGATGTTAAATTCATCAGCCACTTTAACGGTTGATGGTCGGATGCCACTGTAATTTCTGCCCCTTCAATATATCCTCTAAATTTGTTTAAGGCCCAGACTACAGCCAAGGCTTCTCGCTCTGTTGTCGAGTAATTTTTTTCAGCAGAACTCAAGAGTTTACTGGCATATTCTACTGGTTGTTCATCGGTGGGGCTTTCTCCTTGTAACAGAACTGCGCCGAGGGCGTAACTGCTTGCATCCATTCGGATGATAAAAGGCTTTTTAGGATCAACTTGTCTCAATATTGGCGGGGTTATTAAACATTGTTTGAGGGTTTGGAAAGCTTGCTGCTCAATTTCACTCCATTTCCAAGCAGTACTTTTCTTTGACACGTTGCTAAGGGGTCTAGCAATATGTGAAAAATTCGGGATGAATTTTCTATACCATGAGCAGGTCTGTAAAATCTGTATGAATATCCCCCATGTCGTGTATTCATTGTAATGATATAAAGAAGCCTTTTCATTACTGGAACAAATACTATTTAAGGGGAGTTGGAAACCTTTCTCTCCCTCTATACTGACAATGTTAAATTGGCTGTTTTCGATGTACCTTTTCTCAAAATCTGTTTTATGTACATGCTTGAAATTTTTCATACTATTAAAGTACACCTCTCTCGTTATACTAAAATGAGCTTTTAGCTAATTTTGAATTTTTTAATAAATTATGAAATATTTTATCAAACATTGCAAAATTTGACCCATTTTTTACTTAAAAAATTTGTAAAAATTAAATTTTTGAGTTTTTTTCAAAAAGCTCATTTTAGTATACACTGGTGTGCAAAAATTAAGGATGAAGTCGAAAAATTAGCATATCAGCTGAACGAAGAGGCAGAGCGGACAGAAACCCCAATCAGGAGATTAAGTAAGGTGATGCACGGTAGCACATGCGCAGATATGCCGGTAGACGTAATGGGGGAGTGTCTGAGTAGTATAAAGCATGTTGTCGGTGTAAGATCAGTATTTCTGGCAAAGAGATTGCACGCCGTATAGCAGTTAAAATCACACCGAGTTGCTGCCTCAGCAAAAAATGGCGAACAATCAATCTGTTAGACGACATCTGGATGCTTTTACCCGAGGTCGAATCATTGGGAAGTTCGAGGAAGGCAGCAGTGTGACAAGTGTGGCTGCAGAGTTCGGAATTGCTCACAGCATCGTTTCACGACTTTGGAGACAATTTCAAACTACAGGAACAGCTATCCGGGGATTCAGTAGTGGTCGTCCACGAGGAACCACACCCGCAGATGACCGGTACATTGTCTTACAGGCCAGGAGAAACAGGCGGCAGACAGCGGGAGAAATCGCTAGACACACGACACAGGCGACTGGACGACCGATATCGCGTTTTACTGTGGCCAGAAGACTGCACGGTGGTGGTCTGTTTGCACGACGCCCTGTACGGTGTGTACCTTTAACGCCTGCCCATCGGAGAAGGCGTTCTCTGTGGTGCCGGGAACATCGGAATTGGAAAGACAATGAATGGGGACGAGTACTCTTTACAGATGAGAGCAGATTCAGTTTGAGTAGCGATTTTCATCGCATACTCATCTGGAGTGAGCGGGGAAGCCGCAATCATCCCTCGAACATCATTGAAAAGGACAGGTATGGAGGTCGCGGTGTTCTCGTTTGGGGAGGCATCATGCTTGGTAGTCGCACAGACCTTCACATCTTCGACGCAGGTTCAGTCAACGGGACCCGTTATTGTAACGAGATTCTTCTTCCATATGTGCGTCTTTTTAGAGGCGCTATGGGTCTGCAGTTCCTTTTCATGGACGACAATGCACGATGTCATCGCACAGTAGCTGCCGAACAGCTCTTAGAGAGTGAGGATATTGAACGTATGGATTGGCCGGCACGATCTCCGGATCTGAATCCTATTGAGCATGTATGGGATTTTCTAGGCAGACGCTTGGCAGCTCGTACCTTACCACCAGTAACGATTCGGGAGCTTCGATTGGCACTGCAAGACGAATGGGCAGCAATGCCTCATCAACTCTTTGACACCCTCATTCTCAGCATGGGCAGACGCTGTGAAACCTGCCTAGCAGTCAGGGGAGATCATATCCCCTACTAAAGACAGGATGTTTCTTGCTGGACACCCATCACAGAGGGATGTTTCGGCCTTCAGTCGCATTGCGCTCCATGCTACTTTTTCAATCAAGCTTCTTTTTATCCCTCTGATTTCTCTTTTAGTAAGTGTTGCTTACATTACACATGTCCTTACGTATTGGGGATCTTATGGTATTAAATGTGTTGATTTGGAAAGCTTTTGTACAAAGTTATATTGAAAAAACCGTCTCGTCCTTAATTTTTGCACACCAGTATATATTAGACATCATTTTAAACAATTCATAAACAATTTACATACCTGTGAACAGTAGTTTCTCAGAAAAGGTACGAGGGATATTCGGAAACTAAGGTCCGTTTACTTATAAAACATAAAACATTATAGACTTTTTCAAAAAACTTTATATTTTAAATTCCTTACATGTGTCTCTATTTTTCTTTATTCTTTCCATGTTTGTTTAAACATTTGTCATAACGTTCTATGAGCTTTTGTATGCCTAAGTCGTAGACGTCTGCCGCCTGTGAGGATAACCAGTCTTGAACTTCTTCTTTCACCTCGTCAGCTGTGTCGAAGCGCTTGCCGCCGAGAAACTCTTTTAGGTAGTGGAGAATAAGTGAAAATCACTCTTAGCCAAGACTGGACTGTACGGTGGGTGGTCAATCTGTTCCCATCGAAAAGATCTGATCAGATTTTGTGTGTTAATGGCAGAATGGGGTCTGGCATTGTCATGCAGCAACAGAAATCCAGACGTCAGAAGACCACGTCGCTTATTCTGTATCGCACATCTAAGTTTAGTTAGGGTAGTGCAGTAAGCGGCTGCATTTATTGTTGTCCCTTGCTGCATAAACTCGACGAACGAGACGCCATGTCTATCCCAAAACACGGTTGCCATAACCTTGCGTATTGAGATTGTCCGCTTGGCCTTGACTCTGACTGGTGAATTTGTGTGATGCCATTCCATTGACTAACGTTTAGACTCTGGGGTTATGTGAGAAACCCACGTCTCGTCCCCTGTGATAATCCTCTCTAAAAATTGATCACCTTCTTTATGATATCGATCCAAAAAATCAAGACCACAAGCCATTCTTTTCAGTTTGTGTTCCTCAGTAAGCAGCCTGGGAACCCAACGTGCACACAATTTGCGAAATTTCAACTTTTCGGAAACGACTTTGTGCAAAGTTGTTCTACCCACATTCGGAAATTCCAATGCTTAAGTTGAAATTGTGAATTGCCGGTCTTCACGAATCTTTTCATCCACGGCATTGACCAAATCATCTGTGATCACTGATGATCGACCGGAACGCGGTTCATCATGAACATTTTCCCGTCCGTCCTTGAAAGCTCTCACCCACTTATGCACTTTGCTGTTACTCATCGCATTTTGGCCATACACGTCGCTTATCTGTCTATTAATTTCCGCTGCTGAAACGTTCTTTGCTGTCAAAAACCGAATCACTGACCGTATTTCACAGTCAGCGGGCTGATCGATTGTTTTAAACATTTTCAAGTAGCACTGTACTTACCACACTGCAACAATACCAATGCAAATGGCGTCGTTTGACGGACATGGTATGCCGGGATTTGGTACGCATGCGCATTTCAATGTTTGCGCGACATTCGATTAGCTACGAAGATTCGGACCTTAGTTTCAGAATATTCCTCGTACACTGATAAAAACAATTGAAAGAATATTTTTTATTCCCATAAAAAGAAAATTAACAAAGCAATTAAAACAAAATCTGGCCAAAATGTCCTACGATATAAGATTAATTTTGGGGAAAATAAAATAAAAAACACAACCTATAACTTAAATAAGAAAACTGGTCACTGTCCAGCACAGCAAATGACGGTAACCCTGTCAGTCAGAAAAAACATGCCTAATAGAGTGATGATCGTTTCTAATAGATACAGAACTCTCAACCCTTTTGGCAACCACACCTACTCTTGCAACAAAGTCCTCTAGAACTCACCGATGGTCCTTGAGGCTGAAGTTTGAGCGCCCAAAGATGTCCATACGTTTCCAACGGAATTAAGATCAGGAGACATCTCAGGTCACTCCAATTGTTAAATATCCGCCAATTTAAGGTATTTGTTCACCAACTGAGCCCTCTGTGGGCATACATTATAATCCATAAAGAGGAAATTTGGTCCATTTGATACGATGAAAAGTCTGATAAAGCGCATAAGGATTTTGTCCCTGTACCGCTGACTTGTCAAAGTACTTCTATCGAACGCATGGAGGTCGGTATGCCCGTCTGTCATGATGCCGGTTCAGACTATCAGAGCACCTCAATCATAGAGGAAGATCCCTTTAGACTATGTAAGAGGGTCAATATAAACTTCAGGGTTCTCTTTAGATGAGAACACATCTCGAGTCACTGTCCAGACTGGATTAAGACTCATCATTGAAGAGAACTCTTCCCCTAATCATCCTTTGTCCAAGACTGGTGTTCTGGGAACGATGCTAGATGGTCTTTTTTTGGTTTACAGTCAGAGAAACGCAGATTACCGGGTGCGTGGCATACAGACCACCTGCATCTATCACATACCTGTTATAATAATTGTAGTTTATTTTGTATTGAAATATAGCTATGTTTACTATAATTTGAACAAGATATAAACTCCATACATGACAAAAACCCGTACATGTAACTTTTTAACGTGATAGTTATGTGTAAATAAATAGTTCTTTGTACAAGATAAGATTCTCAGTGAGAATCCTTAAAAAACATGACAGCTGAACACTTTTGTATTATAACGAATTATATAAACTTAATGCAGTGTTTCTCAAAGTGTGGGGCGCGCCCCCCCGGGGGCGCGACAACCCTACAACGGGGGGCGCGAGCATATCGAAAATTTAAAGATTTTTTTAAAAAAATATTCGGAAAGAAGTGAAACAAAATACTTTTTCCATAATAAAAAAAATGCACAACAACACTGATATAATTTATGTTTAGCATCTGGCGTTTTTTTTAACATAAAATATTACTCGTTAAAAGAAAAAACGAAACCCAGACCCAGAGAAAAATTCTAAGAAGATAAACATTTCATCACTGTAATTATTATTGAAATACTGGACATTAGTAGTAGAAAGAAAAGGAAGACATGATTCATTTTTCAGCCAGGCAGCATAATACATTTGCTGATCATTTGATTGACCTTCAAACTTACTGGTATGGTTTCTACATTAGTTCCATCCCATCTCTTATGTATTTGTTTTTCGCTTAGGAAAATTGTAAATAATGAAGAGTTTTACGATATTTGGAAAAGCATTGATTAATTTGAAGGATTATTTGGCTAAGATTTATTTTTAAGAGTAATCTCAAACATATAAAGCATAGTGAAAAACGTCATAATCCTTTTTAGAATATCCGTATTTTTTTCTGAATACACTTTTAACCCGGGAGCGGTGGTGCGGGGCATCTGTGATCTCTATTGAAGGAAGTTGAAACTGATCAAGCAAAAGAATGCATATTATTCATGATTGAGAAACACGATGAACATGAAACGAAAGGAAAGTTTTCAAATACTTCATAAAGAACTCCATCAGCCACAAGATTCAGTTCACGTTGTCAAAAAGAAACAAGAAAAAAGAAGTTCAACTTGATATTTGTTGATCACCAAAGGTGTCACGAGTTCGAGCCCAGTAACACTAAAGACCCGTTGTGTATGGGGAAGGTGCACGTTAAATCTGCCGAGAGCTCAAACGTTCTCTTGTTGGAGTGGTGTGGTAGTTAAAAGAGGCCAGCTCAAGTATCGTCCTTGTCAAACATTGTTCAAAATTACGAGGTCCGTCTCTAAAAGCCCTCGTGTAGCTGAACAGTGCGACGTTAACATTCACTCACTCGATCATGAAAACTCATTAAAACTACAATTACTTGAACAAAATATGACAGCTTTGCCAGTAAACATTTTTGTAATGTTAGTGAATTTCTGTAAATAACATTTCTGTAATGTTAGTGAAAAGTGTCTCTGATTTGCGTCCTTTATCAAGGTATTGCACTTTTGAATCATTTTAGTTCAGTTTTATTGGGTTTTTTCTCAAATCATGAAAGAAAAATTGAACATTCCTTGAAAGACGGTAAGTATTCTTTCTCTTAATTAAATTATTCACTGGAATTCCGATTTGCATCGTGTAGAGTAAAAATAATTATAAACAAATGATTGGGATGACTGAGTCCCCCCGCACTACCATTAGCGTTAGTATCGAGTGCGCGCCTGCTCCCGGGTTAAAACATTCTGAAGTCTTCTCGCTTTAAATATTAAAAAGTAACACAATTATTCTTCATTGTGAGGGGAGGTCGCCGGTCCCCAGGGATTGCAACTGTAATTTTTATATCTGCCCTGTTATTGTTTACAAGGAAAGGAATTTCTTGGGTGCGTCTCTTACCCCACCGAAAAGGGTGACGTGTTCCCACGCCTGGAAGAAGGCATTGCACTCATAATTACATCATGATATGGGGTGTTTTGGGGAATTTCCCGCGCTTGGGGAATGTCATTGACCGGGAGAGGATATCCTTCCACTGACTCTAGACCAATCAGAAAAATTGATTGAATGACTGTAAAGAATCCGGTCCAGAATACAGGAGCAAACCGCCTTGGAATAAAAGCTAATGCACCTCGAATTGTGGCACTTTTTGACTCTCTCTTGGGTTTTTTCTCACACACCTACTTGGTCTGACACGTCCCTTAAAATACCGCAGTTGGGGACTCTCCGGGCACCACCGTCATGACTCTTCTCTCGCCGATATCATTCAGTTAAGTAATCATGTATCTCTTTAGTATTTAACGTAATTTCAATCTTATTGTTCTAAAATAAATTAATGATTAATTAGAAAATGGTTTTTATTTAGCGTACAGTTTATTTGTCTTTAAAAGATCTAATGTTTCAACGTAAGCTATAGTGTGACGCCAACAGAAGAATAGAACCGGGTTTTATTTAAAATGGATCGAACGAAATAAATTAATCAATTTAACTTAAGTTAAACTGGCGTCGCATTAATTGGAATTTTATATTCTTTTTCATAATTTAACATTAATTCTAAATGCTAATTTTGTGAGATTTAAAATTACAGTTCTTTTTAACAGTTATTTACAATTATAGCATTTATCTAAAAAAATCATTTTACATTTTGTATACAATGTCGTGCACGCATTTCTACTCTCTTTACAGTTCAGCTATTATATCAAGAATAATGTTATATTTTTTTAAAAAATGAACTCGTACGAAGAGCCGGTGTTTCAGCCAGTATACGTTTAATGTATCAGTACTGAAGAAGGTTTTTTATAAATAATTTCTTAATACTAAATTAAGAACCAGTTTAATAATTATTAGTGACTTCCATGGGCTTGTCTTGTAGAGCAAAGTTTTTCAAAGGAAGGTTTAATATCAGATATTGACACTCTGAGTTATTTTTCTATATTTAGCTGAGATCTATATTTTGTCTTCAAAGCAGCCACCGCACAAAATCCGGTTTAACATAGGTAGGATGTTGAAAATGTTAATAGTATACGAAGTGCTTTTGTTTTCAGTACAGAGAATTTATCATCCTCCTCTACCCAAAATTCAAAGAGCGATTTATTACAAAATAGCATTTTAATTTTTCACTGGATGTGAATTCTAAGAAGATTTCTTCTTCGGAAGTTGAGAACCCTCTTCTGGAGTATCTTGAAATAGATCCTTAAACCACTCGTAACTTGCTACCAAGTTGTCCTCCTCAAGAAAATACTTTTTAAAATTCTTTGCCAACATGGCTAAATGATTTTACATGGTTTTAAAAACAACTTTCACATGTTGTTCTTCAGATTTGTAAGTTTTAACACATAACTAGCTGGGGCATTTTCGCCCCATCATTTACTTCAGTAGTGGTAAATCCAAAATTTAAGTATTTTTGAGAATATTTCCTTGATTTAATTTTCGGAACCATGCTCGTCTGTGTACTTGTTGATCCTTTATTATCGTCGAATGTTTGCTTACGACTTAAAAATGCATGTATGATTTTGTTTTAATCTACTGCCGTAAATACTTAATTACCGTGAATTACAATTAACGTGCAAATTAAAAAAATGTTTTCATTCAATTTAGATTCGGTAGCTATAGAAGTATCGAGTCGACCAAAACTGACTGGAATTGTACGAGGAAAAGTATTTTTACATGTTTTGCGCAGACGTCCGATAGGTTGCCCAGACTCACGCAAACGTACCCGATAATGCCAAATGTGATGGATATGATAGAGAATGGATGCTAAAAGAAATATATCTTTAATTAAATATATCATTTTGCGATCTGTTCCAATTAAAAATTAGAGAAAGAAAAATAACATAGTAATATATATTTTAAGTAATTTTCTTAAAATATATATTACTTAAAAGTAACATATACAAAATTTAATACTTATACAATTTATAATTGAGATCGCATTGTAGCTTTAGCGTAAAAGTGCATTTTTATTGTAGTAAATACATTTTTGCTGTACAGGAGGGGGGGGGGCGACAAAAATTATGATTGAAAATTGGGTCGCCAGTATTGAAAGTTTGAGAAACACTGACTTAATGAATTGGTGCACTTTGAGTAGCAATTGTTTTAATGTTAATTAAATTCTGATTTGTAAGTATATTTGGTCTTGCTCTAATTTTATTTGTTTGCCATTTTTTTACATTCTAAAAAGTTTTGCATAGAATTCCTATTAGACTTTTATTTATTTAAACATTTATAGACTTTCTGAATATTCCAATATCATAATACTTGCTCGAAATGGAAACGGAAAAAACACATATTTAAATAAGAATATAATCAAGATGAATGTATCAGGAAGATGCAATATTTTTAAAAGTAATTAAATATTAAAATTTCAAAAATTTTCAAGCACGAATCGTTTTATTACTACAAAGGCCGATCTCAGAAGGCGTGCACCGCACGCTGGCGGCCAAGCCAAAGCACAGCCTCAGGCCGTATACGGTTTTATCTAGCAACCAAATTTTTTTTACGAATTTCTCAAAATAAAACTTATAAAATATCGAATAAATATGCTGAATTTTAAGTAGTTTTTGAAAAATCAAAAAAGTCCCGATAACACAACATAGTTTAAGAAATATAGAATTTTAGAGCATAGTGTGTTGGCCGATTGTCCATTAATATCTATTCTTTACAAATATCCTTCATATATATATATATATATATATATATATATATATATATATATATATATATTAGCAAAATTCGTGATGGAGCCGACAATACCGCATTAAAATAGAGTTTTTTTCCCCTTTTTTTGCTGAATAGCGGTACTGTAGATGTATGCTTAATAAAGGCGTCTCAAAAAGGATTTTTGGGAAAGTTGTTTGACAAAAATATCTAATATAGTTCTTCTAATAATGTTTAAATTCATTAAGAATTTGGGGAAATTAAATTTTTTTTATTCAATAATAATTTTACAATTTAAAAAAACAAAATAGCGAAAAGAAGTAACTTTTGCCTATGGATTTACAACACTCGTTTTCCCTTTTAGTAAGTTATACTTCTATCAAAAGGTAGTTTCTTGTAGTTTTATTTGGTATTATGTTATAAAAGAAAAGAAATCTCTTGCAGTCTCTTTTGACTTTTTAGTAAATGATTTTAATTACATAGCCTGTTTGAAAAACACTTCAATATTATAACAGTATTATTAATGTTAGCGAAGTTCTAAATTTAATTTTATGATGTAGGAACTTAATGGTACTTTAGTACTATGTTTTTAAAAAAAATGCTACTTTCATGCGTTTTTTTTTAAAAAAAAGTCCTTATTGTAACCAGATGCCATATAATGAAACTGACGAATCAAGCGATTCACAACATATCACTAAAAACAGAAAGAAAAGAAGACATAAATTAAAAGCTAATCTTGATCTATATATATATCTGCCCGTTTACATATATACTCCTAGTTGGAGAGTAATTTCATATGATCTAATCCACTTAGCCATTTACCATGTTTAATGTAACCATGTTAGCAGCAGTGGCGGCTCTAGGGCCGGGAAAACTGGACTCATGCCCAAAGACGGCAAATTTTAGGAACAAATTTAAAAAATACTCTTTTTTTGTTACGAAAAAATTGGCATGAATATATTTTTTGGAATATTCTTATTTATGCTTTGGAAACCAGGTTTGAATACCTGGAATTTTATTTTAGACTGAATTGAAATGCCAATTACTGCTGGTAAAAACTGTGTAACAACATATCTTTTTCTAAAAACCAAAAATTACACTGCTTAGCAATTTGGTGTAGCAAGTATTTGGGCTCCAGCCTCGGGATACAGGCACAAGCGATTATCTTTTTATATGATACTAGCCGTTACGCACCCGCTTCACTGGGTATTTCACGATTTTGTATATATATGTATACTGTTTACATATTTATTAATTATTGATATCTAGCATTAAGAATTCGATTGTATTGAAAAATATATTTATAGCTGTTACACTCTCGTACTGATCTGTACTCTTTTATAGCAATCCGCTTACCAAATTTCAAGACTGTACGGTCAATAGCTTAAAAATGGAAATAATTATCTATAACGCCACTTAATTCTCTACAATGCCACTTGGGAGTCAATTTTCACAAAACCCATTCTGTAGGGGATCTGTACTCTATGAAAGGAATCCGCTTGCCAAATTTGAAGACTGTACGTCTAATAGTTTAAAAATGGAAATAATTATATATAACGCCCCTTAATCCCCCGCAACTCCACTTAGGAAACGATTTTCACAAAACCCATCTTATGACAGATCTCTACTCAGTGAAAGGAATCTGCTTACTCAATTACAAGATTTTACGTCTAATAGTTTAAAAAAGATGTTAATTGCCTAGTACGCCCCTTAATTCTCCACAACGCCACTTGGGGTCGATTTTAACAAAACCCATTTTGCAGCGAATCTGTACTCTATGACAGGAATCCGCTTACCAAATTTCAACACTATACGTCTAATAGTTTAAAAATGGAAATAATTATGTATAACGCCCCTTCAGCCCCCGCAACGCCACTTAGGAAACGATTTTCACAAATCCCATCTTATAGCGGATTTCTACTCAATGAATAGAATCAGCTCACTAAATTTCAAGATTTTACGTCTAATAGTTTAAAAAAGGAGTTAATTGCCTATAACGCCACTTAATTCTTTACAACGCCACTTGGGAGACGATCTCCACAAAACCCATTCTGTAGGGGATCTGTACTCTATGAAAGGAATCCGCTTACCAAATTTCAAAACTGTACGTCTAATAGTTTAAAAATGGAAATAATTATGTATAACGCCCCTGAAGCACCCTCAACGCCCCTTGGAGGTCGATTTTTGTAAAAATAATTATGTAGGGAATCTCTAATTTACGAAAGAAATCTGTGTACTAAGTTTCCCGACTGTACATCTAATAGTTTAGTAATAGAAATAATTACCTATAACGGCCCTTAAACCCCCGTAAACCCCTTGGGGTTCGAACTTTGCAAAATCCGTTCTTAGCTGACGTGTACTCCATGAAGGGAATATACCTACCAAATTTCAAGTCTGTAGGTTTAATAGTTCCGGAGATATCATGATTAGTTAGTCAGTCAGTCAGTCAGTGAGTCGCTTTTTTTCCTTTATATATATACACTGGTGTGCAAAAATTAAGGACGAGACGGTTTTTTCAATATAACTTTGTACAAAAGCTTTCCAAATCAACACATTTAATACCATAAGATCCCCAATACGTAAGACATGTGTAATTTGTAAGCAACACTTACTAAAAGAGAAATCAGAGGGATAAAAAGAAGCTTCATTGAAAAAGTAGCATGGAGCGCAATGCGACTGAAGGCCGAAACATCCCTGTGATGGGTGTCCAGCAAGAAACATCCTGTCTTTAGTAGGGGATATGATCTCCCCTGACTGCTAGGCAGGTTTCACAGCGTCTGACCATGCTGAGAATGAGGGTGTCAATGAGTTGTTGAGGCATTGCTGCCCATTCGTCTTGCAGCGCCAATCGAAGCTCCCGAATCGTTACTGGTGGTAAGGTACGAGCTGCCAAGCGTCTGCTTAGAAAATCCCATACATTCTCGATGGGATTGAGATACGGAGATCGTGCCGGCCAATCCATACGTTCAATATCCTCACTCTCTAAGAGCTGTTCGGCAGCTACTGTGCGATGACATGGTGCATTGTCATCCATGAAAAGGAACTGCAGACCCATAGCGCCTCTAAAAAGACGCACATATGGAAGAAGAATCTCGTTACAATAAAGGGTCCCGTTGACTGAACCTGCGTCGAAGTGGTGAAGGTCTGTACGACTACCAAGCATGATGCCTCCCCAAACGAGAACACCGCGACCTCCATACCTGTCCTTTTCAATGATGTTCGAGGGATGATTGCGGCTTCCCCGCTCACTCCAGATGAGTATGCGATGAAAATCGCTACTCAAACTGAATCTGCTCTCATCTGTAAAGAGTACTCGTCCCCATTCATTGTCTCTCCAATTCCGTTGTTCCCGGCACCACAGAGAACGCCTTCTCCGATGGGCAGGCGTTAAAGGTACACACCGTACAGGGCGTCATGCAAACAGACCACCACGGTAAAACGCGACGGTTCTGGCCACGGTAAAACGCGATATCGGTCGTCCAGTCGCCTGTGTCGTGTGTCTAGCGATTTCTCCCGCTGTCTGCCGCCTGTTTCTTCTGGCCTGTAAGACAATGTACCGGTCATCTGCGGGTGTGGTTCCTGGTGGACGACCACTACTGAACCCCCGGATAGCTGTTCCTGTAGTTTGAAATTGTCTCCAAAGTCGTGAAACGATGCTGTGAGCAATTCCGAACTCTGCAGTCACACTTGTCACACTGCGGCCTTCCTCCTACTTCTCCCAATGATTCGACCTCGGGTAAAAGCATCCAGATGTCGTCTAACAGATTGATTATTCGCCATTTCTCGCTGAGGCAGCAACTCGGTGTGATTTTAACTGCTATACGGCGTGCAATCTCTTTGCCAGAAATACTGATGTTACACTGACAACATGCTTTATACTACTCAGACACTCCCCCATTACGATTACCGGCATATGTGCGCATGTGCTACCGTACATCACCTTACTTAATCTCCTGATTGGTCTTTCTGTCCACTCTGCCTTCGTAGTAAATTAGCTAATATGCTAATCTTTTTCGACTTCGTCCTTAATTTTCCACACCAGTGTATATATATATATATATATATATATATATATATATATATATATATATATATATATATATATATAAAGATTGTTTTTTAGAAGTATAGAACTTTAAATTACAATAAAACAACGATGTATTATTCGATTGACATTAATTTTTTTTATTCGAAAGATAATCTTGTGGCATTACATTTTAAGAATGATTTCTGGCATAGGACTGCCACGGCTGTGGCTCGGATGTAATCCAATCTGGACGTCCATTTTCGATTACTTTTTCCAACATTTGTGGCCGTATATCGGCAATAACACGGCGAATGTTGTCTTCCAAATGGTCAAGCGTTTGTGGCTTATCTGCACAGACCAATGACTTTACATATTCCCACATAAAATAGTCTAGCGGTGTTAAATCACAGGATCTTGGACGCCAATTCACAGGTCCAAAACGTGAAATTAGGCGGCCACCAAACGTGTTTTTCAATAAATCGATTATGGCAAGAGCTGTGTGGCATGTTGCGCCGTCTTCTTAGAACCACAGCTCCTGGACATCATGATTGTTCAATTCAGGAATGAAAAAGTTAGTAATCATGGCTCTATACCGATCACCATTGACTGTAACGTTGTGGCCTTCATCGTTTTTGAAG
This sequence comes from Trichonephila clavipes, assembly GCA_019973935.1. Lineage (NCBI taxonomy): Eukaryota > Metazoa > Arthropoda > Arachnida > Araneae > Nephilidae > Trichonephila > Trichonephila clavipes. Next base: position 447,738 of record BMAU01000117.1, on the reverse strand, counting down.
AAGGATTCAACCAGAAAATAAAGCGCACCAAACAGTCAGTTTTTCTGGATGTAAGGGTGTTTCGATATACACTTGGGGATTAGCTTCACTCCAAATGCGGCAGTTTTGTTTGTTGACGTAGCCATTCAACCAGAAGTGCGCTTCATCGCTAAAAAAAATTCGCTAATGAAAATTGGGAACAATGGCAATCTGGTTTTGGGCCCATTCGACGAATCTACGCCTTGCTTGATGATCGTTTTGATGAATTGCCAAACCAAACTGAGAATAAATCACTTGACACCTGTTAATTCGGTCACCATCTTGGAAAGTAATGCCAACTTAAACTTCTATACCTGAAAAAAAAACACTCTTTATATATATAGTAAAACCTCAATATACAAAACGAGGCTCTATATTGTGAATTTTTCTATATAGCGAAATCTTTCGGGGAAACAAGAACATATTAAGGTATCTTCTTAAAATCACCTTTCAATAGCGAAGTGCATTTTCTGTAAAACGAACTTTTTCTTTTGTGATTCAATTTTTTTCCTCTCTATTTTTAAAATATTTCTGAACATTTCAAGTTATTGTCTCTTTTAACACATTTTATGGTGGTCATAAATCTTGAACTAGTTTCAGCAGGGAGCTGACTCGTCTGAAAAGAAAAAAATGTCTCGTACTTTTTCAAATAAAAAAAATCAAATAAATTTAATTTTATGAGTAATATTAAACTTAAGGACGCATGTGGTAATGTATGTTTAGAATTACCAATTATAAAATAATGCATGTTTAAAATCACTTATTCATAAAATAAATTAATTTTAATATAGAATTATTTGCTTAGTGTTAAAAATACAGTGCATTATTTGACATTCATTTGTCTTGTTTTCCTTCCAATTTTTCTTTCTATTATTTTTTGATGGGAAAGATATATAAAATAAATATATATACATTGCTGGACAATTGCTAAGGACGGAGAACACTATCATCCATAGCAACCACAAAATGAAAGGAAGCAAAACGTGGAAAATTAGAATAAGTGCGGGATATTAGTAAGAAGAAGTATGAGTATGCAAATTTTTTTTCCACGTCTGTTCATCACGTGATAGGGTTCATAAAAGCTTTAAAGGTTTGGACGCGTGTGGACAGTTGTTGTTTCAAGTCAAAGTTTTACAGGAAAGATTTAATAGACGAACTTAAAATTTTTGGCATGTCTTCCCGACATCACATAGATGATTTTATGCGTGGCCGAATTAATGGAAAGATCGAAGAAGGGCGAAAAATAACAGATGTTGCCAGGGAGTTCGACATAGCTCACAGCGTTGTTTCACGGCTGTGGAAGTCATTTAAAACTACTGGAATGTGTAGACGGCACGGGGAGGTCGTGTTAGAAGTACGACGCCTGCAGAAGACAGATATATCGTCCTATCAGCAAAAAGGAACAGGCGCACCACAGCTCAGCAGGTGGCAAATCAGTTTCTTGCTGCCTCCGGAAAGCAGATCTCCCGAAAAACTGTTGCCAGACGTTTGAGGGGAGGAGGACTATACGCGCGCAGACCTGTTGTGTGTTTCCCATTGACCAGACAGCACTGTACTGCCAGTTTGCAATGGTACCGTGAGCATCACAATTGGACTGAACAGGACTGGACATGCGTACTATTCTCAGATGAGAGTAGGTTCACTCTGTCATCGGATTGTAGACGCCAACTGATCTGGCGCGAGAGTAGTACTGCTTATCGTCCAGAAAATATCTAGGAAAAGGACCGATATCCGACATGCAGTATCATGATGTGGGCTGGCATCATGATCAATGGCCGCACGCGCCTACATGTGGTTGCCAATGAGACTATGACGGGCCAACGATACATTGATGAAGTTCTACTTCCTCATGTTCGTCTTTTCCGCGGTGCTGTCGGTGATAAATTTGTTTTTATGGACGACAACGCAACATTTCATCGAACACTCGCTGTTCAGGATTGTCTAGACAGCGAGGGCATTCAACGTCTCGTATGGCCAGCACGTTCTCCAGATCTAAACCCCATTGAAAATGTGTGGGATGCTTTGGGGAGTCAAGTTGCTGGTCGAAACTATCTTTCGACAAACAAGAACACCCTCATCCGTGCACTCACAGAGGAATGGGATAAATTGCCTCAACAGCTGCTGTATAATGTTGTGCAAAGTATGGTACGACGTGTGGAATGTTGTATCACACTCCACGGTGGACATATCCCGCACTGATACCTTTCTTTAAGGTGCCTGCTGACTTTTAGATGCATTGTTCCATTTCTCCTTAGGCAGATCAAATGAATTTTTTTTTTCTTTCAGATGTTTCACAGCTTTTGTACTTTCCAGAATAATAAATATTCTTTATTCTAATATCTGAACAGTGTGGCAACTATATTTTATCCTACTAGGCATCATGACTCGCTTAATGTTATGCTACATAGCAATTTGTGATCCGTCCTTAGCAATTGTCCAGCAGTGTATATATATATATATATATATATATATATATATATATATATATATATATATATATATATATATATATATATATACATTTATTTTATAAAAAGGTGCGAATATTTATAAAGTATATTGAAATTTGAACCTCTATGTAATGAATTTTCCAAATAGCAAGCTTTTTTGTGGGATTTAGCCACACTGTTCACGTACGCTCAAGACGTACAGTATTTACTTTGATTCCCACTTAAATAATAGTCCAAGAATTGATAGCCATAATCAGTTTTTTCAGAATAACATTTGAGTTGAAAGGGTCAAAACACTTCAGCTGTAGGGCGGAGCACATTTTTCTTTACAAGTTGTTTGACATGAGTTAAAGTTAAGTTTCATTCCGAACATTTTATATCTTCTTTCAGAGGTGAAAAAACTAGGATGGACATACCAAAGAAAGGATGTTGTTCGGTAAAATTTTTATTAAAAAAGTTTTTCCTCCTTGCTTAAAAGGAAAGATAAAATAGAATAGGCGAAAAAAACCCCTGTTTTTTATGTTTTTGCCTTCAGCACATTTTTTTATTAAATTCAGGGATTTTCAAACGAGCAAAGTGTTTGATGTTTATTTCAAAAAAAATTATTTTGAAAAATTGAAGAAGGGAAATTGCATGCATAAATTATATATCTTAGGAATAAAACACATTAAAACGGAAACATAAACAATCGAAAATGCATAAATCAGCAGAAAGATAAAGCATTTGTTATTTGATAGATTTTCTAAGAAGAATTTGTATAGTATAGCTTTAAAATAAAACGAAATGCATGATTAAAACTAAATTGAGGTGCAAATAAAAAAAATAAATTTATTAAACTGTCCATCAGATAGGCATTAAATCTAATAAATATGTTTTTCAAATTCTTTTGAATCGTTCATAGACTTCGAAATAATGTTAGTCTTGAGCATAATTCTATGAAATTAGAAATAATCCAAACTTTATAAAACAACATTTGCATATAGTAAGATACATTTTTAGTAATACTTTAATTTTTTAGTAATTTCCTTAAATCTAGAGATATATTTATCAAAGAAAAAGAAACATACACATGTGTATCAATTTTAAAATTGAATTTTGGAATAAACTAAATTATTGACATATGCTTAGAAAAAATTGAAGTAAAAAATTGATTTAAGCACCAATTAACAATCTATTTCGAAATCCTCTATTATCACTCTTACATTTTAAATAGTATTTTTGTAATACTAGCTAAACTGGAATGATTTATAGCAAAAAAAATAATAATATATTATGCTCATAATAATATAGTTTAATCGGTACAAGTCGTACTAACATATATTCCTTATATTTTAATTTATACCAGTATTATCTATATGCGATTTGTCTTTCAGTCAAAGGTGCAGAGAAAATTCTTTTATTTTTTAAGTAGGCCTATGTGGAGAACTATGAGTTCTTCTTTCTCTCTTGCACAGTTGAGATTTTTACTTTAACTTTAAAAAAAGCATTTATCTATATAATTTTATATGGACTTTAAAGAAATAACAGAAAGTTATATATATTTATATATATATATATATATATATATGTACTCATGTCCATAAATTAAGGGTAACGAAGTTCAGGCAAAGAAAGAAACAGAAGCAAAACAAATTTGACTTATTTGTAAAATCTATTTATTGAACAAAAGGTAAAGAGCAAAAAAGATGCTATATGTTTGACATAATTTATAAAAATTGCGATTTTTACTCCCTGGTGCAAATTTCAAAAAAGAACCTTTTTACAAAAAACTTTATAACATTGTTAGTAGGATGGTTAATACGGAGTATGTCTCCCGGAAATTGCATTACAGGCCTAACGACGCATAGGCATGTTGAGTATCAAACTATCAATTTGATCTTGGGGAATATTACACCACTCATCAATCAATGTCCTCCTAAGTTCCGGTAGACAGGTGGGAGGGGGTTGACGGGCTGTAATTCGTCGGCAAAGCATATCCCACACATGCTCCATTGGATTGAAGTCCGGTGAGTATGTTGGCCAATCCATACGGGTGATATTCTCCGATTAAAGGCATTCGTCTACAATGCTTGCACGATGAGGATGGGCGTTGTCATCCATAAACATAAATTCAGTATCCATGGCACCCCGAAACAAACGTACTCGTTGTTCCAGAATGACATCCCGATAGATGTGGCCTGTCATCGTTACACTCTGAACATGCAGGTCAGTTTTGGAACCAAGAATAATTCCTCCTCAAACGAGCCATCCTGCACCAACGTAACGGTGTCGTTCAATGGTGTTTTCTTGGTGTTAACGGTTATCTGGCGCTCTCCATATTAAAATCCGGCGAGAATCAGACTGCAAACTAACCCTGGTCTCGTCGGAAAACATCACATAATATAACTGTTATGGTGTTCACAATGCATTCTCTCTACTCCAGGTTAATCGCAGGCGACAGTGAGTTACGGTAAGTGGAACACATCTGACAGCCCTACGAGCATATAGACCAATGTGCTTAAGCGTCTGTACACGGTCTATCTTGAAACTGTCGTACCGGTAGCTGAAGATAGCTGACGAGACAGGTCTGATGCTGTGCTCCGTCTGTTTCTTTTGGCAGTATCTGCCAAATGCCGGTCCTCATTCGGCGTTGTAACTCGGGGGCGACTTGTGCTGTAACATCTACTAACATTACCATAATCTTGGATTCGTTGCCAAAGCCTGGAGATGACACTCTGGGCGATTCCAAGTTCCTCGGATACTTCCAGCTGGTTACGTCCACATTCCAGTCGTCCAATATCTCTACCACGTAAAAAAATCATCCAAATGCTTCCTTTGTGCCATAATCATGCGGTTATTCCACTGAAAGGCTTTTAAAGCGCTTGTGAACAATTTTACTTCTTTGCTACCATTCCTTATACACCCCTCTCTTACACTCTCGTCATTGTGACGCACTATCCGCGCCATCTGGTGGTTTCCTGTAATTTGTATATTCTTCTTCAAGATGTGTGTGGTATTTCTACAGGTGAAATTTTTATTTTATAGTTCAATTTCTGTGTGATTCTGAATTATCTTTTATTTATGGACATGAAAGTATATATAGGTATTCATGAAGAAAAGTATAGTTTAAATCTTAATTGAAATATCAAATGTGTTGGTTTTTCATCTATGATATTTTATCTTTGATATCTAATATGGTATTTTATCATAATATAGATATTTCGCAGAGTCGGGAATACAATACTGTATTTTTAATCTTAGACCAATGAATTTCCGTATATTAGTATTTCACTTTAAGCAAAATGAGACATTAATGCTACAAAGATCATGTTTGGCATCTGAGCCAGTGCTTCTTAAATTTTCAATACTTGCGATTTAGTTTTCAGTCATAATTTCCATCTCACCCCGTCCCATGTAATAATAATGTAAAAAAATACAGCTAAAAGGTGACCTCAATTATAAAACAGTTATGCATCCATTATATATGTTTCTAATTATTAAATTGGAAGCGATAAAGTATAAATAAAGAAAAATAATTTAGAGTGTCAATTTCTAATATTAAATGTTCCTTTGAAAAAACTTGTTTAGCAAGAGAAGATTATGGGATTATCCAGTAATTTATAAACTTGTTCCTAATTTAGTATTGTTGAATTATCACAATTAATACAAATACATTATTTACAAATACTGATAAATTTATTTGTATCAGTGTAAATGTGTATTTTAATTTTTATTGCATCATAATGTATATTTGTTTTGCTGCCTTTAATTAAATTACTACTTTTTTAAATAATATTTTATTTTCTAATTTTCGATATATTTGAGGTATCATAGTAGTGTCAGATCCCTCCCTAAAGGGGCACACCCTATAGTTTGAGAACCACAAGTCTTAGCAAAAAACATGCCGTACTGAATATTTTCAAAAAAATCTGACTTTAATTTTAAAATGCAGCAATTTAAAAGTGATATAATATTCAATCAGAAATTTTACTACATTTCTAATAGTCATGGTTACCTTGGGGTCATAGTCATTGACTTATGACTGGCATGTTTTGAAGTCGAGTCTTATTATCACTGAACACCCGCCATGCAGAGGGGTGGATGTTCTTTAAATTTGTTGAGGCTCGAAGTCCTTAAAGCCTAGTGTGGAAAGTCAGAGAGGGGGGATACCAGATTACTACAGTCTTCGTCACTTAATTCTTTAAAATCCCGAGATCCATCGCCCAGAACCTTCAAGTTGATTTATAGTGTTACTGAAATAAACACCCACTCATTTAAAGCATTTCTAATTACAAAATGTGCTCCGTATGGATAAACTAAATAGTATGGGATAGAACATAATTACAAATTTAGTAATTAAATGGTTAAGATTAATTAAATGACCATTGATTTAATTAATGTGAATGAAATAAAATGTTCAATAAAATGGTTAATCGTTGATAAGCTCTTTCGCACAATAAACATAATACAAAGCTTTTTTAATATAAATAATAATTATCTGAAATACTATGTAGTAATAATTCATTACGCCCAACATACATAACCTTCTAATCCTTTATTCGCAAATTAAAAAGAAAAAAAAAGTTTAGAAAAAGTATTAAGCATTACACACTGAACACGGAAAATATTAATAAAACTTGATATTTAAGTTTTAAAAAGCATTGACGCTTAGAGTATGTCACTCCTGCTATTTGGCTATACAAACCATCTGAATTCTAAAAGGTTGATGTAGCACACACTTTCATCATAGTGATATTGGTCTTCTTTATTAGTATTAAAATTAAAATTAAAATTTCTCTTTTATAAGTGTAATATCCTAACTGAATTATTTTCATAGTCTATGTGCAATCATTATACAATACTCGTGTTTAAATTACTAACTTATTAAATATATATATATATATATATATATATATATATATATATATATATATATAATATATATTAACTTACGTGACTCCAAATTTGATTAGATTCTCCTATTTTTCTTAACGAAGTTACTGAAAAAACATGATGATTTATTTGGTACGTAATTAGTTTCTCTCTTTTTTTCATTTAATTAAATTTGAAATATCTAACTGAAATGAGAAAATTTAATAGACCTGTGTATTACATATACCCTTTTATTTGAATAAGTATTGACAATAGAATTTGAAAACATATTATATATAGAGCTATAGAAAAATGTAATTTAAGTTATAATCTTATGATGCGTGGGTGGGCTTAAATGCGTAGCTGACAGAATGCAATTTCTGTGTGCCCTTAATTACTTATATATTAATATTCACAACAACTGTAAAGTAACTTGTTTTAATAAAATCACCGGAAATTAATTCTGATTTAAGATTCAAATATTATCAATTGCGTCCTTGTTGTGTAATTACATTCATGGTAGCAAAAATAATCTAGAAAATAACTTATATTACGCGTTATGTAATTTACAAATCTTATATATATCATGTACATGGAATTCAAATTCATCAATAACGTTTTGTGTAGTTTTGAGGATTGAATATGTTTTTTGTGTTGTTTATATATATTTCACAATAAGAGCACCAGTAATGATCTGGTATTCGTACATGTATAAACTTCACAAATTTATGCACTTAATTTTCTTTTGGAATTTTGTGAACAATTTTATTCACACTCAACTAATTTATGTTATGAGAATCTAGAAACATAAATATTTTAAGCAAATAATTAAATGTGCATTTTAAGTTAATGTATGACAAATATTTAAAGACTGTTTAAGTATTAAAATTCCAAATATAAAAACAAAAGATAAAGTAAAGACATTTCAACAAAAGTAGTTGGAGTTGTTCTATCTATTGTCGGATTTTATAATTTTGAGGATCTTTGCTCGATAGATATCCAAATCTGAAAAAGAGATTTCTCTTTTATCAGATTTTGCATTCATTTTTTTTTTATTTATTTAAATGAGAAATCTTCTACTTAATTACAAGTATTAGGAAAAAAATAATACAATTATAATGTTATTTAATATGATTCAACGATGTTCAATTTTAATGCAAGTAAAAAGACAGAAGAACTTAAGGCATACGAAAGCTTAAAGTTTAAACCATATTAAAATCGATGGAAAATAGTAACTCCTTACTTATTATATGTAAACTAGTGTTTCTGAAACTTTCAATACTGGCGACCCAATTTTCAATCATAATGTTTGTCCCCTTCCTCCCCTGTACAACAATACTGTATTTACTGCAATAAAAATGCACTTTTACCCTAAAACTACAATGCGATCTCAATTATAAACTGTATAAGTATTAAATTTTGTATATGTTACTTTTAAGTAATATATATATTTTAAGAAAATTACTTAAAAATTATATATATTACTTACTTTTTATTATGTTATATTTCTTTCTCTAATTTTTAAATTGGAACAGATCGCAAAATGATATATTTAATTAAGATTTATTTCCTTCAGCGCATCCATTTCTCAAAGTACAAATGTCATTAGAAAAATAGTCTAGTCTATGTCGCTCTCTATCATATCCCTTACATTTAGCATTATTGGGTACGTTTGCGTGAGTCTGGTCAACCTATCGGACGTCTGCGCAAAACATATAAAAATGATTTTACTCGTACAATTCCAGTCAGTTTTGGTTGACTCGATACCTCTATAGCTACCGAATCTAGCTTGAATGTACCTTTTTTAATTTGCGCGTTAATTGCAATTTACGGTAATTAAGTATTTACGACAGTAGGTTAAAACAAAATCATACATATATTTTTAAGTCGTAAGCAAACATTCGACCATAATAAAGGATCAGCAAGTACACAGACGAGCATGGTTGCGAAAATTAAATCAAGGAAATATTCTCAAAAATACTGAAATTTTGGATTTACCACTACTGAAGTAAATGATGGGAGGAAATGCCCCAGCTCGTTATGCGTTAAAACTTACAAATCTGAAGAAAAAAATGTGAAAGTTGTTTTTAAAAACCATGTAAAATCATTTAGCCATGTTGGCAAAGAATATAAAAAAAATATTTTCTAGATGAGGACAACTTGGTAGCAAGTTACAAGTGGATTAGAGATCTATTTCAAGATACTCCAGAAGGGATCTCAACTTCCGAAGAAGAAATCTTCATAGATGTCACATCCAGTGAAAAATTAAAAGGCACTTTTGTAATAAATCCCTCTTTGAATTTTGGGTAGAGGTGGATGATGAATTTTCTGCACTGAAAAAAAAAAAAGTACTTCAACATATCTTTGTTAAACCGGATTTTCTGCGGTGGTTGCCAAAATTTTCAACATCCTGTCTTTGTTAAACCAGATTTTCTGACGGTGGTCGCTTTGAAAACAAAATATAGTTAAACGTCTCAGCTAAATATAGAAAAATAACTCAGAGTGTCTATTTCTGATATTATAAACCTTTTTGAAAAACCTCACATAATTAGCATTTAGAATTAATGTTAAATAATGAAAAAGAATATAAAATTCTCTGAATAATAATTGTGTTACATTTTAATATTTAAAGAGATATACTTCAAAGTGTTTTAACCCATGAGCAAGTCGATGCTAACGCTAATGGTAGTGCGGGGGCACTCTGTCAAATCATTTGTTTATATTTTTACTTAAAACCGGAATTCCAGTGAATAATTTAATTAATTGAAAGTATACTTACCGGCTTTCAAGGTTTATTCAATTTTTCTTTGATGATTTGAGAAAAATCCAATAAAACACTGAACTAAAATGATTTAAAAGTGCAAGACACTAATATTACAGAAATGATATTTGCAGGAAAAGCTGTCATATTTTGTAGTTTTAATATTAAACTTGTTTTTAATTCAGTATTAAGAAATTTGAACTATTTGTAAAATAATTAATTGTAAAGGTGAACTGAACCTTGTGGTACACTTATGGCTTCACATTTTAATTGATGGAGTTCTTTAGGAAGCATTTAAAAATTTTCCTTCCGTTTCATATTGAAAAGTCGAAAATAAAAGATTATTGAAAATAATTATTAATTTTCTAAATATCGTAAAACTCTCTATTATTTACAATACAAACAAAATACGGAACTAATGTGACAATAATAAAAAATACATTTATAAATATATCAGAATTTTTCTTTTGAGCGTTTTTTTCAATGTATTTTTATAATTAAAAAAAATTTCAACAATAAACAATATGTTTTTTCCCTTAGGAACAAGTTTAATAATGGCCAGTGACCCCATGGTATTGTCTTATATAAAATTATATTTTAAAATTAACACTTATGTTGATAATTTGTATTTATAATTAATTCTGTTAAATTCATTCGATTAAAAATTTCACTGTTCACAAAATTCATATAAGATCCAATTTCACCGTTTAAAACGTAGGCCTTCGTCAACATGTATATGGTTTCATTATTCATGGGGAAGGAATAAAATCATAGCAAAAAGTCCCTCTGAAATAAGTAAATCCTTAGCAAACACTATCAAGGTCATTCTATTGCATTCCAAAGCCTTCGGAATAATTTCATAGATAGCAGTTCACATTAAAGATCGTACTTCACAAAGACGTATATATACGTTCTGGACAGTTAACGCACTGACTGAGCGAGACGTTTATATTCGACGGTAGCAATTAAAAAATTAAAATCTTATTGTAGCCTTAGCGTCAAGGTATAGTATGTATTATTGAATTAAATACATTGTTATTGTATGGAGGGGGGGCGCGATGAAAACTATGATTGAATATTGGGGCGCAAATATTGAAAGTTTGAGAAGCACTGATATAACCCCTATTACTTTTACAAATCTAATATTGCAATACAAATATTATCTATCTATGATTTCATTTTTTGAATGTAACACAGTTGGATTTCCACACAATGGACCCTCAAATCTTATCAACGAGGGTAAAGCGATATTTTCCAGAGTCAGTTTTCGTTTTTTCACTCATGAATCGATTAAAATATCGATTTGCACGAAACAATATTTCTCTATCGAGAACCATCTTCATATAATTTATCTTGTTTATCGAATAACTTTTGATAAATGAACTACTTCACTTTTTTATAATTTAGAAATGATTTATGGGACGACTAGAGACAATTTTCTTAAATGAATATCGGGTGTAGTATATATTTAAAAAACAAATTATTGATGTATCTGCTTAGTGTTGGGTGAACTAAAAAAAGCACCGTTACTTAGATTGAACTAATAATATTAAAAAAATATTAAGGACAACAAAACTATTTTTCTGAAAAATCTATTTACGTGTATTGAGATATGATACTGATAATTTCTCTTATCCTTTTGAATGTATTTTTTGTGTGATACCAGGACTTACTTTAATAAAGTTGCCTTACTTTCGTAGATGTGTTTTCCTTCTAATTTCTAATATTAAGATGAATAGTACTTAAAAAGAAAGATAATTTAATAAGGTGCATTAATTTAGTTCTGATAGCAGCTGTATCATTTGCATTAGTGGTAGGCAAATAGCGGCCCAACATCCACATGTGGAACGTTAAAAGTTTTTTGTGGTTCGTCAAGGCAGTCGAAAAATCAAATATATAGAACATTTTCTGTTTTTTTTAGACATCATATGTTTGTGATCAAATAATTTCTTGCATGAAGATGTAGAACTGAGCAAAAAATTGTACTGTCACCTGCATGGTGCTCAAAGCTAAGGCTAATGACAGGCGTTAAAATGTAGTCCTTAACCGCGATGAATTTCGTGGACCTTGATATGATGTTACTTTCGATCAGATGTCATATGCAACAACAAATATAGATTCAAATAGGTTCACATTAACTTGTAGAATGTGATGAGGTTTTTTACCGGCAATCTCTGCCATGATTTCAAAAAGGTTATGGAAAAGAGCAATTAGGTCAGTGCTTCGCAAACTTTCAATGTTTTCGACCCAATATGTAGACATAATTTTAATCACCCTCCATCCCCACTTCTCCATGCAATAACAATGTATTAAATTCGGTTATGATGCACGTTGATGCTAAAGTTACTATAAGACTTTAACCACTTAAGTGCCTCCAGTGTACGTATACGTCACCCTCAGCAAGGACAATACTTATCCCGGACGCATGTATACTTCTCTCTGAAGTAAAGGCTTTTCTGTTCATTTTTGTCCATACAACTATTCTTAAGACTTTGGAATGTAATAAAATGCCCACGACAGTGTTTGCGAAGGATTTACTTATTTCACAAGTGCCACGAAAGTGCCAAAATATACTCCGAAGACAGCACATACGCGGACTTTTGTGGAAAATTGTGGCAGGGAGGAGAGTGAATCGTGTAACAATCGGCAGTTAAGAAATCATAAAACGTACAAATTATCAAGAAAAGTGTTGGATAGTTTATATAATTTTATATGAGAAAACACATGTGGTTACTGATAATAGTTAAACTTGTTCTTATCCTAGCATTGTTAAATTAATTATCAAATACATTACATACTACTGATACATTTATAAGTGTATTGCATTACATTCACTACATTAGTAATTATTTTAAATATTTTGTTTTTGACTTTTCAATAAGCTCGTGCCCACGACGTATGGTTATTACGCCTCCTTAGAGGAGGAAGTGCCCACAGTTTGAGAAACGCTGAATTACGTACATTGTTCTCATTAAACTGTTTCTAAAATTAAATGCTTTTGTATTTTTTAAATTATCTTTAATATCAATTTATAAATAAATTAAATAAAACTGCAACTATTTCACTTAACTTATATTTATTGATTTCTTTTTGTTGTTCAATTTATACATTTTCTGAGATCTAAAGTGCAATAATAAATGCAATCATTTAAAAAAAGATGTGACCCGCTGTTGTTCACTGCCCCTACAATGATGCCCTCGAGCCAAAACAATTGCCCCCACTAATTTATAAAAAATGTTGTTGTTACTAATGCCACCTGATCGTCAAAGGCCAGACCGAGGCCCACGAAATTCATCATGTCAAAGGGCTAAATTACGCCTGTCGTTATCCGTAGCTTTGAGCACCATACAGGTGACAGCATGATTTGGCTCGATTCAACCTCAATTTAGAGGGAGGACAAACACTCTGGGGGTGGTCAGAAGCCTCCCACCTCTCTTCCATATCCACCAGCCTCACGAGAGGACTTGCGGCTCGACGGCTATTTAGAGTACTTCCTGCCACACAGGCACTATGCATTTACAAACATCCATATCTTCTCCGGGATTCCAACCCAGTCCCTAAAGCACAGCAGTCTGTGTCACTAACCACTATACCAGATGGGCGACTCTATAGAACTGTAAATTTAGAATTTAATTGAATCGTATTCTAACCAGTTTGTGCCAAGGTTTAAGCAGCTTTAAAGAAATTAAAGAACACACGACTGTTTTCAGTAATTGAAATTATTTGTTTTGCAATAATGAATAACTTCAAAAAAACCAGCAAAGTTTTTAGCTGGTTTAACTAAATATAATATAGTTTGTATGATTCGGGTTTTCAGAAAAATATGTCCCCTAAATTTGACTCTCCATAGTAAAAAAAGCTATATTATATACAACTCTTGCCAACTTTTTCAAAAGTCGGCCCAAGTGGTACAAAACATGATATTTTCTACGTATAACTACGTATATTAGATAACTTTTTTTATTTGCAAAACATATGCATTTCAAAAAACACTCTGCTTATACTTTTCATCACATCCTTAGGTACCATGGAGAAAAATTCAACAAACTCACAGTGATTTTTCCATTAACATGACCTTTCAAGTCGTGCTGTTAATCACTGTCACAAATAAAGAAAAAAGTTTACTTGTTTAGTTAATATTAACGCAGTATCAGCTGGTATATATATATATATATATATATATATATATATATATTATAAAGCGTAAAAGTTAGAAGACATTATTTTCTCAAACCAGCTCAAACTGCGTTAATATTAACTAAACAAGTAAACTTTTTTCTTCATTTGTGACAACAGTGATTAACAGCACGACTTTGAAACCAGGTCATGTTAATAAACTTTTTCTTCATTTGTGAAAAAAAGGTCACTGTCAGTTTGTTGAATTTTTCTCCATAGTACCTAAGGATGTGATGAAAAGTATAAGCAGAGTGTTTTTTTGAAATGCATATGTTTTGCAAATAAAAAATAGAGTTATGTTATCTAAAATATATTATGCATAGAAAATATCATGTTTTGTTCCATTTGGGCCGTCTTTTGAAAAAGCTGCCAAGAGTTGTTTATAATATAGCTTTTTTTTCTATGGAGAGTCAAATTTAGGGAACATATTTTTTTAAAAACTCGAATCATACAAACTATATTATATTTAATTAAACCAGCTAAAAATTTTGCTGCTATATATATTGTTGGAAAATTCTCCCGTTGGCGTGGTGCAGAAGTTCGGTGCTGCCAGTTCAGTTGTCATTTTGTCACTTGACCGCTCGTTAAGAGAACGAGGACCGTCACCCTCAAGTTTCTTTAAGAATGGCATTATTAAAAGCACAATTACTCGAAATATTTTTGTAATTGGGCTTTTTTCCTTAGCACTTATTACATATGCGATTTTACGATGAAATTTCAATTTATTTTTTAAAAAGAATTATTATGAATTATATCATAAGTTCTTAAAATAAAAATGATTAAATATTTTTCCTTCTCTATTACTTAATCTCTATCTTAATAATTATTTTTAATTCTTAATAATTATTTTTAATTCAAATTTTTGAGAGCATTCAGGCAAAGTATCACATTTGATTAAACTAGTTCCATTCAAAAATGTTCAAAAATATAAATGATACTTTAAAATAATCTCAAACCATATACACAATAGAGGGAATTAGGGGTATCGGGAAAAGAAGAATTTTATTAATAAGAACTTATCTGCAAAAAAAAATGTTTAAAAGATTATCTATGGTATGGAAAACAGATAAAAAAATTTTTACGAAAAATAATTTCTGAATTTTGTAATACTGCGACAAAGGGGTTCAATTTTCCAAAAAAAAATTGAAAAAAGACTTTGGTTAGATGATTATAGAGTCTCTCAAAGCTATTTTTCTACATTATAAGTAATAAAAAGTGATGATTATTGATAAATGAGTAGTACAATATACATTGCAGCATTCCATAACCCAACTCTTCCTCTCACAGCCTCCTCGAATCAACCCGATATTGGTTTATCTCCGCATTCAAATTTATAGTGCACAGTTATTTCCACGTGAAGTTTTTTTAATACTAAAGAAGCTTATAAATGTATCTGGGGGTTTTGTCGTTACTATTTCGTATGTGTCTATTCACATTGCAATAAATGTTAAAAAATACAAAAATATCTATTTCACTTTGTGACAGATATATACGCTACCTTCGATCTAATCCTCATGGGGAATCCTTGGGCTATCAATTCCCGTTATTCACAACCAGCCTTTCGGAAGAAGATAATCGTGATATGCAAATTAACTTACTATAAATAGGGGATGTTTTCTAGCTTTTGGGAGAGACGGAGAGGAGATATACTCGAGACAGGTGAGATTGATATTCAAGGTATTATATTCAAATTATAGAGTTTTGATTATTAATAGAAGGAAACCTTAAAGTGATGATTATTCACTAAGATTGAATTAAGATTAGATAACAAGTAACATCCTGAATTAAAAGAAGGATCCCGTTTGTTAGTCTAATAATCGCTTGCGTGTTATTGTCGTTGTTCCACTTTCACTATTTTCATTAAGACATTCTCTTAAGATTATTGGTGGAAACTGTGTCTGTTCTTAGTTTTGAAAAAATTGATTGGATTTGAAACATGTCGAGTGTTCCTTCCCTTCCCCTCACACATCTAGGAGCTCGCGAGAGAGGCGTGGACCTATTAAAATGACGGCCAACAATCCCTTACCCTGAGACAGCATTGTATGCAATTTTAGGTCCTTACTCGAACTTTTTTTTCCGGTTCGGAAAATGTGGTAGAATTTTTAGAATTCATTGAAAACAATGTCAAATTCTCTGAGATTCCTACCAATTCGACATGTGCATAGCTAAAAGGCCATCTTAGAGAACGCGAATTGATAGTCCAAAGATTTCCTTAATTCGAAGGTCTCTTATAGATCCGTCATAACTTTAGTAAAACTTACTTCTACTTTTTACCATAGAAAAGCACAAATACTTAATTTCTCTTCCCCTTTTATACTTAAATTGTACTTGCTTCTTCTAGTAGTCAACATAAAAAGTATTTTTTTTAAATTTTATTTTATATTTCATCTAAGTACTACAGAACATCTTTACCGCATAGAAAACATGAATTTCTAAAAAAACGTTTTAACCACTCTAATATGCAAATAGAATTTATTTGCAGATAAGAATTTGATAGATATAATAATTTCTGTGCTGTGTATTTTAATGCATATCACAGATTTTTTTCTTTACTTATGGCACCACAACAATTTTAAAAGCAGCTTTCCTTACATACAAGATGCAATTCCTTCGCTACCTTCGATATGGTGTGTATCTTAGATTTCAGGGAATCTTATTCTCCAATTGAAGGGTATTAGTCAAGTCAGCAGATAAGCTTTCAAACTCTGATCAGCTTATAAATATCCACGAATTCATATCAAGAAGAAATATTAGTTCTTTGGAAAATAGGACATCGAAGAATAAATATAAAATATGAGCTATTTTTTTTGCACATACTTTATTTTTGAAATCAAAATGCACAGCTTGATAGAGCCAAAGAACGTGGTATTTTATAACACTTCTTAGGTTCATCCTCCTATTTCAACTGCAACTTAAGCTTTAGTTGGTGAAGAAGAAAAAAAAATATAAAAATCCCTACTTTTTCATTTCACAAGGGGAAAAAAGAAATATCCTCTCAATTTCCAATGGATAAAAAGGGAGGAAAAAACGTAACATTTTTGAAACTGCGAAGTCAAATGTTACCACCTGCATTTTCTCAACATTTTCTGAGCAGTGGATGCTAAAAAATTGTTTTCCATCACTTGATATTGGCCCCTGTTCAGTGCAACACTGGGCTCAAAATGTCAGAATATAGTAAACTTGAGTTGAAGTAACTTTACTATATTCTTCTTGACAGGAGTTGAAGATAAGTTTTTCTCTAAGGTTTCTTTTCAAAGATAAAAAGAGATTCCAAAGAGGAGATGGTGTCATAAAAAATTTAGCTGAACGACGTTAGTATCTGATACTATAAATTACAAATAAGTATAAGCAATATAAGTATAAATACCGCATATATTATTCAGCGCACAACGCGCACTTTCAATACAAATAAATAAAATTAAAATTTAAGAGGATACCTTATACTCCGGGTATAAATATGACAGCTTTAAAAATAAGGAGAAAATGAGCATTAAAAAATTATATTTCTATATATACAACAGTGCTTCTCAAAGTTTCCCCATCCATACAATAACACCCTAATTAATTCAATAATACGCTTTAACGCTATAGATACAATACGAATTTAACTTCTTATGTACCACCAGCGTGTATAAACGTCTCCCTCAGTCAAAGCGTCAATTGCCTCCGACGTATATATACGTCTTTTCGAAATAGGATCTTTTCTGTGCACTGGTATCCGTAAAATTAATCCGAAGACTTTTAAATGCAATAAAAGGACCTTAACAACGTTTGTAAAAGAATTATTTCAAAGGATTTGCTTTTATTTATTCATTCCCCCCCCCAATATATCACACACGCTCAGCTACGTGAAAAACGGTGGCATCGGGGAGCGAGTCACATAGTTTTAATTCAGGAGGGAACGGAATAATTACAAAATTCACAAATTATCAAGATAAATGTTAATTTATGTACATAAGTTTGTGTATGACTAGGCCATGGGGTATTTGGTAACTATTAATGATGTCCTTAACTAAATAGCTTTAAATTAACTATAAAATACGTTGTGCATCACTGTTACATTTAGAAGACAATTACAGTCAAACCTCTATATAACAAACCTCTATACTGCGAATTTATCTAAATAGCGAACTTTTTTTTTATTCCTGGAACCTTGAACATTTCACGATTTTTTTCATAAAGTAACCTCTCTATAGCGAAGTGCATTTTCTTTGGAAGGAACTTTTTCTTTTGTGATTTAATTTTTGTTCTCCCTTTTTTTAAAGTATTTCTGAAAAAAAATTTCAAGTTTTTCTCCCTTTAATACATTTTCTGGTGGTCATAAATCTTGAACTGGTTTTATACGATCCTAACTCACCGATAGCAATCGAGTTCTTGACGCTTCATCCAAGAAGTGCAAACTTTAACCCACGTTACCGGTTCACTAGAAACAACGTCGATATCCTCTTTCACCCTCTGTGGAGTTGTCACGTGTTCTAATTATAAAACAATATATGTTTAATATTACTTGTATGCTTTAAATTATATGCATAAAATGTTCTTAAGATTTATTAATATTAATATTCAATTATTTTCTTAATATTGAAAATACAGTGAATTCTTCGACAATCTTTTTTCTTGTTTTCCTTGCAGTTTTTCTTTCTTTTTTGATGGGTCAGATATATAAAATAAACATATATTGATTTTAAAAAAAGACGTAAATATCTACTTTTTTTAATTTGTAGTATTTAGGAATTTAAAATTTGTTTTATGTGGTTTATAAAGTATATTAAAAGATGAGCCTCTACACATAACGAATTTTCCACACAGTAAACTTTTTCCGGGATTTAGTGACTTCGTTATATAGAGCTCCGACTGTATATCAGTATAAATATGTATTTTTCTTTTTTTACTATGTCAGATTGTATTTTAATCGTTTACTTTCTGTAAATTAAAAAAAAATTCGAAAAATAATCTTTTGTTTTCTACTTTTCAATATGTTCGCCTCTCCCTTTCGTATAGTTATCACGCCTCGCAGTTTGAGAAACGCTCATATACACAGTCCAGTCACATTAATGTGACCATCTGTCAAAAGCCAGAATAACCACCTTTCGCAGAGTGGACTGCGGCGAGACGCAGGAAGAGAGTCACTTTCCCTGAAGGTGTTCTCTGGGATGTTGAGCCATGCCGACTCTAATGCCGTGGCCAGCTGCGCTAGACTACGCGGTTGAGGATCCATGGCGCGAACAACTCGATCGAGATGGTACCACACATGCTCGATTGGGTTTAAGTCAGGTGAGTTTGCTGGCAAGGGGAGGACGGTAAACTCATCTTGGTGCTCTTCGAACCACGCACGTACACTGGCAGCTGTATGGCACCTTTTCTGGAAAATGCCATCATCCTGAGGGAAAACAATGCGCATGTAGTGGACATGGTCCGCAAGGACAGATGCGTACTTGTATTGATCTATCGTGCCTTCCACAATGATCAGTGAACCAGAGAATGCCAGGAAAACATTCCCCAGGCCATAATGCTCCCGCCTCTAGCTTGGACCGTTCCGGCAATGGTTGCAGGGTGGTTCCTTTCAGAGGTTTCACGCTTTATACGCCAATGTCCATCTGTCCGATGGAGCATAAAACGCGATTCATCTGAAAACGCTACATGTCGCAACTCTGTGGACGTCCAGCTGCTGTACTGGCGTGCAAATTCTAGCCTTCGTCGTCGATGAAAAGCAGTCATAGGTGCACGAACCAGGCGTCTGCTTCGGAGGCCCAGACGCACCAATGTTCGCTGAAGAGTAGTTTGGGAGACACTTTTGGTAGCCCCTTGGTTCATTTTGGTGGTCAGTTGCTCAACAGTAGCCCGTCTATCTGCCCGAACACATCTCCGCAACCGTCGTTCGCCTCTGTCATCTATGGCCCGTGGTGCACCACATTTGCCACGTCGCTGATTTTGAACAGTCCCATTTTGCCATGCACGGTACACTTTTACCATGGTGGCACGCAAACAGTTCACAAACTCAGCCGTTTCGGAAATGCTTCCACCCTTGGCCCGAAAGTCAATGATCATGCCATTTTGGACGTCGGATAAATCGCTTTGTTTCTGCATTACGACAACGATTGAAATGTTTTCCGAAGCCCTCACACACCATTTATATACGCTCAACTGCACTGTGCTGCCACCTGCCTTCTGTGATTGGTTAATTAACTCTCTGAAGTGGAAAGTACGTGGTGGTCACATTAATGTGACTGGACTGTGTATACGAGGGCTATTCAGAAAGTAAGGAACAATTTGAAATTAAAAGAAACTAAGTAGAAGAAAAAATACTATATACAGCAGAAAGAGCGACTAAAATTATACTTTTCTACATAGTCACCCAACAAATTGAGGCACTTATCATAGCGATGGACAAGATTTGAAATTCCTTTGATTAATCATATAATTCTGCCGCCTGCAATCTCAGCCACTAAGTGACACGCACCCGCAGCTCCTTGTCGTCGTCAAAGCGCTGTGTTGTTACCCAGTTCTTCATTCTTGGAAACAAATAAAAATCACTAGGTGCAAGATCGGAAGTATAGGGTGGATGAGTGAAAAACCTCCTATTTGAATGAATTAAGGAGTTCTTGGGTGCAGTTTGCCGTGTAAGGTCGGGCATCGTCGTGCAAAAACAAAATTTTAGGCGTCAACTTTTTCAGCGCTTGTTTTGAACTGCTCTCTTAAGGTTGCACAAAGTTTGACAGTATCGTTCAGAGATTATTGTGGCAATCAGAAGCACGCCACGCCATGCCTGCCGTAGGTCTCCAGAAATGTCAAAGCTGCCCCCATTCACTGACCTTTATGATGGTCTGTAAGCAATTTTGGCAACCATCTTGCACAAAATTTGCGGTAGCCTAGC
This sequence comes from Trichonephila clavipes, assembly GCA_019973935.1. Lineage (NCBI taxonomy): Eukaryota > Metazoa > Arthropoda > Arachnida > Araneae > Nephilidae > Trichonephila > Trichonephila clavipes. The sequence goes on along the minus strand of BMAU01000117.1, from coordinate 426,608 downwards.
TTTTTGTGTAATATTTCAAACAACAAAGTCCGTGAAACTCGTGGAAAACTAAGCGAAAAGCTCCATTATTGTGAAACGGCGGTTTTCACGAATCTCTTCATCAACTTTAGCGACCAGTTCGTCAGTCACAATCCTAGGGTGGCCACTCTTCTCTTCATCGCGAACGTTAGTTCGGCTGTTTTTAAACGGAATGCGCCATTTTCGGATTGAACTTTCATTCATTACGTTCAACCTGTACACTTCACACAATTGCCGATAAATTTTCATAAGTTTTAGTTTTTTTTTTTGCCAAAAAAAACGTATCACAGACCGCCTCTCACAACTGGCTGGATTTTCAATTGCAGAGTGCTCATTTTAAATTGGAATATATAAAAAACGGGCAGAGGAGAAATGTTCTTGTTGTGATGGCTGGATGCCGACTGAGATGCCGAACACTCAGACCCTAAAATGTACGTGATGGGAGCGCGCCTAGCGACGTCAGATGAAAACGTTCCTTACTTTCTGAATAGCCCTCGTAGGTTTACTAATAATTTCCTGCAAGCTCTGGGAGTGCTGTAATGAAAAAAAGAAGAAAAAAAAAAAAAAAATATCCTAAGACTTCTCAAACTTTGTATACTTGTGACCCAATTTTCAATCATAATTTTCATCGCAACCCCCCCCTCCACCTTACAATAACATGTATTGAATTCAATAATAATATACTTTGACGTAAAGCTATAATACGACTACAATTATAAACCGTACACATTATGAAGATATGTATTAAATTGCGCATATAATTTTATGACATTCCCATACGATCACTGGTAATTATTAAATTTGTTCTTAACTTAACACTATTAAACTAATTATGAAACACATTGTGCAGTACTGATACATATATAAGTACATTATATTAGTATTAATCTGTATTTTATGACGTCAGAATGTATTTTGTTTTGGTTCCTTCTAGTAAATTATTATTGTTTTTTTAAAAATAATCTTTTGTTTTCGACTTTTCAATATAATCGCGCCCCCTTAAAGGATTAACACGTCAAGCTTGGTGGGAGGGCGCCCCACAGTTTGAGAAACACTGCTCTAAGATGAATACAACAAGTAAAAAGGGAGAATGGCAGAATACATAAAATGTTCAAGGTTCTTTTATGTATTTTACAGTTGTTCTCTGGGCGTAAACTTGCTTACAAGGCCAACATCAATACGTGGTTGGTCAGTTCCTTTCTTACTATAGTCCAGCGATACTGAACCTGCGGTCAACGAGACTTTTTGAATGGCCCGGTCATCACCTATTGCTCTGAGAAATTCACTTATTTAAGAACAATATATTAAAAATTTGCTGGGAAATCCTTTGACAAGAAATCAAATACATCGATTTTGATTTTTGCTGTCGATTTCGTACGGCTGCGAATTGCTATTTTTTTCTATTTGTATCGATTACAGTTAATGATAACAGACAACGTGGAGTAGCAACAATTTCAAGTGTGGAACTAATTTTTAGCAATCTTTCATACTGAGGGAAGGCCAGATTTGTTCATGTTTTAGAAATCGCCCCTAAAACAGCTTGGGATATTTATACGAGCCCCCTTGACTGGGTGTGGTGAAATTCCTTTTGGTGGGGTGTGTCAAAAAGTTCCCGCGTTACAAAGTTCAGTAATCGCATAAATTTTGAGGTAGTGTAACACTGCGCCGGCCTCGGGACCAATCAGAGAAATTATACTGGACAAACCAAATAGTTCGGCTCCAGGATTTAGGAGTGATTAGGGGTCAGATTAAAGATGACGCAGAGAATTTCAGAGGCAGATAGCCTCTCCCCGAGCAGCGGAAAACTTCAAACAAAAGACGCCGAAATTCCACCCGGATCGGGAGTCAGTCGTGTCTACTCCTTAGCACCTTCTCTCCCTCGAGCTAAGTTTAATAATTTTTGATCTTCTTGTATGTAGAATTACAATTCTTATTTCTTTAAATGTGCTTAAAATAAATAAATTGTTTTCCACCATACAGCCAGATTTTAATTTAAAGTAAAGTTAATTTGTTAATGCATGATTCTTGTCTTATTTAATTTTTGGTCATGATGCGATGTTGGAAACTTGGTTCACAATTAAGAAATTAAAAAGTTAAAATAGCGTCGCATCAATACCTTGCAAGCGAAAAATATGCAGACAATTTGGAGGTTGACTGTTTTTATTGAAAAACACACAAGGATCAGCACGTGTTTCATTTTTCACGTTTTAAAAAATACGAACAATCAGGAATCATTCATTGACACTTGAATAAAAGATATCTTTCAAGAGGTGATAATTAGGTATTCTTGAATTTTCTTTGAAACAGCAACAAAGTGTTTTGTCAGTGGTAATTTCACAGAATTAACAAAGACATCCCATGAAGTTTGTTATATTATTGATAATCTCACATGAAACCGTTTACTGATGCAAAAATTGTGAAAGAGTGTGTTTCTTAAATTCTTTTAATTTAGTGTTAGTGACAAAATAAAAAAATTATATAAAAAAAATAATAATTAAAAAAGCAAAACAGGAGTTGTAATAGGATCAATTTCCACATTTTAAATTTCCAATGTTACATTGATCCTAAAGCATTTATCCCCCCCCACTTTAACCTCATCTTGCGGTCCGAGTGAAATTGCTTACATATGTATGCGGTCCAGCAGAAAAAAAGGTTTAGTACTTCTGTTCTACTCAATATGGCAGTGCTTCTCAAATTTTAAGTATTTGCGATCCAGTTTTCGATCATAATTTTTATCGCCCCCCAAAATAACATTGTATTGATGCAATTATAATGTGTTTGATAATAACGCTACAATACGACTTCAATTATAAACCGTGTAGTAACATGTGTTGATGGATATAGGAATACAGATGAGCTTGGGTATGTTATTCCTCTTTCAACAAGAAATTCATTAGAAGTAGTGTATTTAGTTCTGTTAGTCAGGTAAATAATTTAAGTCTATATTTTTAAGTTCAGATTAGTAATCTTCTATCCTGTTATATCTGGCAATGAAAGAATCTGATGGTGGATTTAATGAGTTGCCTTAGAACTGTAAACCCAGCTAAGGAAATAATAATATTTAATGGAGAGAGAGAGAACGAAATAAAAATGTTTAATATTTTCACTTTCTGAAAGGGATGTGTAAACGTATATCATTTATAACAGTGCTCCGCTACCTTTTTTATCGCTGCGGACCAGACAACGTTTGATAATTTTACCGCGGCCCGCTGAGGGTGGGACACGTTGTTTGTTTATATTTAAGATTGTCTTTATTTAACAATTTTAATTTAGTTACATTTAAATATGCCTTCAGAATAAAATATAGTTACACCAAAAATGAATAAAAGGGATTTAACGTGGAATATATAATTATTTCCGTGGAAAGTTCACAAATCCGAGAGAGATGCACCCCTTTAAATAAAATGGCAATAGTTTAATATTCTTTAGGCAGTCCGGTATCATTTGATCTACGTACAGGTACCGGTCCACGGACCCGGGGGTGCGGATCCCTGATTTATAATAAATTTAATCATGGTGTAATAATGAACACTATAACCGCACAAATTATCAAGATGAATATTAAATTTTAAATGTAATTTTTATATATGACAAAACCATGAGAGTCAGTGTTAATTGTTAAACTTGTTCTTCGTTTATTATTGATAAATTTATTATAAAACACATTGTACAGTGCTGATAAATTTATAAGTATATTAAATCCATGAAAATGTACATTTTTTTATTTATTATGTCAGATTGTATTTTGTTTTGCCTCCTTTCTGAAAATTAATAATTTTTGAAGTAATTTTTTATTTTTGGTTTTTTGCGATATACTCGCGCCACCTCATGTAGGGTTACCCTTAAAAGTGCGTGCCTCACAGTTCGGCAATATGGTACTATCAACTTTATTAACAGCACGTATTACCTTTATATGCAGTTCTGCAACATCACGTGATAAAAGGGATACGAAAATTTTGGTCTTATGTAAAAGACCTAGTTATTTTTTTCTCTCTTAGAATAACGCGGATAAAAAAAAAGAAAGGATAACATGTGATGTAAATAACGTTTATAGTACCATGTTGATTAGAGTCTGTGGTATATGAATTTCAATGGTATTGGTATCACTGTGTGTGTGTAATGTTCTCCATAATTCTACATATAGTACGTACACTTCAAGGCGATATGTTTTTGGCGGTTGGATCTGCTGCATTTCTTTGTTTACATATTATTGTATTTGGCAACCCTACTGGTTCCGTTTTTGAGCAGTTATTCCGAGGCTATGAACCACAGAGGGTCTTGCCATTATCGAAATTAATAACTGTGTGTTTTATATTATCCGCTGGTGTTAACTTAAAGACAAAAGACACTAAAAATTAACAGACCAAGTCTTTACCATAAGTTTATTTGTTGTAAATAGTTTCCAGACACTGCACATTCAATTGATTTCGCTCGACGCGCAAGCAACATACACTTCGTATTCCGAGTTTTACCCATGATTAAAGTAGTCAAGTATTAATTTTAGAAGAAAATGTTCCCGTCGAAGTGATTCAGAGAGGACAAACTGTAAATGATAGCGGCATTATCAATAAATTGACAGACTATGGAGATGGACAAGTTGAATGGGATTTTATAACATCGGATAAAATATATAGAGGGCTCCAGCTTTCCATAAAATTCGGTGGCCGCGATAGCCTTGTGGTAATAGTCAAAAACACGTGGCTGGAGTGTAGCGGGTTCGAGTCTTGGGACACTGAAGTTTCGCTGTGTAGATAGGTCCACTGCACGTTAAATATATCGAGGCTCAAAGTCTTCCCGTTATTGAACTGTAGTAGTTAGGAGAAGGAGGTACCAGAGCTCTGTGGCATCCTCGTCACTTGACCGAGGCTCAAAATTACGAGTTCTATCGCTAACAGCCCTTGTATTTCCATATAGTGCGATATTAATGTAACTCTCACTCTGATTTCAATTAATTGAAAAAGACTTTTCTTAAGATAGATACCGATTCCGAAAGCAGTTTCAAATTCCAGAAAGAGCTTCGATCATGCATGCCTGGCTATCATGACGTTTACAAGCAAATGACCAACAAACCATCGTCATAAAAGAGTAAAACTAACTTTTATGGTATTAACAAATTTGTTGATTGGAGTTGTATGCTCTAGTGACGAAAACGATTTTTAATTAATACATCAAAAGAAGATGCGGGTTTTTGATTACGACGAATAGCAGTGAATTACGTATGTGCATTTTGAATTTTTTTTTTTATAAAATAAAAAAAAATAAAATGTTCTTAAAATATTTGCATTTGTAATTTTATTACTTACATTGTTTGAAAGCACTTTCTCTTGCGTTTCATAAATAATTGACGTATTTTCAAAGTGTGGTCCTTCTCCACCGCATTAAAAAAAAATTCTGCAGCCTGTCGAAAAAAGCTGTTTGTTACATCAAAGTATTTATGATATTAATTTCCCCTAACATATTTTTGTTCGGTATCTTCAAACTCTGTCTACCTCATGAAAACAGGTTTTACTGTATAGTTGTTATTAAAAACTGAAGAAAAAAAAACTAATTATATGAAAAATAAAAAATGTATTGAAACACTAATTGGTGCATATGCAAATCGAATAATACTTAAGTTTGAAAATAATTAGGAAAATGTGTAGATACCTTACTTTCTTATAAAAGGATAATAATTAAAGTACAAAATGCAATGAAAATTGAAAAAATCCCACCCACATAACAAATATTAACAACACAATATCAAAAAATATTTCTCAAATTTATCTTTGTTAATTTTTTATAAGAAAAAAAATTGGAAATGAGTATTAAAAAGGGAGGATATTAATTCCAGTAGTTAATGACTGTAATGAGTTTATAAAAAATGTAATTTGTTTCATTTTCTGTTTATGGAATTAAATCAAATTATATCTTAAGTACGTTGATCCAAATAATAAATTAACCGAAAATATATATAAATATGGATGGAAATTACAATTCACACACACAGTTTGTTTTAATAAAATACTAAAAATAATAATGGATATGCATTATTATAATAATTACTTTTTCTCAATATTTTTTAAAACAATTATTTCATTCCTTTCATTATATTAAACTGATTATAGTTTATATTATCAAAAATTGCACTTACAATAATAACAGTAATATACGGAGAATTTGATCGAATGTACATTTAAAATTTCCCTTTGCTAGATTAGCGGATAACATTGCATTGTAATGTAAGTATATGAGCACTTAAATTTCAGTAATAGTTAATGTATAATGTGATTAAGTATAATTTACTGAGCAAATCACAAAATAAATTGCATAAATGTCACTTAAATATTTACTTTTAGTGTATAATTTGTTGTGTATAGGAGATAATAATGATTTATTTCTCTGAAATGTTATCATTAAAACGGTAATAATATCAAAATTTATTTTTATATTTTTATTATTAATTTTTAAAAATAGCAATTAAAAATAACATAAGACATCCTTTTTAAATATTTTCTTCGAGAAATGAAAGAGAGTTTATCGGTTAAGATTCTTACGCAAAGAGTTAATTAGGGATGTTGAAATTTATACTAAGGGCTGGTTACGATGCTAATTGTGTAACAAAAATGTATTGTGATACATTACTGTAGAGTGTCACGTAATAAAATTTCTCAAAAATTATAACTGAATTGCCGTTACCCAACCCCATTGCTCAGTATTTCCTGATAGTGTATGAATATATATATACACTCAGGAACATTGAAAATAGCGACCCAAGATGAAAGAATCGGATTGAAAATGTAATACACATAATGACACAAAAGAGGGATTCACTTGATCTCAAAAACAAGACAATTAAACGAATACAGGGTGCGCAACGACACAAATACTGGGCAATTTCAATAACGCGTTGCACCACCTCCAGCTGCAATACATGCCACCACACGGTCCGGCATTGAGTTGATTAGACACCTTATGTTGTCCTGAGGCAGATGGGCCCAAAAATCTTTAACAGCCAACAATAAATCATGTACAGAGTGACACGATCGCATGTTCCGTTTTAGCTGATCCCACACGTGCTCTACAGGGGACAAATCGGGAGAGCTGACGGGCCATGGAAGAGTCTCAAAAGGACGTAAGAAGTCTTGAGCAACACTTGCTGTATGCAGACGAGCATGATCTTGCTGAAAAAAGGCCCCTGGGAGACCATTTAGGAAAGGTCTTACATGGAGTCCAATAATATCATCAACGTAACGTTGGCCCGTTAAGGATCCACGCATCAAACTTAAAGTTGACCGGCTATTATAGGCTATGGCCCCTCAGACCATTACACCAGCTGTGCGGGCAGTGTGACGTAAAACAGTGTGGGGGGAATGGTACCGCTCACCAGGGCAACTCCACACTCGGACACAGTTATCATTTGTCCCCAAAACAAACCGGGATTCATCACTAAACACAACTTTTTTCCAACCTGTGACGTTCCACATTGATCTGGCTTGGCACCAATGTAAACGCAGTTGCTGGTGTTTCGGTGTTAAAGGGAGTGCACGGAAAGGGCGCTTGGATTCAAGATTTGCTTCTGCAAGGTGTCTGGAAATTGTTTGCGGAACAATTGCTACTCCTACGTCTGCTCGTATCGTTGAACGAGTCACTGTAGGGTCCACAAGTGCTTGCCACATGATCCTACGATCCTCTCTCCTCGTGGTCTTCCTGGTCACTCCAGACCCGGCTTTCCGCGCGTGGGTACCTTTTCGTGTTCACTGCTCCCAACAATTTCTAACGGCACACTCCGAACGATTCACCTGGCCAGCAACACGGCGCGTCGACCAGCCGGCAGTTTTCATCCCGATGATCTGGTCTCTCTCAAACGCTTAACTGTTAGAAATATATTCTAGCACGTTTACCTGATATATATATAGCACCCTCTTCCTGATTGTAGCGCCACCTCGGCGTGTATGAGCATGCGTATTGGCACAAAACTTGAATCATTTGCATATCACATTACGCTGTACTTATTTGGAAAGTTTCGCGATTGTACTTAGCTTCCTTCTTGGATCGCTATTTTCAATGTTCCTGAGTGTATATTGTTTTTGATACATAAATCTTACCATTAAGCTTTAACATGTTTTGAAAATTTTTTTTATATAACCCTCACTTCTTAAATTAAAGGAGATTTGGATTTCTGAATATTTATTTTACGCCCTAGTAACCCTTATTGGTAGTTGATTACCGTAAAACCAGTTCTTAGCAAATCTATGCTAAACAAAAGAAACACGCATATCAAATTCCATGCCGGTATATTTTACAGTTAAAAAGTTGGAATTTGATAATATATGTATAACCTCCATTTAAACCTTCTCCGCAACACTTGGCAATAGATTTCCTTAAAACACGTTCTTAGAAGAACAAAACAAACATACTTATCAATTTCAATCCTGCAGATGTATTTATTAAAAACGGAAATTTATATTTTTGTATACGCCCCAATGACCACCGAGATATTCACTTGGGGATATAGTTCAGTAAAAAAATGTCCTTAGCTAATATCTACGCAACAAAAGAAAAAAAAACTTCTATCGAATATCTAGTCACTACGTCTACTAGTTCAAAAATGGTAACTATTTTATCCATATAGCTCGCAACTCCCCATGGTAGTTCATTTCCTTTAAACCAGTTCTTCGTAGATCTCTATTCTCAACAACTAAATATTCTTGCCAAATTCCAAATTTGTAGGTTTCCCAGTATGAAAATTCGAATTGTTAGCAAATTAGCCTCCCTTAAGGTATCCGACTATGTTCGGAACCGTGATTTGAAGAAAGGGGATAAATGGATAATTTTCAGGATATATAGTGTTACTTAGATTAGAATACATGTACAAAATTGTTATAAGAACATTTTGACAAAAAAAATTATTTAAATGCAATATTTAGGCAAAAAATGAACTTAGAATAACCTTTTTTTCAAAATGTTCCCCTTTTGTGAAAAATGGTTCTATTATAATAATATTTAGCTTGTAAATAGCTCAGACCTCTGTACAGAAGCTCAGCTACGATTTATTTTTGAAAAATTCACATTAATTTCAGAGTTCCAACCATTTCAAATAATTATCGCGTTTTATTGCTTAAAATTTCTTCCCTGTGTTGTCGTAAAACATGGATAATCCCACTTCTAAATTATATGTTTCAAAAATTCTAAATAAACCTCTATACAGAGGTCTGAGCGACATACAAGCAAAATATTGTTATCATGGAAGCATTTTTCACAAAAGGAGAATATTTTGAAAATGGGTCATTCTATGTTCATTTTTTGTCAAAATATTGTACTTAAATAATGTTTTATTGTAATACTATTCTCAACACAATTTTATATGCATTTTCTAATCTAAGTGACACTAAATATCATAAATATTATCCATTTATACGCTTTTTCTAAATCACTGACTAAGATTCAAAATTGCGAGGTCCGTCGCCAAAGCCGTCAAGTAGCTAAATAGTACGATATTAATACTCACTCTCACCGCGGTAACATAGCGGTCAAAGTCAAGGATCTATCTGTACCTAGCGTGTCATGTGTGAGTTCATGCCAATTGTCGCTGAAGACCCACGGTGTAGAGTCGGTGCTAATATCTAAATCGTCAAAAAAAATATAACTCTCATTCTCTCCACAATATTTTCGTGACTTAAGAAGCTGAGTTTGCATGGTTACAAGCTCGTGGCTGGCGTTTTTGACTTCCAGGTTAGAAGCTCAGTTACATGGTTACAAGCTCTTGGCTGGCGTTGTCGACTTCTTAGATTTTATGGTTACAAACTCGTGGCCCGTTGTCAACTTCAGGTTAGAAGCTGGTGTTCATGGTTACAAACTCGTGGCTGGCATTTGTCGACTTCCAGGTTAAACCTGAGTGTACTGGTTACAAACTCGTGGCTGGCGTTTGTCGACTTCCATTTAGAACTGAGTGTACATGGTTATAAACTGGCTATTCTGTCGACTTTCAGGTTAGAAGCTGAGTGTACATGGTTAAAGCTGAAATTTGTGGTTACAAACTCGTACTGGCATTTGTCGACTTGGTTAGAAGCTGAGTGTACATGGTTACAAACTCGTGGCTGGCATTTGTCGACTTCCGACTACGTTAGAAGCTGAGTGTACATGGTTACAAACTCGTGGCTGGCATTTGTCGACTTCCAGGTTAAAGGGGATACATGATTACAAACTCGTGGCTGGCATTTGCCGATTAGAAGCTGAGTTTACATGGACAAACTCGTGGCTGGCATTTGTCGACTTCCAGGTTAGAAGCTGAGTGTACATGTTACAAACTTGGCTGTGGCTGTCGACTTCAGGTTTTGACAAAAAACTCGTGGCTGCCGCTGTCGAATGCAATATTTAGGTTAAAGCTGAGTGTACATGGTTACAAACTCGTGGCTGGCATCGACTTCCCATGGTTACTTTTGTCGACTTCCGGGTTAGAAGCTGAGTGTTACAAACTCGTGGCTGTGGCTTTCGAAAAATTAGAAGCTGAGTGTACATGGTTAAAACTCGTGGCTGGCGTTGTCGACTTTTAGAAGCTGAGTGTACATGGTTACAAACTCGTGGCTGGCATTTGTCGACTTCCAGGTTACAGAGTGTACATGGTTACAAACTCGTGGCTGGCATTTATTTTGTGGCTGTCGACTTCACATTTACAAACTCGTGGCTGGCGTTGTCAACTTCAGGTTAGTTGTACATGGTTACAAACTCATTTGTCGACTTCCAGGTTAGAAGCTGAGTGTACATGGTTACAAACTCGTGGCTACTTTTAGAAGCTGAGTGTACATCGGCTGTTTTTTTTAGAAGCTTGTACATGGTTAAAATTGGCTGGCGTTGTCAACTTAGGTCAGAAGCTGAACATGGTTACAAACTCGTGGCTGGCATTTGTCGACTTCCAGGTTAGAAGCTGAGTGTACATGGTTACAAACTCGTGGCTGGCGTTTGTCGAAATGAACTGAGTGTACATGTACAGTGGCTGTGGCTGTCGACTACCAGGTTAGAAGCTGAGTGTACATGGTTACAAACTCGTGGCTGGCATTTGTCGACTTCCAGGTTAGAAGCTGAGTGTACATGGTTACAAACTCGTGGCTGGCGTTTGTCGACTTTGAGTGTACATGGTTACAAACTCGTGGCTGTGGCTGTCGACTAAGGTTATGGTACATGGTTACAAACTCGTGGCTGGCGTTGTCGACTTCCAGGTTAGAAGCAGTTGGTTACAAACTCGTGGCTGGCATTTGTCGTCTTCCAGGTTAGAAGCTGAGTGTACATGGTTACAAACTCGTGGCTGGCGTTTGTCGACTTCCAGGTTAAAGCTGAGTGTATGGTTACAAACAACTTTTATGAGTGTACATGGTTACAAACTCGTGGCTGGCGTTGTCAACTTCCAGGTTAGAAGCTAGTGTACATGGTTACAAACTCGTGGCTGGCATTTGTCGACTTCCAGGTTAGAAGCCGAGTGTACATGGTTACAAACTCGTGGCTGGCATTTGTCGACTTCCAGGTTAGAAGCTGAGTGTACATGGTTACAAACTCGTGGCTGGCGTTGTCAACTTCCAGGTTAGAAGCTGAGTGTACATGGTTACAAACTCGTGGCTGGCATTTGTCGACTTCCAGGTTAGAAGCTGAGTGTACATGGTTACAAACTCGTTCTTGGCGGACTTCAGGTTAGAAGCTGATGTACATGGTTACAAACTCGTGGCTGGGCTGTCGACTTCCAGGTTAGAAGCTGAGTGTACATGGTTACAAACTCGTGGCTGGCGTTGTCAACTTCCAGGTTAGAAGCTGAGTGTACATGGTTACAAACTCGTGGCTGGCATTTGTCGACTTCCAGGTTAGAAGCTGAGTGTACATGGTTACAAACTCTTGGCTGGCGTTTGTCGACTTCAGAAGCTGAGTGTACATGGTTACAAACTCGTGGCTGTGGCTGTCGACTACCAGGTTAGAAGCTGAGTGTACATGGTTACAAACTCGTGGCTGGCGTTGTCGACTTCGCGGTTAGAAGCTGAGTTGGTTACAAACTCGTGGCTGGCAATTGTCGTCTTCCAGGTTAGAAGCCTGTACATGGTTACAAACTCGTGGCTGGCGTTTGTCGACTTCATTGAAGCTGAGTACATCAAACTCCTGGCGTTGTCGACTTCCAGGTTAGAAGCTGAGTGTACATGGTTACAAACTCGTGGCTGGCATTTGTCGTCTTCCAGGTTAGAAGCTGAGTGTACATGGTTACAAAACTCGTGGCTGGCGTTTGTCGACTTCCAGGTTAGAAGCTGAGTGTACATGGTTACAAACTCGTGGCTGTGGCTTTCGACTTCCAGGTTAGAAGCTGAGTGTACATGGTTACAAACTCGTGGCTGGCGTTTGTCGACTTCCGGGTTAGAAGCTGAGTGTACATGGTTACAAACTCGTGGCTGTGGCTGTCGACTACCAGGTTAGAAGCTGAGTGTACATGGTTACAAACTCGTGGCTGGCGTTGTCGACTTCCAGGTTAGAAGCTGAGTGTACATGGTTACAAACTCGTGGCTGGCATTTGTCGTCTTCCAGGTTAGAAGCTGAGTGTACATGGTTACAAACTCGTGGCTGGCGTTTGTCGACTTCCAGGTTAGAAGCTGAGTGTACATGGTTACAAACCCGTGGCTGGCGTTGTCGACTTCCAGGTTAGAAGCTGAGTGTACATGGTTACAAACTCGTGGCTGGCGTTTGTCGACTTCCAGGTTAGAAGCTGAGTGTACATGGTTACAAACTCGTGGCTGGCGTTTGTCGACTTCCAGGTTAGAAGCTGAGTGTACATGGTTACAAACTCGTGGCTGGGCTTTCGATTTAGAAGCTGTGTACATGGTTACAAACTCGTGGCTGCCGTTGTCGACTTCCAGGTTAGAAGCTGAGTGTACATGGTTACAAACTCGTGGCTGGCATTGTCGACTTCCATGTTAGAAATCAAGTGTCATTGAAAAACAACCTTTTAGCGCATTCATGCACATTCTATCTATAAGAATTCAAAATCCTCCCGTTGACGTGAAGTGAAAGAGAAGAGGATTCCAACCCAGTTTTCATCCTCTTTACTTGATTATAGTTTAATATCAAAAGGTCAGACACCAATCACTGTCAAATTGATTTCTTGTGTAATGTCAATTAAGAGGACACAGTACGATTCAATTGACCAAAATCGGTCGAAGAATCAATGTTTTTAGCCGGAATTACTATTTATATACATTTCTATATCCTCACAAAATTTGAAAGCTCCAAACTTAAAAAATGCAGAATTATGATAGATTTAACGTTCGTGTTTATTCGCATCCCTATGGCAAATCAAAACTTTAAACTCACTTATATCTCAGAAGGATAAAATATCTAGTTTGTCTTCATTTAAAATGATGAGGCCTTTTTTCTATTGTGCCAACTGCTTTGAATTTTTTTACCCATTGCCAGTAGTATATATAACAAATATTGCTATGCATTTTTGAATCAAAGCAATACTTTTTTTTAATAATTGAACACAGGATTTATACATTTTTTAAAGGATTTTCAATAAGCATTCATAAAAAGAAGCATTGTACGAAATAGCAATCATGTTATCACAAAACCCATACCATCTTTTGTTCTACATAGTTTGTCGTACTTGTAAATCAAAATTCATGCGCTTACGTAAATTTTTGTAGGGGAGTAGTAGCATTTTAAATTCACTTCAAAAAATTTTGTTTTCCCTTAAAAAAATCATATGAATTTTGAGCACAAGATTTGTATTACATAGTATATACACATAGGAGACAACCAAAAAAAATTTAAAAATCCTTAAATTAAAAATTTTTGTGTAAATCGTACCATGGCGCCTTAAAATAAAAATAAATGCAAAATGTATTTAATTAAAAATTGACTTTAGTATACATGGCAAATTATTGATAGATGCGTTAGAAACTTAATACATAAATCACTTTTTTTTTGTAGTACATACGAAAAGAGCTAAACTTGGTAAATATTCTGTATAAATAGTTCCAGCGTAAATTGTATTAAAAAAACAGACTCGTACAACGTTACAAAATGCTTCAAATACTTTACTTTGCCAAATTTCATGATTGAATAAATTTGATCCATCATTAATAATTTAAACGCAACCAAGATATCTCATGTATGGATAATTTAATTTAATTAGCGTTTCAATTTACTTCTCAGAAATTAATTTTATTCAGACGAAATTCAATGCTTTTCATGCAGTTATCTAGAGAATTCTCCAGACAGATCATGTTTCAAATTTTATTTAAATCCAATCAAAATATGTCTGAAGCTATCATCTTGGAAATTTGCTATTGACTTAAAATTGTATAATATTAATTTTGAGAAAATGAATAATTTTTAAAACATTTAGCGTTTTTAAATCAAGTGCTATGACGGTTTTATGATGGCATTTTAAATAGTTTCTGTTCATATTTCAATCTTTAATATTTCATTATAATGAAACTTAATAATTCAAAATAAAACAAGTAATATAAAAAAAATTTGTCAATTCCTACTTAGATCAACAAAGAATTTTTTTTTTTATTTTAGCTACTTTTTATTAAATAGTTATAATTATAATATACATATGTATATACATAGGACAGAATCACAACATTAAGTGTGGTGATTGATTTTTATTCATTACCGTTAAAGTATATTGATATCCAAAACACTCATGTCTATAAACTTTCAATTCAACTAAATGCCCTAAAACTGAGGGGAAAAAAATATTTTCAAATTTTGACACAAGTCGCCAAAAGGGTGGCTATGTCGCCAAACATGATGCCAACGTCGCTGTATTTGTAATTCTTTAAATAATTAGTTTTAATCAAGCAATTTTTAATAATTATAATTAAGTTATTGTATTGTCATCCAAAATAATCCTGTATATAAAATTTCAGCTCAAAGGAGCGCTTTAAAATATATTTTATTAACGATTGAAAATTCCACCAAGATAAATAAATAAATATAGAAAGAGTACGAGCTAACAGTAGGAATTGAAAAAAAAATATGTTTCTCTCCATGAATACCAGGCAAGGATTCGATAGACATTTACGCCTTTTAAAATAACGTGTTTTCTCTTTTGATTTGATTTTTTTGAACCAATTTTTTTACTGCGATCCAAAGCAACACAAGAGCTATTGGGGACGGACCTTATAATTTTGAACGTTGGTTATGTAACAACGATGACACCTGAGCTGCCAAACCCCTCTCGGAACTACCGCACAACTCCAACATTGAGCTCGGCAGACTTAAAGGTTATTAGCCCCCTCAACACGGTAGGTCTTCATTTGCACCTGAACTCGAACCCGTGACACGCTCTAGTCACGTGTTCTCTAACTGATAAATGTTTTTCAATTGTTTTTTTTTTTGCCGAAGTACTGTAGATAATTGACCTTGAATTTATAAATTTCACGATAACTGAGAAAGAACTATTTAATATGTAGCGCTATAAACCAGCACGAAGGCTATTGGTGAAGAACCTCATAATTTTGACCCGTGATCAAGTGACGAGGATGATACCTGAGTTGTCATCATTTTTCCTAACTTCCGCATCCCACCAACGGGAGGACGATCGAGACTAGACAATTTTAACGTGCAACTGCCGCCTGCACACGACGGATCTTCAGCGGCACTAGGTTCGAACTCGTGATACCCCAACCTCGAGTCTGTGACCTTAACCATTAAGCTACTGTGGACAATGTGAGTTTTAAGCGACTTTTTATCTGAAAAATTATTTACCAATATTGCACGAATTTTAGTTCTTTTTAATATATCCTGCTTTAATATAGGCACATTCTTCTAAACTTTATCTGAGGTTTCTTTCTTTTTTTATATTAAAATAAAATAATTTTTCCAACACATACAAGCCAATTTTGCTCACATTTTGCTGCTTCTTTATTGTGAATGATCTCACTTTTTGGTTATGGTCATAGACTCGTGGCCAGCGTGTCACGGGGAAAGAGTCCGACTGCGAATTAAGATCCATCATATAAAGGGGGCTGACGCACAGTCCTCGCAATCGCGTGGTGTGGAAATTTCAAGAGGGCGTTTCAGTTCAGGTGTCATCCTGCTCACTTGACCGAGGCTCAAAATGCGAGGTCCGTCGCGAATATGCTTCACGTTGCTTTATAGAGTGACGTAAATATAACTGTCAATTGCTCAATTTCTTCATTAGATGTTAAACCACCCTCTCTTAACACTTTCAGAGATCCAAACAAATGGTAATTTGAAGAAGTTCAACCCATATATTATGTGTGAGTGAGTGTTTACTATAAAGCAATACGAGAGTTATTGATGACGGATCTCGTAATATTGATCAACGGTCAAGTGACGAGGAAGACACCTGAGATGGTATCCTTCTCCCAATTGACACTACTTCCATACGGAAGGACTTTGAGCGTTTACAGATTTATCGTGCATCAGCCCCTCTACACGGAAGGTCTTCAGGGGTGCTGGAGCTCAAACTCAAAGCACTTCGGCCACCACCCTACCGTGATCATCCCCAGATCATGGGGTAGATGCTCAAATGCTATCCTCTCATGGAAGATCCTGAAACATTTTTTGTACCACATCAGGTGGGATGATTTCTACAGGAACACTATAGACAACAAATTGCGAAATCCAGTTTTAGAACCAAGTTTTCTCTAAAAGTTTACAGTGGAATACTGCATTAATTTTGTATGGGCTATATAGAAAATGGACTGAGCGAAATGTAGTGCAAACGACATTTTAATCCATTGCACTTTTTCTCACCTGAGGGTCTCGTAGTATTGCGCAATCTCGTGCACTTAGGGAATACGTGTTAGGCGTAATAGTCTGCTGTGTGTGTTCGTATTTTTTAATCTTAAATAAAATTCTAATTATGATTCAGCATTCTTGGAATTGTTTTTGACAAGCGAAAATTTATTTCATCTTTTTGGATGCAGCAACTTTCTCTGAATCAACAGAAAAGGTAGGGCAGTAATTTTTCTTTTCAATATTGTACTGCACAAACTACTTGTATTTATATACAAATATACTAAAAATCACGATATATATTATTAAAATGACAAATTGCCCGGGATTTGACAGCGTCTTTGTGTAAAATGGTTTATTGATAACTTGTGAACATTATATTGATTTGAGAATTTGATTAATAGTCATTGCTATGCCTGCAATAAGACACTGAACAAATTATAAGAATCAATTAGGTTATTAAAATGTTAGATTCTTAACCAAGACAGGTTGAGAAGAAATATATAAGTATGATAAAGAGTACCTGCAGTGGTGAAAAAAATTAAAATTATTAAATACGGTAATGTATGAACTGATTAATATAAAAAAAAAGAAATAAAAATACTTAACGTTAATTATGAATAATAAGAGGTAAAAAGTGAAATTTTAGATAACAATTTAAATGAAGTACAACTGATGAACTTTCAAAGTATTTTAAACTGGAAGCTTCAAATGAAAACTTTAAAAGTTTCGATTATAGAGATAAAATAGTTAGATGAAATAAAACTTTGATTGGTTTGAAATCCAATATTATATTTTCCAAGATACCCAGTGGCTGAGTTGTAGTGAATCGCGATTTCATGCCACAGGTCCGGGATTCAAATCTCGGGGTGGGTGAGGTCGACTCATCCCTTCATCGGGTTTATAAATGAGAAACAAGATTGCTTAGGAACTGCACACTGGAAATTTCACGTGACTTTATAGTAACACATCAGCACATGCACCCCAGGGCCTAAGTTCCCGTAAACTAAGATAGGCACTGTACGCCTTGGTCCTCACGGGCTGTTGCGCAAATGAGTTCAGTTTTGTACAAACTCTTCAAACACATTATGAACAATACATAAACTTGAAGTCAGTGAAACTCTTTAACGTGTGCGACTACCTTCGGAGCACTTTTTTTTAAATATATAAATTTTTAACTAAATAAACACTTTTTTAATTTGAAATAGGGCTTAAAAC
Source organism: Trichonephila clavipes (assembly GCA_019973935.1). Lineage (NCBI taxonomy): Eukaryota > Metazoa > Arthropoda > Arachnida > Araneae > Nephilidae > Trichonephila > Trichonephila clavipes. The sequence continues at coordinate 408,650 of BMAU01000117.1, read as the reverse complement.
TAGGGATGCAAGTACAATTTCCGCAAAATTAAAAATAATTTTTGATATATTGGGAATTTTTTGAGTGAAATTTTAGCGAAAAATTGCAGTTACGGGTAAGGCTTGCATTGTAAATTCTAATTAATACATTTGAGTAATATCTATACAGTACATATAAATAACATCATTATATGTGTTTAGAGCTATAAGATTCGTACTTGTTTCGAAAGTTTTTTAAATGTCATTTTTTATGCAAGAACTCAATTTCTTATAAAACATAATGTTATTTTCTCGCAAAAAGTGCAATAAAATACATAAATATATACACATAGATTAATTTATAGTCTAGAAAGGAGATAAAACTAAAAACATTTTCGGAAAAGTTTAATTCAATATCTTAAAAAGAAATATTGTTGTGAACTTTACCGTAAATCAAGAAATTCAAAAACATAGTTTCTCAGAAAAGGCATTTAAAGATTTTAACACAATATAAAAAATGTTCTACTAATTGTACAGTTTTAAAACTCACCATATTTATAGATCAAGATATTTTTAGATTCGTGATTAACTAATTTGGACTTTTTTTAACCTTTTGATGTTTTCTGGAGAGTTTTATATACTATAAATTTTCGTTTTTAGTGAAATTTTGATGAAAAATTGCAGTAACACAAAATTCTAATAAATGTATTCAAATAATATTTATACAGTACATGTATAACATCTTTATATGTGTTAGAAATTAAAAGATTTCTAATACTTTTGAAAATTTTTTAAATATGCCAAATCTTATGCAAAAACATGATTTTTTAAAGAATTAATGGCTTTTTTTCATAAAAAAGCAATAAAATACATAAATATAAACACAGAGATGAGATTTTGATTCATAACATAGAGATAACTAAATAAAACATTTCTGAAAAATTTCAATTCGATAACTTAAAAATTTGTTGTGTAGGGATCTACTTCCGGTTTTGTAAACTCCATTTCTGGTTTACTAATTATGCTATAACTTTGCTTCTAGATATCGTACAAACAAAAGTAGAGTGTTTTTATAATCTTAAATGCATGGGCTATAAAATAAAAACATAAAATATCTTTCGAAACTTTTCACCAAAACGGCGAATTTTGGGCAGTCACATACCTTAATTAAATTTTGTGGTAATATTCGTAAATGGTTTTATTTTGGGAGATCTTTTAAAAATACTGTATACAAACGGTAATTCGTTGGGTTATGTGGTTTAATTCCTTAAACACATTTAACGGGAAATGCATTAAGAACCATAGGAATTTTTTAAGGGCAGTCGGAAAGGTAAAATTTGATTTTTGACAATTTGAGATTTTTACATTTCCACATAGTACAGATTTTAACCTTTCTAAAAATACCTTACTTTAACCCTCCAGGGTAAGTAGAAGCCCTAAAAACCTATTTTTAAATAATCGTTGAAACTGGGCCACGCCCATTTGACAAGCGTAAAAGTAAACAAAGTTTTTTTGTTTTGGCTTAAAAGTTGAGCCTCTGGTATAAATCAAAACATTTATCTTTTATTGTATAAATTGAGCCTTTTATTATTTTATTTCCTAACCCATTTGAAACTTCACTGTATTTTTAACGGTCAAATCAGTGTTTGTTTACACTTTCAAAACTGCGTTGTAATTTTTGAACTCGCAACTATTCTTTAACATTATTAAGCTTAAACTTTCAAAAAATTGCTATAATATATCGACTTTACCATGCCTAGAGCATCAACTAAAGTATTTAAGAAACGAAGAGGAGTTTTTAATAAAGGAAGATGTAATAAAAGTAATGATGGTTGTGGTGAAAGCAATTCTACTGTTCCAAAGAACTCTGCTGATGAAAAGAATTGTGCTGATGGTGCAAAGCTTTGTACTAATGAAACTGAACCATCTGCCAGTGAGGAAAAATTGTAAACATGGATATTTCATATTCGGATGAAGCTTTTCTGGTTTCAGAAATGTTATTGTGGACATTAACCTTTTAGCTTGTGTGTTTTTTGAAGCTGTAAAATGTATAAAGTGTGAAAAACAGGACACAGGTTGCACCTCAGTGAAAGTAACTGTGGTGAAGCTGTGAAGTTTCACTTAAAATGTCCTTCTTGTAAATATAACTATACTTTTTTAACTCCAAGAAATGCGATAGTTCTGAGAATTACGAACTGAATACCCGGCTGAGTGTATGCTATGCGATGCGCTAGGTACAGGTGCTAGAGTCTGCTAGGATGTTTTGCGGTATCATGAATCTTCCCCTCCACCCACACAAAATTCTCGAAATTACAACCACATTTACTGCAGGCAACAAGAGAAACCTGTGAACACACAGTATGGCAGAAGCTGTTCGTGAAGCCGTTGATGAAAATGATGGAAAAGGGGACCTTGCTGTTGATGGGAGCTGGCAGAAGCGTGGTTTTCTTCGAAAGAATGGCTTGGTGACAGTCACAAGTGATGATATCGGCAAAGTTATAGATGTCGAAGTTTTTTCAAAACATTGTATTTGTCGGAACAAAACCAAGCATCTTCAAAATTGTAAGAGAGAAATTTTGAAGGCTGTAGCGGTAAGATGGAGGTAGCTGAGCCTCTATCCATTTTTCAGCGTTCCCAGTCTCTCTACAATGTTCGGTACACAAAATATTTAGGAGATGGGGTCTCCAAGGCGTTTACTTCTATTGTCGAGAACAAAAAGTATATGGTGACCATTGCTCTGTCGAGAAATTAGAATGCATAGGTCATGTTATGAAAAGAATGGGACACGTCTTCGACGCTTGAAAACTAAGATGAAAGGTCAAAAGCTTTCTGACGGAAAGCCTTTATGCGGAAGAAATAGATTGACAGAGGCAGAAATCGACCGTCTGCAAGCATATTATGGTCTAGCTATCCGCAGAAATTTGTCTAGCGTGAAGGACATGCAACAAGCCATATGGGCAATATTTTTACACAAGCTATCAACCGATGAAAACCTCAGCATGGATTTTGTCCCTCTGATACAGATACGTGGTGCAAATTTAAAAAAGCAGAATTGCTTGGGAGACTTATCATCACAAAATAGTTTACCTGTGGATGTTGTGGAGGCCATGCGACTCTGTTTTTAGGATTTAGCTAATCCAGAATTGCTAAAAAAGTGTTTACATGGAGGTACGAAAATCCTAAATGAAAGTAACTAATGTAATATGGTCTCGTGTACCGAAGAAAACATTTTGTACAATTAGAAGTTTTGTCACTGGGTACATATGATGTATCAAAACTAGAAATTTTGAGAAAATGTATTGAGCCTGGGGATTACACGGTACAGGCGATGGAGTGCCTCGACAAACAGAGGCTGTTACGAGCAAAATACTATTGTTTACAAAAAACAAAGGAAGTTAGGAAGCAAAAAAAGACTTAAAAGGAAGAAAGAAGATGATGAGCTACTAAAATGCTGATGATTTAGAATATGGAGCTGAATGTTTTAATTAAAAAGTAATTATACGTTAAAAAATCAATTTTTCTCAAAATGTCAATTTTTGATGTTCGATATTCCTTTTCTTTAGAAACTACTGTTCACAGGTATGTAAATTTGTTATGATATATTTATAATGATGGCTAATATATACTGAAATGAGCATTTTGTAAAAAACCCCAAAATTTATTTTTTACAAATTTTTTTATGTGAAAACGGGTTAACGTAAACTATGTTTGATAAAAAATATTTTATAAATTATGAAAAATTCAAAATTAGCTAAAAGCTCATTTGAGTATAATGAGAAATGTGTAGTTTAATTATATGAAAAATTTCAAGCATGTACATATAACAGATTTTGAGAAAATGTGCCTCGAAAACAGCCAATTTAGCATTGTCGGTATAGAGGTTTCCGACTGCCCTTAACTGAAATTCATATATTGGCTATTAAATTATTGCGATTTCGATTCGAAAAAGTGATCAGCTAATCAACACTATTTACTTTGCCTGTTCAATATTTCAAGTTGAAAACACCTCCAGTGATTTAAAAGACCTTTTGGAAAATTTTTCATCACAGCCAAATACAAATAAGATCTGCAGAAACGCTATTAGTAACTTCGGAAACAAATTGAAATATATTTGTCAATTCTTTCAGAAGTAATTGCCTTCTGATCTAGTATTTTAGTTCTAAAGTTCTGAACTTAATGGATATTTTGGCTAACGAATAAATTCGGTAAAATCCTAGGAGAGCCCACACCTTCTTGGCGACAAACCGAAAAAAAGCGCCAAGCCAGAACAAGATGGCGCTCAAACCCGACAATGGCGTTCAAGGGAATATAGCGGAATAAGGTGGATGCATAATGAAAATGTATGTAAACAATACAGAAATTAAACATTTAAGATAAAAATATAAAAACAGCACTTTCTTACTACTGATCTTTTGCAAGTGGAGAGTACAACGTAACAACAGATTTAAAAAAATTTGAAGGTCTCATCGCTAAGCGAATGATCGTGTGAGCACCGCCGTCATTTATTCTGCGAGTGTAATGTTTGAACATACATTCGGTGTAGCTGGTAATTTCGAAGAAAGCGTTTTATTGCCGACTATGTTACATCATGCGCGATCATTACATTTAGGACATTCATAACTCGAAGCAATTAATCCTTTTCCTTCATACACCATTCAATCAATTTTTTTTACCTTTCGCATTCAACAAATTAAAAATTCTTAAGTATATTCCCTCACACACGCAGCCAGCCCGGAGTCCAACAACAAAATGAAATTCGAAATGTAAGCCCTCAAAATATGGAAATGCTAGAAATAGTTAGGGTTGCCATATGTAGTAGTTAAAAGTAGGGTTACCAAGATGGTGCAATTATCGCCAACCAAAGTAATTCGCGCCAAGGGTGTGGCTCTCCTAGGAGTGAACCATAAAGGGGTTTCATAGGAGAAAAGTGAAGATCAAAGAGTTTTAGCTATAAATTAACCCACGTTTAGAAAAAAAGTTATTACAAGGCCAGAGTAGACAAATCTTTTTTGGCTCGAGAGACAAATTGTAGAAGTGGAGGATATCAAATAGGCATTTTAAAACCAATGAGTCGCAGTAAAATGGAAAATGTATCATAAGAAAATCCATAATCAATTAGGTATCCGACTACGTTCTAAACCTAGAATTTAAAAAATAGGCATAAATGGATAATTTACATGATATTTAGTGTCACTCAGATTAGAATCCCTGCATAAAATTTTTTTAAGGACATTTTGACAAAAACATTATTTAAATACACTATTTTTGGCAAGAAATTAACTTAGTATAACCTTTTTCAAAATGATCTCCTTTTTGTGAAAATGGTTCTATTAAAATAATATTTTGCTTGTGTACAGCCTCGAGACCTCTACAGAGACTTAACTAGAAGTTTTGAAAAAATTCACACTATTTTCAGAGTTACCACCAATTGAAATAATTGTTGGCGTTTTTTCCTTAAAATTGCGCCCTCTATTGACGTAAAAATATGGATAAACCCACTTCTAAGTTATATAAACAAAAATTCTTGTTGATCCTCTGTAGAGAGGTCTGAGCTATATAGACAGGCAAAATATTATTATAATAGAAGCATTTTTCACAAAAAGAGAACATTTTTAAAAGAAAGATTATTTTAAGTTAATTTTTTGCCAAAATATTGTATTTAAAATAATTTTTTTTCAAAATGTCCTTAAAACCAATTTATGCATGTGTATTCTAATCAACGTGACAAATATCTTGACAATTATTCATTTATGCGCTTATTTAAAATCACGGTTTCGAACGTAGTCGGATACCTTAAATAAAATAATGGCAGTTTTATTGGTAAAAATGTAGAATAAGGAGCTCTTTGGTGAAGCCAACTCTTCGAATAAGTGTCAGTCGCCAAGCTACCCATATCTGTATCGATCAGGCCAAATTCATTCTGGTATCAAGATATACATCGTCAAATCCAAGGGATACCCTATTCTACACTTTAGCTTTAAATTGTAAAATTATATTGTTTTCGGCAACAAATGGAACATTTTATTTTTAGTATATTTTTACCATATTGTTTCATACTATGTTTATTTTTTCCGAGCTTTCTATTCGAATATTTTGTTTAATTTTTTATCATATATTGTTTAAACGCATTAAAATTCAGCTTTTTTTTCTAAGGATAATTTGAATAGAAATGTATATTAATGCCATTAGAAATAAAAAATGTATGAGTTGAAATTTTTCCAATAGATAAGTCACCAAAAAAGAATAAAAATAATAACGGTTTATTAATGAGATTTTATTTAGAACAAAAAAAAAGAAGAAATGTATTGCGCGCTTTTTTATTAAGCTCCACAACAGTTTCCTTAATTGGTTGTTGTAAATTTAGTCCCTCAATTACATATTACTTTTTTTTCGCTCTAATGATTTCATTTCAAAGTGAATTAATGCTAAGTAAATATCGTTTTATTTCATTAAATAAATTAGACTTTTTCTGTTCTGTTTGTATAGTTATTGGCTTTTTCAGTAATACTAACAAAAGTAATAGAATACTTCAGGAATCTTTAGATGTATAAATTATGCGCCACCAAAATTATTGCGGAAATACTTTTTAATAAAATGAATTACACTGCACGCGCGAAAGCGGTTTAAATAAACACTTGTGATTTTAGTTATTGGAATGTAAACTAAAAGTTGAAAATAAAATTTATTTGTATGCTTCCTTTGCAAATACTGGTTTTTACCACCTTGAATGGGACATTTGGAAACAAAGATTTAAAGTGAAATTAGATACGTTTAGAAAATTAAAACGATTATCGTAAATTACAATGTACGGTTATTTTGATGTGTATAAGAGTTGAAGAGTGTGTCAAAATATTTCTTTTTAAGTCTGATCCGTAGTGTAATATTTTTGCAAAATAGATATTTTTTTTCTAATTATTTATTAAAACATATCGGTATTTAATATTTAATATTAAAAAAATTTGCCTTGTTTTTTTTTATAACATTATCAGCTTTTGTATTGCGAAGGATTTTCATTTTGCTTCTATGTATAATCATAAAAAATATTGATCTATATTTTTAGAAATAATTTAAACATATGTATTAAAGACAAATCATTAAATAATTTAATGTCTTGTCATGTAAAAATACTTGTTATTTTAATCCCGCTATTAACAATCCACATGATATACTAAGAAATATAAAAGTCTATATTATAAAATTTTCGCTTCTAATGTAAGTATTTCATTTAATTATTTTGCAATTTGAATATATATTGTACACACTGCGCTTGAAATTTTCTATAAAATAGTTACGTTTTTTGGAATAATTAAGGAGAGACAATGATTAAAGAAATTAAACTAAGTACATATTTAGTAGGGGCGATGTGTATTTCAAATATTGTTCAAATATCGCCACATCGGAGAATTAAAAACTTAAAAATAAAAAAGATACCCCTTAAATGAATTTCAAACAGCCACATAAACATGATCTTCAGGTCAGAATGCTGCAAACATGAGAACCTTAATATGATTTGTGTAGATCATACGTAATAATGCACGTTTTGAATCTGCTCTTCACTTAATCATCGGGGAGACCTTAGGGATATTGTTCCACTCTCCTCTCAGGGCGAGTGTGAACTCTTGCACTGTACGGAGAAAGATAGTTCTTCGTGCAACACTTCTGCCAAGAGCATCGCAGGCATGCTCAATAGGGTTTAGGTCGGGGGAGTAAGCGGGCCATTGCATATGAAGAATATTTTCATTTTGCAGTGTCAAATACCTCAACGCTTATGTGAGACCGCGCATTATCGTCCACCAACAAAGTGTGGACCTACAGCACCCTTAAAAATACGAACATGATACAGAAAAATCTCTGCAGTACCGTGGCGATGCAATGCTTACTCGCTCAAAGATGGGAAGCGGTGTTCTTTCATTGTACATGATGCCTACAGTTTCCTGAATCCCCGGTATTTAATTCCCAGGAATGTAATTGTCTCCGGGGTTAATTTTAATTAAATCAATAATAATTATATAAAAATAAGGATATATATAAATTCAAAAATTAATACTTATTTATATAATGAGCTAAACATATATATTATAAAAATAGCCGTTACACACCCGCTTCACTGGGTATTTCACGATGTTGTATATATGTATACTGTTTACATATATATTAATTATTGATATCTAGCATTAAGAATTCGATTGTATTGAAAAAATATATTTATAGCTGTTACTCTCGCCCCTTGATATAAAAAGAACATAAAATTATAATATCTAATTTCTATTTATATCTAAAATAGAAGGAGAAAGATTTTTTCGCTACCTTAACCTAATAATCAAGTGGATTTCCACCAAAGCAACTTTCAGTGGATCTCTACTCCATAAAATAAACATGCGTGCTAAAGTTCAAGTCTAAATCGAACAGAGCAAAAAATGGAATCTTTATCATCAGTACCTTGTTGAGAGCACTCTTAGCGGATTCCAATTCAAGAAAAGAAGCATGCAAACCAAATTTTATTATTGCAGTCTTAGCAGTTCGAAAACGGGAATTGTATCTATCAATACGCTCCAACAACTCTCCCCGCTTCCCCTAGAGTTGATTTCCGTAAAATCCATTTTTAGTGGAACTCTATTCAACTAAAGAAATGTGCTCAACAAATTTCAAGTAAATGAATTAAATTCAAAAACAGAGGAATTTTTCTATAACACGCCTTAATTCCTCACAAACCCACTGCTTTGGGGTCCGTTTTCGCAAAAATCTTTGTAAAAGGAACTTTATTCCATGAACGGAACATACCTTCTAATTTTCAAGCAGGTGTTTCTATTAGTTGAAAAGCGGAAATATTTACCTATTACGCCCCTTAATCCCCCTCAGTGACCCTTGGGGATCAGTTTTCCCAAAACTATTTTGTAGCGGATCTCTACACTATGAAAGGAATCCGCTTACCAATTTTAAGACTGTACGTCTAATAGTTTAAAAATGGAAATAATTATCTATAACGCCCCTGGGGTTCCAACTTTGCAAAATCCGTTCTTAGCTGACGTCTACTCTATGAAGGGAACCTACCTACCAAATTTCAAGTCTGTAGGTTTAATAGTTCCGGAGATATCGTGATTAGTCAGTGAGTCAGTGAGTGAGTGAGTCACTTTTCTGCTTTATATATATATAGATTCATTATTCATTTTTAAAATAGGACTTCAGAAAACATAAGCACAATTTATACTTTTTATCACTCAGCCTAGTTCTAAGCTTTTGATGAACAATACGGCAGGAGAAAATGCTCTATCCGTTTGAACTGACGTTGAAGGAATTATTTTTAAGGCGTCATAGTTTTATAAGGTTTGGTGGTGGATTTTCAGTCGAGTCAAACAACTTCATCTCTTGTCTCATGATTATGTTCAAACTAGTACTTTTTTTAGTTAAACAGTATAAAACTTTTGTTTTAGAGTAAATTGCTTTCTCTATTTTTTCATCCGCAGAGGTTTTTCTCTCAAAATCTCCATGTCCCCTTCTGAGTGGAAAGAGATGGATATTGATTCCACTTCGCACAAAATTCTTGTCCCTATATACAGTTACTCCCAAAATTGAGGGTACACCTACTTTTAAAACGGGAATCAATGTTTAGAATGGAAAAATTATATTAAATGAGGGAAATATAATTAAAACCTTTAAGCATAGATGCATTTATTAGATCATAATTCATTATTTTGAATGATAAAACAAAATATTTTATAGTTTTAACATACATATAATAACTTATAAAGAAAATTAACAGAAATTAATAGCCACAAAATTGAGAGTACATGCATCTATTTTCCTGCATAAATCATGAATAATAAAGAGTTAATATTTAGTAGCATAACCTTTTGCTGATATGACAGCTTCCATTTGCCGAGGCATTGATTCCACAAGACGTCTAGTGGTCTTGGGAGCAATATTCAGCAATTCTTCTTGCAATACCAATTTTAATTGTTCCTTGCTTGTAATTCGATGTTTTTGCACAGCTCTCTCAAGGTGGGACCACAGATTCTCGATAACATTTAAGTCGGAAGACTTTGGAGGTGTATTAAATTGTTTCCGCCAAAATAAAGCAGCCATTCTTTTACAACAAACGCAGTGTGTTTGGGATCATTGTCTTGTTGGAATATGAAATTCTACTCCAGTCCCAAATTATCAGCACTTTCTTTCAAATTATTTTGCAGTATATTAAGATAAGCCATCTTTTTTTGTGCATGATTTCATCAATGAATACTGGCTTTCTCCCACCCTCGACGCAGCCATACACCCCCCAAACCATCACCGACCCACCTCCATGCTTTACAGTAGGAATTGTGTGTTTTGGGTGGTGTGAGGTATTTTTACGCCACACCATACGACGACCTTCACTGCCGAAGATGTTGAACTTACTCTCATTGCTAAAAATGACTTCGTTCCAAAATTGTCGAGGCTTTAAAATGTGTTCTTTAGCGAATTTCAATCGCTTGACTCTATTCCTCTTACCAATTAAGGGCTTTTTTTCGAGCTACTCTACCAATATAGCCAGCCTTTCTTAGGACTCTTCGTACCGTTTCTGCAGAAACAGATCGACCTAAGGTATTAGAGGTACTGGCTGCAATTTTAGGTGCACTAATTTTAGGATCAATCTTCACTTGATGTATAACTCTTCGCTCGGTTATAGAGTTCATAATTTTCTTTCTCCCTCTTCCTTCGTTATTTGCCAGTATACCAGTCTTTTAAATCTTTGCAGGATTTTTGAATGCAGTTAACACTTCGTTCAACTACTTTAGCAATATTCCCCAGGGATTTACCTTCATTTGACAGTTAAATAACAATTTTTCTCTCTTCGATCGTCATTTCCTTCCGATTCTCCCTTTTAATCAAGACATAAAATTACAAACACAAATTTGTAATCAGATAACCTTTGAAAGCCTTTTTCTTTATCATAGATCTATTATCAAATTTCTATTTGAAAAATTACTGGTAGTTTTGCATAGTTATTAAAGAAGTGTACCCTCAATTTTGTGACATTAAAATAGTGTAGTTTTTCTTCGAACCTTCATATTTTTGTTTCAATCAATTTCCGTATATTACATTTAATGTTATTTGGAAGAGTAATGTATGCATTTGGAATGTACAAAAAGTGCGTTGACATAGCGTATTGATTTCTGTACCTGGTGATCCAATGGTGAATTCGGAATTAAGTGTACTCTCAATTTTGGGAGTCACTGTATGTATAATTTAAGCTTGTCTAACCAAATAATTTTTACCAGGCCATAACGAAATATCGACAGTAACTGCAGCTACTTAGTATTTTCTCCCAAAATTTAGGTATTCCATTAATCCTACTAAATTAGCATTGCATCTCTCATTAATTCTTTGGACAAAACATAAGTTGTTTTTTTTTTTTTGTTTCAGTATGTATAGTCGTAAGCTCTCTCTTCGTTTTCATGTTGGGAAACGTCTTTTTTTTTTTAACTTTCACAAAATATTTTATTTCCATTCACCTGAGTCTATGATAGAAATAAATATTAGTTTTCATTATGATGCCTCATGCAGTTACATGATCTATAATGCGTTGTTTCAAAAAATTGACTGAAAAAATCTCTTGCATACTTATCCGTATGTTTTCATATTCGTTCTGTAGGAAAGGGGAAGGGGTGATATATTTTTGTCCCATTTTATATTGTTTATTTTGAGATTTTGAATAATATGAAACGCCATTTTTAATGATGTTCTAAATATTTAACGATTCATAATTTATTTTATTCGATTAAGTAATAAAACTCATTTGTGCTTTCTTAACCCAGCACTTTTTTAAAAGACACAACTTTGATACTACGCTAAATTGTTTGAGACCAATTTTTTAAAGACTATTTTTAAAAATAATCGTATATTCTAATATATGTTAGACGTTTCAAAATACCTTTCTCAAGTAATGTTATTTTGAAACCTCTTGCGGTACAATACTATATTAAATTAAATTATTAGACTCTGTCTTTCTCTTCAAATGGAAGAGTTAGAAATGTTCTTCATTAAGGATAATCAGAAAGCATGTAAATCACCACTGGTCTTATCTCTCACGTGTAAAAATGGTTGTGGTAGACCTATTGATCACAATAATGAACTCGTGGCCAGTGCGTCATGAGTTTGAGTCAAGTACAACTGAAGACCCGCTGTGCATAGAAGACCGTTGCACGTTAAATATGTCTAGGTCCAAATGTCCTCCTGTTGGTGTGTTAGTTAGGAGGAGGGGTGCCAATTTAGATGCTCTTCTCGATATTTGACCATGGTTCAAAATTACGACCAAATACCCTCGAGTTGCTGAATAATGCGATATTAGTATTCACTCACTCACTCAAATCTTACTATTTGATAAACGTAACCTCACGAGAGAAAAAACATGCACTGAAAGAACTAGACACCAAAGAAAAATATTATCTACTCCTCATTCAATTGCATGATGCAAAAGATGCAAGAAAAAGTACTATTTTACAACAGCTGCACAGGATTTTTTTTTTGTTTTTGTTCTGTAGTTTGAATTTGAGATAGTGTAGAAAAAAAATAAGTACATTTTCTACATTATTTCTTCTCTGGGGAAAAAATGAGAATATAATATCTTCTCAATTCTCTTTGGACTAAGCAAAAAGATTCAAGAAATTCTAAAACTGAAAGACAACTACTACTGTCGGCATTTTATTTTTCTTGCAGGAATGAGTATCCTGAAAAAGTAGATGTCGAAGTAGTAGCCACCATAGGCTGCGAGCGGTGCAATATTAGACTTAAACTGTCAGAATACACACACTGCAGTATTATATTGAGGCATATATATCACAGGGGTTGAGGTATTGGTTGGTATGTTTTCGGGGTTCTGAAAGCCCAATACCCGGTACTGTAAACTGTTCGTAAACTTTCCAGTGAAAGGGCTCACAGTTAAAAAAAATGAAAATTTAAGTCAAAGAATTTATTATGGACACATGCATTTTGCTGTTAGGGCTTATGGACGAGCCTCGAGAAGATTTAGATACTTAAACAAGTGCAATATATTACTTTAATAAATATTTCTAAGGAAACGTTGTATGTACGAATGAAAAATGCAAAAACACGAAGTATACCAATAATACAAGAAAATAAATCTACCCTAAGGAGTTTTGCAATCATTTCTTTTAAAAAGAAAATGATTAATTATTAAGATACCTTTACAAGTACAGGATTTTTTAAATCTGGGAGCAGTATCGTGTGCTCAATGTAGCATAAGGGATAATTGAGTCATCCCAATACATTTTTATATTTGCTGTGTTTACTAATGCCACCTTATAGGCAAATGCCAGATCAAGGCCCACGAAATTCATGGCAAAGAGCAGAGTGACGCCTGTCGTTAGCCATTGCTTTGAGCACCATACATGTGACAGAACGATTTAGCTCGGTTTCACCTCAATTTTGAGAAAGAACACCCTAGGAGTAGTCAGGGGCCTCCCACTTCTCTTCCCTTTCCACCAACCTCACGAGAGAAATTACGGCTCTTTCCAGTACCTCCATGCCGAGAAGGTAATATGCAGTTGCGAACATCCATGTCTTTTTCAGGATTCAATCTTAGGCCCAACGGCACAACAGTCAGCGTTGCTAACCACTATACTGGATGGGTGACTTTTTACAATTTTTATTGTACACGATAAAACCGTAATCCTAGTATGAATAATTTAATTTAGAGAAATTATACTTGCCTAATTTTATGCTACTTTAGAATTTTGTTTCATAATTTCAGAAAAAAATGTAATCAAGTTGAACTAAACTGTTTCAGATGTACGTGGTTTTACTACAGGACACAAATCAAAGATTATTTGTTACATTACAGAGATGATACTAGTAATCTAATGTGTCATATTTTGTTCAAGTTATTATAGTTTTATTGTTCTTAGATGATTGAGAGAGAGAGAGAGAGAGAAAAATAGACTGTTGAGCTTTTTTGAAGTTATACTTATTTGGGGGCGTTAGAGAAATAGGATGAGGGTGAATTTTTACGATGCGGGCCCATACCGTCACGGATGTGAAAATACTTTGTCTAGAAATATACAGAACGTTACACATCATTGCTGCCTTCGAAATTCTCAGTAAAATATTTCTCTTCACTTCTTTGAAGAAGGGGACACGCGGGCTTGAACCGGAGACCTCTCAATCTGCAGTAAAATACTTTACCGCTGGCTATACACTCGCGTCAGCGAATCTTTGCTTTGCGTTCCGTGGAACGGATACGAAAATAATTTGTCTAGAAATATACAGAACGGGACAGATCATTGCTACCTTTGAAATTCTCAAAAAATATTTATCTTCACTTCCCTGAAGAGGAAACCCGGGTTTGAACCAGGACCTCTCGATCTGCAGTCGAATGCTCTACCTCTGCGCTATAAACCCCGTGTCAGCGAGCCTTTGCTTTGCGTTCCGTGAGAACGGATACGAAAATGCTTTCTCTATCGCGAAAATGTTTGCTTCTATCGTGTGGCTCTGAGGAAACGTGAGGTTTTCTTAACTGATCGGTTAAAAAACTTGGTTACCATTATCACGTGACTATGACGTCACATGAACACTGAGCCTATTCGATAGGTAGTAAATTTTATATATATATGTACATCTTTTTTCTATAACATCTTCCAAAATAGATGAGAGTAAACGAATATATTGACACATAAATGATGAATAATGTTGACATATGAAAAAAATTCACAAGCTAAAAATAAATTGTCTTGATTTTTAAAATAAAAAAATATATATATTTTTAAAAAATATGAAACTATAAAGGAAAAAAGCTTCCATTTATGTCCGAGTATAAAACCTCATTGACGCTGTGGCGAATTCAAAATACGTTTTCACTATCGTAACCATAAAGGCTGAAGTCGTTGCCATTTGCTGCGCTTTCGGAACATCTAAGAATACCGGGAACGATCAAATTTAGATAATATCTTCCATTTTCCCCACTCAAAAAAATAAATCGTACTTTCCAATGTCCGACATTAGACCAAAGGGGTATTTTGCAGGCCCTTTGACAGCTAAGAGGTCATCGGCAATCGATAAGTAGGGAAATCATCGATTTTTCTTTCAGTCATCGGTATCATGGAAGTCATTTCCATATATCAACAAGAAAAAGAACGAATATTGCAGTTTTTCTTTGAGGAAAAAATCGCGTCTAAGGAATGTACCTTTTTTCTCAATTTATCTTGTAGATTTATTTATATATTTGAATAATATATTTTCATCAATTATCTATGGGACATTTTAATTGCATTTATTTTAATTTCTAATAGGTTTAAGTTAAAGGTTTATGAAAGAGAGTAGTAATACACCCTATTGTACAGGATTTTTATCTTCCAAAAGCAATTAAGAGAAATTTTAGTCTAAGTGAGTGTCTCTCAAACTGTGGTGCGTGATTACACTTCAAGGTGTCGCGAATATATAGAAAAGTTGAAAGCAAAAGAATATGTAGCAAAAGAAAAGAAAGAGACTGACGGGAAGCAAAAAAAAATATTCTGACAAGACTAAAAATAAAATACACATTTTCGTTGATATTCTTACAAATTTTGTGCAAAACAGTGTAAATTTGCATTTGGATGTGTAATGCTTTTATCTTACTCTAAATTATATTTAATTTAGGTTACAATTATAATATTTACAAGCAACACCGTCCCTTACGTTATATTGCAGCTTCAATGAGAACTTGGCGAAGTCTTGGTGATAGAGCCAAGTTGGCATCATTTTGGCGACCAAGTTGACGGCCAATTTGGCTACCATGTTGGTGATGTTGGAGAGTTAAGGACCCTCTGGATTCTTCTAGAAATTAATGGAGAAAACCACAAATTTCACGCCCTGACAAAAGCGGTTATCTTTTTGGAAGTTTCCGCGATGTCTATAAATAGAGCGGTGCTCGTCGAAACAGTCAGTATTGCTCCGGAAAGCGATTATTCAGCATTGTTTAGACTAGCGATTATTTCGACTATGCTTGCGAATAATCTTTTACAAACTTGTGTTTTAGACACTATTAATTGTGACTTAATGCGTTTGCTGGTGTGAAGATCTTCTGAGTTTTACTCTGGGAATATTGCTGCTGAATCCTATATTTTGAGGATTGTAATTTTGACAATACATTCTCATTGCTCTTAAATAACTGATTTTCTTATTTGAGACTGATTTGCAGAAAATCCTCGAACCCCAATCAACGCAACAGTATAATACATTTATAAATGCATCAGTATTGCACACAATGTGTTTCATAACTAATTAAACACTGCTAAGTTAAGAAGAAGTTTAATAATTATTAGTGACTATGAATATGTTAAAAAATTATGCACAAATACAAAATTTAGTGCTTATCTTGATAATTTATACGGCTTATAATTAAAGTCGTATTGTAGCTTTATGTCAGAGTATATTATTGCATTCAATACATTGTTATCTTATAAAGGGGGATGGGGTAAAAAATATATCATTGAAATTGGGTCGTAAGTATTGAAACCTTGAGAAGCACTTGTAAAAGTAACTAAAATATCAATCCAAAGGTTAAATATCATCTATGATTCTGGGGAATTATAAATTCTTGTTTGAAACATATTAATATTAAAAAGTCTAAGGCAAAGCGAATGAAAATAAAGAACCCATAGCCTTTAGATATAAAATTAGGAAACACAAATATTTTTCCCACACAGCCCTTGAAAATATAGAGAAATATGATCGCTCCAGCAAAACACCCCTTTTAGAATGCTTTTATAAATCTATCCAAAGAGTTAAAAGAAGTAGCCTTATAAGTGCTATTTCTCCTACTCAATTTAGAGAGGAAACACTATTCTCAGAGATCTGAAGCTTATCAAATCAGATCTACGGTTTTGTTTCAAAGATCTTGTTGAAGCTATACTGTTTCTTGGAAATTATTATAGTGCCTATTTTTTTTTCTTTTAATTTCATAATAAATGCTACTTAAAATATCCGAACACTTTAAAGTAACCAAATTCGTTCAAAATACACATTTTTTTTTTACTTTACTAAATAAAGCTATAATTTTGATTTACAAAATATACTGTTTTGTTTCTACCTTAACTGGTGGCCAAACTAGAATCAATTTCATAAAATTAGAAATAACGGAAGTGTAAATCTTCAGCCTACCATAAGAGGGCATTTAAATTGTTCAAAATCCCTCATGGTGAGTCTGATAACTCGAAATGTTATAAATGTATTTCCATAAAACGTTTTGAACCTGATATTTACATTATTTTCCAGAGATGTACTAAAATATTTCTTATTGTATGAATATTTTAATAAAAACCTGTTATTTAAATAAAAAATGGCCTCATGAAGAATGTCACATTTCTTATATAATATTTACTCAATCAGCTCTAAAATTTCGATGTTCATAAAACATTAAAAATTTTAGTACATTCTCTAGATAAATGTATCTAAATTGTTTCAGTACTACTTTAAATGATGTAGGTTTACGACATTTTTCTCTAACTGCCTTGAGGTTTTCCAAATATTGCTAAATTTCACTCATAATTGTAGTTTTTGTAAAACTTAGAATTTTTTTTTAATTTTGCCGGATAAATATTAGTATTCATTGGTGTTTATTCCTATATAAAGAATTTATAATCTTTTAGTATGCATTTCTTAAAAAAAGTATTTGGAATGTTTTCGAATACCTTAATATAACTAATCTGTGTCGTCCTTTTTTTTCTGTTGCATGTATAACTTCTTTTGCTCTTTAAAAAAAATGTGTAACGCTTGTGTATATGCTTACATACATAGTTGAGAGTTGGAGTTATTAATTCTTAAACTCCAGGAGCTAGATTCCATAATTTTACATGAAAATTCCACAGCCATGCTAAAACTAACTACAGTTGAACCTGTTTTTGTGCGATAGATTGTATCAATTCGGAATTTAGTTTTTGTTTCCTTATTTTTTTTAAGATTTTGATTCAAAACAAATAAACATGAGAAGTTAAAAAGCCTTCTGTTGTAGAAACTCATATACTGGCAGTGGTACATATATATATATATATATATATCCCTGCCAATTTGCATTTACTTTTAGAAGTTGCGTATGTAGCAAAAACAATAATTTTCAACGTTCTAAATTTGGTATTTGTCTGAACTCTAGACTCTTATTTATTTATGGTATTTGATAATAAACTGCTTAAATCTCGTATCGTAGACTGAGTAAGTAAATCCACAAATACATTAAAAAAGTGCTGAAAATAAAAAGATAGTAAGGGATAATGATATGAAGATGATAAAAAACGTTTGATCTTTTGAGTTTTGTTTTCATAAAAGAAAATGCTTTCCAGGTATTTAAGCACATTGAAAAAACGTACTTCTCATTTTATATCCTAAACATAATACTTTAAATTTGACCGTGTGCCTATGTTTCGATCCAATTTCAAATGCTTTTAAAATGAAGTAATCTTTTGTTTAGTATTTTTTTTTGAATGAAAAAATAATCTGAATCGCATTTTCCATTTTCAAAAGCTTCTGTACAACAGCAAATATAATCCAAACATGCCCATTCGTATTGTACCTTTAAAAATGCCGATTGTTCTTAAATCTTTAAAGTCCCAATAGGAAAGAAAAAAAAAGTTTTTTTTCTGAATCTGGACTTTAAGAATTTTAAAGACTTGAGAGATCTTAAAAGCTTTCTTATGGAGATTACTTTTTATTGCTCTTTTTCAGTACTCTCACTTCAACAAGATATGCAAAAGATGGGGAAAATATTAAAAATTTTGGACAAATGTATGCATTAATCGAAATATAAAACTAAAGTAAATAATAAAAGATCAGATATTTTCTCGTGTATTGCTTAAGCGATTATACTTAAATAAAATATTTACGATTACATGCAAACTCATAAAAAATTAATCACTTAAAATTAGGAAGCTTAGAATAATCACTCTATCTATAATAATTTCAATTATTTTAATGAACTGAATGCTTCTTCACAGAAGGGGGAAACTATATGGACTTAAAAATCTTCATTTAAATAAATAATTTTATCATTTGATTTTAAAATATTTAAGCTTTATTTGGAAGGCAATTTTAAAATTAAAAGGGATGAAATTTTTATTTATGGAGCCTACTTAGAAATTAATGAGTGTTTCTGATTAAATTTACTTTAAATCTGAGAAGTACTACTTTTATCTTTGTTTCCTAATGCATTTTGAACTAATTGCTACAGTTTGTTTCCCATGAGAACTTTAAAGTAAGTAGATTACAAGGCAGCGGAAATTATTTATGTATCAAATATATGAATTTTTAAGATTAGAATTCAGAACGCCATACTTAATTTTTCCAATAATAATGCAGCTGTTATTATTGGAATACCGAATCAAGATATGAAATGTTAAATAAATTTTTTTCTTTCTTTAAATTTTGCACAATTGAACTATTTTCATTACTTATATTATTTTGTAATGTTCCAATTTTTATATGTTCCCTGAATATAAATTATTTTAGTTGGATCATAAATTATTTCTTTGCAAAATATAAGCATTAATTTATTGCATTAATTTATTAAAAAAATGCTATATTACATATTTAGTTTTCTTAAAATTTTATTATTTTTACTTTAAAAGAACTCATTTAATATAAATTGGACTGATTAGATTGTATGCCACATTATTTATAATTACTTTGAGATAATTTACAGTAAAATAGAAATATACAATTATTCACAAAAATTTTAAATGTCAAATTAATTATTCAAACAATATATTCTAATGTCCAACACGAGTTTCCTCAAATCTTTTCCTAATTATCTCCGATTTTATATGTACATTCTGAAAATACGTTATTATATTAAGTACTTCATTCATGATCAATAAGATAATAATTTTTACAGCATTTTTAATTTGTATTTCACTAGTTTATTATAAAAATTACATAGAATTTCCAGTATTAATATGCTGCAGCAAGCGTCAGCAACCTATGCCATGGGTACCAAATCTGATGTGTGGTACAATTCACAGTGGAACTCTATATTACGTATCCCTATTTTATCAATTTCTGAGTGGATGGAAGTTGATAATTTTGACATGGTTGAACTAACATGCTAGGAATAATGAAAAGCAAAATTCACAATAATACTAAAAAATATGGAAGATAATATTCTGAAGATAAATCGAAAAATATTTTAAATTTTGGGATGTCACTGCTGGAGGGATTTGATTGCTTGAAAAAAATTGTTTGTAATTTGCTTTTCGCTTTTGGTTCTAAATATCTATGGGAACAAATCATTTCTCGTATAAAAAATATTGAGTCTGCAAAGGTGTTTAACATATGAATATTTAGAATCGTGGCAAATTGAAAGTCACAAATTAAACTCCTGATATTACAATATGAAGTATAGTGGTGAATGGACAAAGTTTTCATAAAAAATATTTATTTTTTATTTAATTATATTGGGAGTGCGTGCATATATTTTAGGTTTAATAATTATTTTAGTAAATGTTTAAAGGATACTTAGTACATTTGTTTTTTACTTATATTGAAGGAATAGTTGTATTTTATGCTTATATTTTACGTTGAAAAATCTCATTAAATGATATCAAGTTAATGTTAGAAAAAACACTATAATCTTTTAAATTTTCGATTTTATTAATCCATTTATCCATTATAAATGTATTATTTCTTAAAAATGGAAATTTATTCATCCCTTGTTTCCTTCTATGTACATGCTGGATAATTTACCTGTGGCCTTATGTTTTTGTTTGTTCAGTATACTGCAGGGATAGTGAACCATTGGCACGCGTGCCATTGATGTCACGCGGCGTAATATTTAGGCTGCAACACCGATCAAAACGATCAACCGCGATTGTTTCTTCAATCAAGGTATTGTCAGTGAGATTTTAGCAGTTCAAAGAATTACTAGAGACGCTCAAGTTTGTTATGTACCCTGATGTGACATTTTTTTTATAAACTGAACTTGCCCCAATTCGATTGGTTGGAAATTGAAGAAGTTGAATTGCAACTTATTAATTTTTAAAACTAGTTCAATAAGGGTTCAAAAATTTATTGAAACATGGAAAAACTTCGAATTGATTGAAACAGAAAGACTAGCAAGCAATATATGTAAAAATTACAGTAACGAAATTTCGGAAATATAAAATTCGATTCCAGTCACGTTTAATTGTTTGAAGAAGCAGGCTTATACTATTTTAACCATATTTTTATCGACCTATGCCTACGAGTTCTTTTTTCAGAGATGAATAACTTTAAAGAATCACTTGGACACACATTCTGCTCAAAGTAACATCTTACATAATCCTAATATAATTTAATCGTCATTTAATCTGCAACAGCAGAAATCACAATGTTACTTTATATAATGTGAAATACACGCTTAACTAAAAAGAATTTACTACTGTAAAATGCAAAATGTATTTTTCTGTAGGAAATAAAGAGTTTTGAGTTAGTATTTAGTTTTATTATTGTTCCAATAATCACAAGTCAAAATTATTCGACGGCACGTCTATACCTCATTAAACATTTCTTTAGAAAAAAATATCATGTTGACTCATTAAGGTTTACTTCACCACCTGGTGAAAAACTGTGCGTGTGTGCGTGTTAGCCCTTCTTATCCCAGGGATAAACAACAAGAACTAGTAAGAATTACAAAGCGTATGTTTCAAATTTAGTTTCATGCAAAAAAACTTAGCAACGTATTTTTTTAATTATTTTTATAAAACAAAATATTAAATGGCAGGGGTAATAATCAATACCAGTTCCTGCAATTCAAAACTAAAAATTACATTCTTTGCAGGATCACTGAAATAAAATCGCAACAAGTTTGCTTTGTTTTCCGATACAAATCTTTAATTTTAAAAAGTATTAAATAGACACTCGATTTTTTTTTGTGCTCAACTTGTAAGTATAGTATGAGAATTCACAGAAAATCTCTGGGATTTATTCTAGTAGACAGATTGATATATTGTGAACTTACAGTGTGACCCAAGTCATGTTTCTACGGCACTGAGAGAGCCGACCGAAAGGTCCAACATAGAGGGATCCAAGTCGCCTCTACCGGAAGTCCCCAAGACCCTCTGAAGATAAAAGAACATTATATATCTATATACATTGACAAATGAATATACGTGACAAATACCTTGACCCGAAAAACCAAGACCCTTGGAAAGCCATGGGAATTCTGACCACTGTTGGTCCTATCTCGTGGAAACTAGAAAGCCGAAGCTGTTGCCCTCTTTTGCCTAACCACTGGACATGAATTTTTGAGACTTACCTCCGCAGGCGAGGAGGCTGCGGTAGTCAAAGTGTCGGATCATGGCAGGCATGTCATGAGTTCGAGCCCAGTATCACTGAAGACCCTCCATGTAAAGCAGCGATGCACGCTAAATCTGTCAAAAGCTGAAACGTCCTCCCGTTGGTGTACTAATCATATTATGCAGTGTATAATAAACTTATAATTTAACAGTAATTATAAATGATATTGATATAATATGATTCACTAATTAATATATATAATAATCATATAATATAATTTTAAAGTAATTATAAAAAAGAATAATCATCGTGTTGTAATAAAATAAAAATAATGCATAAGGTTGCTCGTATTACATAATAATTATAAATGAAAAAATATAGTATGTAATAAAAATTATAAATAAATATAAAAAAACAATTATAAACAAATATCGTATTATTATTTTATATAGAATAATAATTGCATTTTTATATTGCATTATTAATAAAATAAGTACATTATACATATTAAAATTAATAATGAATATCAATTACAAAGAACTAAAAACTTGGAATATTCTAAAAACTACAAGTTCCTTCAACAAATTTCCTCGATCAAGGAACGTTCAAAAACGTAAAATAAAGCGAAGATAAACGTTTTTAGCGATAATTAAAAGTGCAACACACTCATTCTTTTAAAAAAATATATCCCATTACTCAACCATATTAGAAATATCCATAGTCGAAAATAGCATGAAATAAAACAGAAGAAGGAAATAAAACATTTACACTGAAAATGTTTACATTTTTAAAGAAATCGAATGGAAATCGTCTGAAATTAATAAAGTTACAATAAAACGTATTTTTTATACATTTCAACCTGTTTTTGTGCAGTAGATAGGGACTTCATATAAAAAATCGCAAAAAAATTCAAAATTTTCACAAATTCCTACATGTAACAAACTAACTCGTGGGAATACACTGCTGGCCACAGACTGCAATCATCTGCAGCGTTACAGACTCAATGTGCTGTGCTACGGTTCGTGATGAGACTGTGACGGACATGCGCACAATTTTCCTGTCCTCATGTGAAGTGGTGCACTGAGGTGGATGCGATGGACCACGTCGGTCCGTCGTACCCTCCTGCATTCAACGGTAACATATCCGCATTACAGCTGTTTGGTTTCGTCCAACACGATTACCGATTTTCCTGAAAGATAATCCACAATTTCGGAAGGACACTATCCTTCCTCTGTCGAATTCGGATTCTTCATCAAAAGCTGATCGCTGTTGTCTACAAGACATAACTGATCCTTTTTTTAAAAAACCACAAGAAATACACATTTGCCGAACTTGAAATAGTTGAAATCTCCAATCCTTAAATAGTGCTTTGAGGGGACGCCACCGGCGCGCATGATGTGTGTCACCGCTGAAATTCTAATCATTGCATATCTCACCTCCGTTAATGCATGTTGTAAATTTCATGTTATTTGCTTGCTGCCTTCAGGGTGGTGTTGCATTTACGGTGGCCATCAGTGTACTACAAAAACTTTTTTAAGTGGTGGATAGGGACCGCATAAAAAAGGCGCATTTATAAAATATTCCAATTATTTACGAACTTTATGCAATAGTACTTCCATAACAAAATAAATAATTAAATATTACACATGGAAATATTTTAAAAACATATAGTTTCTCTCATTGTATATACGGATAAGTGTTTTAAAGGCACGTATATAATTCATTGCTACTCGTCGTAATCCAAAGTCCTGTAATGAATAAGTTCAAAATTACTTTCATAACTTGAAGGTGCAATTTTAATTGATTTATTTTTTGGCAACATAAAGTAAGAGATAAGTTTTTGTGACGAAGGACGGGTGGTTAGTTGCTTGTAAATGTCACAATAACCAGATTTACATGATAGAAGTCCTTTTTTGAATTTTATACTCCTATCTTAATTGGTATTTATTTTAATAAAATGCTTTTCCAATTCGTTGGAAAGCTGGATCCCTGCATATTTTTATCCGCTCTTAAAGAATCCGGTTCTTCGTGTCCGTCTTCATAATTTATCAAATTATTGATAATGTCAATGGCATTAAAAGTTCCGTCTTAAATCAAGCGTTCTGCTAGAGCGTTGAGAGAAAGAAGCTGAAGACGCATTGTCGGGAGACGATTTATAACAAATCATCAGAGCGTCTTGAAGTGTCTCCATTTCAGTGGCGTAACGTACACCCCCGCATCATGGGGGAGGGGGGGCAGGTATCTATGAGCCTAAGACCTGACTTACGCTAAATACGTATTTACCAAATTTATAAAATATTAGAGCCAAAACCTGATTTTCAAGGGGAGGGGGGTCATAGCATTATTCGTTACGCCACTAGAACTCATTACAGTGGCACCAAAGCCATTAAACTTCGTACACCGCAAAAAAAATATGGCACATAAAAATTCGCACAAAAAAGAAATCGTATAAAAAATACACCGCACAAAAACAGGTTTGGCTGTATACGTTATCCCCATGGCAACCACATGGCCAGACGATAAAAATATCAAATTAACCATATTGATATGTTATCACCTATCTTGGCGAACATAAACAACAATTTGGTACGTGCCCCTTGATATCAAACTAGCACCGAGTGATCTAGGTAGCTTATTGGTGATGGTCGGCAAGTCATGAGCTTGACCCTCAACAGATTTAGAGTGCTCGAAGTCCTACTATTGATGGCATTGTGTTAAATTTTGGAAAGAGGCACCAGCTCAAGAGATGTCCTCCTAACTTGACTGAAGTTCAATGTTAGGAGGTCATGTTGCCAATAGCACTCGTGTACCTTTACAGTGTTATGTCAATAAACACTCGCACACTCTAATAATGTTACGAACTGCCAAATATTACTGTAGTTGCAATTTTTTTTAACTGTAATTCTTTCTAGAATCTATATTTTGTCTGTTTTTATCGACAGCTTTTTAACCTTTTACCTACCGCATTATGATTTATTGTAATTTTTTCCATGCAATAATTTTTTTGAATCACTACACTGAAAATTAAGAAACATATATATACTCAATATATACTCAACTTTGGGAAAATTAATCTGCTAGAGCTAATTAATTAAAGACATCCAACTGTACATTTAATTATAAAAACTGTTCACTTGAAATAGTCAAATCGTTTTCTAAGGCCTTCGTTAACATACAAAAAAAATATAAGACATTTTTTTACCTTTTGATATTAACTAATTTTTCGGAACAAAAACGACTATCTTCGCTATCCGATCAAAATGTCAGCGGAAAACACAAAATATGCTGTAAAATTATTCTCCTTCTCCGCTAAAACACTCATCAAGGAACCCGTGCTGTCATATATCGTGAAAAGAGTGGATTTCAAAGAATATTCTTGCCAAGTATCGCCAGAGTATTCGCAAAAATGGTTATTCTGCACAATTTTAAAATGAGATGTACTTATAAGTACCGTCAGGAGATAAAGGTTTAAAATGCAGCTTTAAAAATTTGAAAAGCTAAAATTAATTTTTAAATTTGTGTTTATTTCATTATCTTTATACTGTTTTAAGAGTATTTCATTTTCTATCAACACTTTATTATCTTTCCCTTTTTATAACATTTTTCTCTTGCTTCCTAAATATTGATGCAAAATTTATAGAATGCAATTTTTATATGTTACCTTTCTATCAAAAAAATTTTAAAAAAATGTCCTGTATAATTTTAATTGAAGTATGCTCATAATGTTTATCTTCTTTTTTATCTTTTTTTTACATGTTTGAGTATATAAACATTAGTCAGGTGAAACTGAATAGTTTTCAACAATTTGATTTTTATTTCAAAGCAACCCTATTTTCCTTATTTAGTTATAAAAAATACTATTCATTTTATTTGTTTCGTTTCTTCCTGTTCTGTAACATGATTTTAAACATTTTTAGACACCTATAAAAAATAATTGCTTTGCGCTCTAGTTAAGATTTTTCTTTATCTATTCTAATTAACTTTTTCTAATAGCCAGTTTGTAAAACGAAAAATATCTTTTGTTATTTTGAAACAAAAAATTTTGTAAATACAGAAATTTTATACACCATTTACTCCTTTATCGTTTTTCAAATATTTTCTTGAAATACTTTATTCATACTAAAAGATATTTATTCCTTTATGTTTTAACAAGTTTATTTAAAAAAAAATCTTGCTTCTGTAAAAGCGTTCGAAAATTACTATTAAACCAAGATTATGTTTCACGATGCTTTATTTTTAAATATATTGTTTTCTTATTGATCTTTGTTGATTTTTTTTCTTTTGAAGTCTTAAAATAAAATTAAAAAGTAAACGATTTCATTTTTTTTCCAGTTTCAAGGTTTACTATTTTCAATTCAAATATAAAAGAATTTTTTCAATATATAATCATATACATATACATACACATATATATAAATTTATACACACATATACATATACATATAAACAAAAATATAAAAATAATCATATATATATATATATATATATATATATATATATATATATATATATATATATATATATATATATATACACCTAAGATAACTAAAAGTAGGAAGGAGGCACATAGTATAAAGACAAATTCCTGGCCTTAGATATATATATCCCATCAACTTCGTAAGAAAATATATAGATCGGAAATATTTCTTGAATATATATTTTTAAACTCATAAATGCACAAATGCACCACACAGCATTAGGTCCACAAAGTCAGCTTGTTAGCAGTGAGCTGTGAAGCATATGTGCATTCCACACACAGGATACATTTTAATGCACACATAGACCAATATTTACATGACTACACTTTAAAATTATTTATGACCAATTAAACATTTATGTCCAATCAAACATTTATGAAAAATCAAATGCTTATGACCAACCAAGCAAGTTTTTTGCATGCGGTCCGGTTTGCATCTAATGCCAAGTGGTTAAACTCTAGTGTAAGATTATGAATCATTTGGATTGACATGGCATTAGTAGGTGTTATGAGCAAAATATAGGTGTGGTAATTGATGTATTAAATATGAGAAGTCGTTCTATAGATATGGATTGAATTCTTGATAGGATGCTCTTTGGTGAGTTTTTAATGATTTACGCTATTCATTTGTGAATATACTGGGTTTTTTTAATTTGAACTTTTTTTAGATACGTTTTTTTTTAGTTTGAACTTTCAGATTTTTAGTTTGAACTTTTGGATTTTTTAGTTTGAACTTTTGGATTTTTAGTTTGAACTTTGGATTTTTTAGTTTGAACTTTCGGATTTTAGTTTGAACTTTTGGATTTTTAGTTTGAACTTTTGGATTTTTAGTTTGAACTTTCGGATTTTTTTTTAACTTTGATTTTTACTTTCGGAGTTTGAACTCAAACTTTCGGATTTTTATTTTTTTTATTTGAACATTTTTAGTTTGAACTTTCAGTTTGAACTATTTTTAGTTTGAACTTTTCGGATTTTTAGTTTGAACTTTCGGATTTTTTAGTTTGAACTTTCAGATTTTTTTAGTTTGAACTTTCGGATTTTAGTTTGACCTTTCGGATTTTTAGTTTGAACTGTTTTTAGTTTGAACTTTCGGATTTTTAGTTTGAACTTTCGGAATTTTTAGTTTGAACTTAATTTTTAGTTTGAACTTTCGTTTTTAGTTTGAACTTTGGGATTTTTAGTTTGAACTTTTGGGATTTTTAGTTTGAACTTTTGGAATTTTAGTTAGAACTTTTTCGGAATTTTTAGTTTGAACTATTTTTAGTTTGAACTTTCGGAATTTTTATTTGTTTTTTTTAGAATTTTTAGTTTGAACTAATTTTTAGTTTGAACTTTTCGGAATATTATAATTTTAGTTTGAACTTTCGGAATTTTTAGTTTGAACGATGGCGAATAGTTTAATTTTTCAACTTTCGGAATTTTTAGTTTGAACTTTATGATTTAATTTTTTTTAATTTGAACTTTTTAAATTTTTTTATACCTTTTTTTTCTACCAATACAACTATTTTAAAGATGGGTGCATCATCTTTGGTGTTCGATGGTTATTATATTATGCACGATTATTTTTAATATTTTAATGTTATAACATCTGTCAGAATGTTGCAAATTTTTCAGTTTAATTTTTAACTTCTTAATTTTTTTAATTTTAATTTTTTAAATTTTTTAAAGTTGGTGCCATCAAACCAAGTAATAGGGTTGACGCCATCAAACTAGTTTAACCCCACTTATCGGTCCTAAGTCCGAGGTTGCACTTGGATATTTTATGAATTTTTATAATTTTTTATTTTATTTTATAATTTTTTAATTTTGTTTGAAAACGATGGAATTTTATCTTTTATATTCGCCATTGATATTTTGAAATATAATTTAGTATTATAAGATTCATATATTTCAACTTTTTAATTGATTATTGTGATTGATTGTTGATGATTGATTTTATGTATTTAAATATATATATTTAGCTCTATTCATTTATATTTCAAAAAATATATTTTCTCGTTTTTTTTTGCCTTTGAAGTTCTTTTCTTCTATTCCACTCAAATGCATACCATTAAAAAAGTTTGCATATTTTTATCGGTATTCAGGTAACATTTAACTTCAATTTGTCTAATTAAGTGTAACCATTTAATGAGTCACTCGTTCAGAAAAAAACACGTTTAATTTGCTCCTTATATCCTTTTGTTATATTAAAGGAAGTATTATCGATAAGAGCCTTTGAACATCGTAGCATTTCATTTTTGTATTACAATGTTTTAATAATTTGTTATTCGTCACCCCTACTCCCACTTTGCTGTGTACTTAATGTTGTTGTATGTTTATATATTGTTACAAATTTTGTGTAAATAGTGTAAATAATTTGTATTTGGATGTTTAATGCATTCATAATACTCTGTTATATTTATTTTATGTTAAAATTGTAACATTCACAAGCAATGCCGTCACTTACGCTATAGTGTCGATTCAATGAGAACTTGACGATATTGTTAAGTTGACAGCTAATTTGGCGATATTGGTGATCATGTTGGCTAGTTCAGGACCCTCTGAATTCTTCTAGAAATTTGTAGAGAAATCCACTAATTTCGCGCTCTATGACGCATGCGGATTTTTTTTCTGGAAATTTCTACTGGGTTTATAAAAAGAGCGGTGCTCACCGCAACAAATCAGTCCTGATTCAACCACCTATTAGTAAACTAGTTTTCACCGTAAATTCTGATTAGCTCGGTAGTGCTTGTGAATAATTTTACATACGTGTATTTTAGAGATTGATAATTGTACCTGAGTGATGTTGAAGGTGTATGAAGACCTTATGAGATTTACTCTGTGAATATTGCTGCCACATCCTGTATTTCAAAGATTGGTATTTTGACCAAAAAAATTTCATCGCTTTTAAGGAACTGTTATTTTTTTTTTCTTTGTGACTGTTTTGCATAAAATTCTCGAATCCCGATCAGCATAGCAATATGTTTTAAGTTACTCATGTCTAAGTCCTTACACTAAGCTTTCGACTATTATGAAAAACATTTTTTATCACACAAAAATCCACGACTATTTAAAAAGGACAGTACTTGAATTTTTATACCGAATGTAACGGCTTGGCTCCTAGCGCACGATAGACTAGAAAGAGGGCGCTGCTATACACTATATTAGTCATTGAGCGAGAATAAGAGAAGAGGAAGGGCTCTCGAACGTGAAAATAGAGGAAGATTCCTGTAGTTCCCTGGGCAATTTATAATTGTAAATATAATGAGGTGCTTTGAAGAAAATAATAAAACGGTAATTTAGTTTAATGTGTAATTCAACCACAAAAAGACACTACAGGAAGAATAATTATCATTAGTACCCCGCAACTCTAAGCGTATGCCTATTTAGATTAAAAAAATTAGAATGTTTCAATAACAATTTTATAGAAATTGGAATTAAAGTAACATTTGTAAAAATCAAATGCATTATTTTCATGATTTTAAATAGATCTAATTAATCTCAATAGAATTTTACTTCTTAAATCCGAAATTGAATATTTTCCTAAACAAGTGATATAAAAAAAAAATAACTCAATTCCTACTTAGATCAACAAAGAAAAAATTTATTTTAGCTACTTTTTATTAACTAGTTACAATTAATTCAAATATGTATATACATATGACAGCATCACAACATTAAGTGATAATTAATTTTTATTAATTATCGTAAGTATTGCATTGTCATCCAAAACAATCAGGTATAGAAAATTTCAGTTCAACCGAATGCTTTAAAACGTGAGAAAAAAACATTTTCAAGCTTGACACAAGTCGCCAAAAATGATGCCAACAAGACTGTATTTGTAATTCTTTAAATAATTAGTTTTAATCAATTAAAACTCAATTGCCATCCAAAATAATCATGTCAATAAAATTTCAGCTCAATGGAGCGCTTTAAATTGTATTTTTTAACGATTGAAAATTCCACCAAGATAAATAAATAAATAGAGAGTTTGAACTAATAGTAGGAATTGAAAAAAATGGATATATAATTCTTAACCAAAATAACGATTTTATAGTTTAAGTAATTTTTGAAAAATATATCTTTCAAGTAAACGTATGAACGCAGAGAATTCCTTATTTTATTTCAAAAATGTAGTATAGTTTAAATCAAAAGTGAGAAATGAGAATCAATCAATACCCTTACAATTCAAAAAAATTACTAAAAACTTACAGTGCTGAAAATGTTATTGCTAACATACTGGTTCAATGGAGTAATATTTTAGTAGGATCTGCACAAATATTTGCTCAAAAAACATTAAAGCGCTTTTGCTTTCAATGCGTATGTTCTTCCTTCATCTGAGTTTTTCAGAAATTACACATTATTTCATGTTTTTTGCCAGAGGAAAAATATTTTTTTTTGAGAAAAATCCAATCTAGAAGATAAACATTCAAAGTATTTTCTGTTCACTCTTAGAAGCTAGTAAAAGTACATGATTTCTTATAAGAAAATGATAAAAGCACGAGATATCAAAGGATCAACATGAAATATGAACTACTTTAACCCACAACCTGTTCTTCAAAGCAAAATGCAAAGTTTGGTAGATCTAAGAAAGATTAACATTTTATAACACCAACATATAACATCTATTTTTTCGCAACCTGAAATTCCGATGGTACTGGTGAAAATAAATAAGCAAATTCCCTTCTATCTCTAAGAGGATAAAAAGAGAATATAATATCTTGCATGATTCTTTTTAGGCTGAGAATAAAAAGGCTTAAGATGTAGGTGTTGCAAATTCGAACGCCATCGCTAACATTTTCTATATGAGCGTCTAAAACAAAGTAGTTTCCAAACTAGCGCTCACTATCGAATTTATAAAGAGTGTTTTTTTTCAGGTAGAGAAGTTTAAGTTGGCATTACTTTCCAAGATGGCGACCGATTTAACAGATGCCAAGTGATTTATTCTCAGTTTGGTTTGGCAATTCATCCAAACGATCATCAAGCAAGGCGTAGATTCGTCGAATGGGCCCAAAACGAGATTGCCGTTGTTCCCAATTTTCATAAGCGAATTTTGTTTAGCGATGAAGCGCACTTCTGGTTGAATGGCTACGTCAACAAACAAAACTGCCACATTTGGAGTGAAGGTAATCCACAAGTGTATGTCGAAACACCGTTACATCCAGAAAAACTGACTTTTTGGTGCGCTTTATGGGCTGGTGGAATCCTTCTTCAAAAACGATGAAGACCACAACGTTACAGTCAATGGTGATCGGTATAGAGCCATGGTTACTAACTTTTTCATTCCTGAATTGAACAATCATGATGTCCAGAAGCTGTGGTTCCAACAAGACGCCGCAACATGTCCCACAGATCGTGCCACAATCGATTTATTGAAAGACACGTTTGGTGACCGCCTAATTTCACGTTTTGGACCTGTGAATTGGCCTCCAAGATCTTGGGATTTAACACCGCTAGACTATTTTCTGTGGGGCTATGTAATATCATTAGTCTATGCGGACAAGCCACAAACGCTTGACCAATTGGAAGACAACATTCGGCGTGTTATTGCCGATATACGGCCACAAATGTTGGAAAAAGTCATCGAAAATTGGACGTCCAGATTGGACTACATCCGCGCCAGCCGTGCCAATCCTATGCCAGAAATCATACTTAAAATGTAATGCCACAAGATTATCTTTCGAATAAAAAAAATCATGTCAATTGAATAATACATCGGTGTTTTATTGCAATTTAAAGTTCTATACCTCTAAAAAAACACCCTTTACAATGCAGCATAAGATTCAAAGTACAGAAGTTTTGCAAAGCTATACCACATGTTATTTGACAGGAATTGAAGTTGACTATTTGCGGGATGCTTTTTTTTATCAAAGAAAAGCTTAAGAAATTATTCGGATCAATAAAAATAACCAAAAAGCTTAACATTATGCATTTCTTTAATCAATAGAATTTTTCTCAAATATTTTCTAGTAGATTAAAACATTTTTCTCATTTTTTTAAATTCCTGTACTTTAACATTTTTTTTAGTATTTTTTAAGTCCCTACTAGAGAGAGATTTGTAGAAACAGGGATGTTTTATGGCATAGGTCAACCTCAGGCCCAGACCCTCAATGGGGAGGGGGAGTGGCTTGTCTCCTACTCGAATCGGTAGTAAGATCATGAAAGTCGAAATTTCGAACTAGATGCTAACTGACAAAAGTGACAAGACTGCATTATTACTTCATGTCCGTCTTCCGTGTCTGAGCATACTACTAAACGCCATAATTACTCACATTTAATCTAATGGATGTAATCAGTTGGTGCCCCGTTTGTGAGATTGTGAGTCAACCACGATTGTTTTTTACGAACTATTTTTGTGTGAGAATTCGAATGATGTATGATTTATATTATATGTATCTTAAAAGGATCGCAGATTGGACCTACATTTTTGTAGATGCCCATGACATCGATTAATCTTCAGACATTACTGTGCAGATCGGGCTTAGAAACAAAAACACTTAAGCATGCTCATCACTTACGTGCTGGAAATAATTGGAAAACGACTGGCCCGGAATGCTTTCTTTCGTCTTCCCTCTGTAGCTAAAACAGACAAACCTAAAAGGTAATAGGAAGTAACAGACTGATAGAGACTGGAAAAGTCATCTAAAAGTTATTTATTTTCCAATGAGAGACGTTGTTGTAGTCGTGCCCTCTTCCCGAAGTGAAGGAATTAGTTGCCAGAGCCTGAGACATGTTGGACTTCTAAACGCGACAGATGGCGACACCACCATCTCCTTCTCCACAATTTAGGCATTAAACTGGAGGGGAGGAAAATATTCTCCAGCCCCATACACCCGTGGTTTCTGGTGCAATGGCCCACAAGTCTTTCAGACCCACTGTTTAACGAGCACGTATTCTATATGTACTCGGAGAGTATTTTGGGGCCTCAGGCATCTAACCCAGGCCTTCCGGTCTCGAGTGCGATGCTCTAACCTCTAGGCCACCCACGGTCCAATGCGAGGCGTATCTCAATAATCACTACATGACGTGAAACACACTCAATATTTTACTCTTCGTGTTTCTCATGCCGAACAAGCCTTATATTTTAATCACTTCAATTTGTATTTTATGTTATTACGTCATTAAATGTGTCCTCAGTAACCGAATGGTCATGTTCGTGAACTTGCGACGAACAGTCTGGTCATGCACTCGAGTCCCGTTACAACTAAATACGTGCCATGTAGAGAGACTTGCACGTGGAATCTATAGCAATTGAAAAATTTTACTTTGATGAAATATTGATTTTTGGATAGTTTGGCTATCGACTCGGGTATTATCCGTGTTACTAGATGAAGTAAGTTCAAATTTACTATGGTCGTCATTAAAGCCCTAGCTTTACTTTAAAGCAGTGATTCTCTACCACTTTGCCGCAGCAATTTTAAATGCCAGCAATTTTTTAAAATTATTAATTATACTGTTTTAACACTTTCCAAATTTAAGTATAAAAAAAATTGATTGGGTTCGTAATTCTATTTGTAATAATAGATACATCTGTACATGGATTAACTCTGAATGAAGTGGAAGAACTATATATATAATTTCGCTCTGTAGAGATATTTAACTACAAAGTATTTAGAAGAGTCAATTCAATTTGGATTAAAATCAGAGGCGATTATCACATAATAGCCTAAAGAGCTTTACAAATTTGGTTAAAATTTCCTACATTTTATTTGTGTGGATTCGGACTTGCAGTATTAAGTATAAAAATGAAAAAAATAAAAGATGGAGACTTTTAAATGTGTGGTTGATGAAAGGAGTGTAAATTAACATTTTTACGACAATATAAACGAAATGATCAAAAGTTATCAAGATCACAAATTTCACATTAAATGTATTCTTATAATTAATTAGTAACCACACACTCTCTCAATAAACCTTTTTTTTTGTCTTTGTGGGGGCCCCCGGGTCTCACCCTGGACACTAAGATTAATTTGAGGCAAAGAATAACCAGACGCCATTTGTATAATAATAACTTATATTTATTCACTTGATTCAAATATAAAAAACTCTAAGGACAAATAGTATCTATATGCCTACGTCAAACAAAAGGGATTTACCTTTACCATTAAATTAAATTACGAAATATGAAATTAATCAATAACTACGTGCAATATCAAAGGGGTTACCGAGAAACACACGCAACTTGAATTAGTAGCTTTCATTAGCTGAAACTAATTTCGTTAAACTAACGCTTTTGGTAAGCGGTATTAAGCTAGAATATATCACCTGGCAGTACTTATGATCTCTTCAGGTATATGAACTTCCTAAGGTTCCTTCGTTGATTATTAACAGCAAATGCCTCACTATCGTAATCCAATCGAATCCTATAAACGTTGTCACTACTGCTGCTGGCTCAATAGCCTTCATCTCCGCTAACTTACGACGCTTTTCTTAAACACTCTATCTACTTTGCATATCCCGTTTTCTCCTTTTAGAGTTGATTGGAAATTTACGCGAATTTACAATTCCCAAAGACGCCTAAGAATATTAGTGGAAAGCTGCCGTACAGATTCGTCGCATCTTTTTTTATCTTTTTTGGGGCATTTCATTTTATTTATATAACATTGGAAGTTAGTATCATAAACTATTGTACATAGTGTATTACCGATATAAAAAATTCTTTTAAACTTGTTTTATTGTTAGTGCACCTCCAAATTTATAAATTATTAAAAGTGTATCGCAACAGAAACAAATGATATATATATATATATAAAAAATTAACGTCAATTCCTACTTAGGTCAACGAAGAAAAAATTATATTTTATAGAATGAGAAATTATAGAACACCATCAGTTTCATTAATTAAAAAAATAAATAAATAAAAAGCGAATAAATAGTAAGAAATAAAAATAGTTCCAAACCATATATAGAAAGGGGAAAATGGAAAATTGCAAGGAAGTTCGCTTTCTACTTTGTTACTTAATATTGTGATTATGTAGTATGTATATGCATATTTATATTAATTGTAATTATTTAATAAAAAGAAGCTCAAGGAGGTCTATAATTTCTTATTTTATCCATCTCTTGTAATGCTTCCTTATTGCAAGGGTCCTTACCATAGAGATTCTGGTCGTCCAGTTATTCGATTAATAGTCCATCTAATGATTTCACATGACTCAAAGCGACATATGCTTGACCTGTTGAAAAGAGTTTTTGTCCTAGATATATTAATGTATAACCAACAGTGCTACCTTGCATCTTATGTACTTTTGATTCTCATGATAGTATTAATGATAGCATTCTACTTTCAGCATTACCGAAGCTGTATTTGGTGGGGAATTGCACTGATATTGGCTCGATTCTATGAAAACCATTATTGCCAAAGTGCAGAGGGAATGATGGAATGTCTTGTCCATACATTAACGCGTGATGGAGATTAGGCCAATGGATTTAGGTGGTGAATCCAATCGCACCATTAACCCTCTAACTGGACACCTTCCTCCTGAAAAGTTATTCCGAAAGCGTTTAACTCTTATTTTGCGATTCCCTTCAAAAATGCAACAGACTTTTTTCCTTTCCCCCTTTAAGAACTTGGGAGGTCGAACGGGGAAAATTTTACGACCCAGTTCAGTCGCTTTGAAAGTAAGAACCAAGAGATCAATCGTTTACAGCTAGCTGTTAAGTTGCCTTGGGCAATCTTCTTTGAAAGCGTAGATATCCTCTCTTGATCAATCCTCTTTGAAAAAAGATACGGTGTTTTTTTCTCCTATATGTTCAGTCACAGTAAAATTAAAATTGAAATGAAAGGTAAAAAAAAAAGGAAAAAATGAAATAAATAGTATGTTAGAAGTTGAAAAATAATTATATCTTCTTCAAAGAAAATTTATTTTTCTGTCATTTTTTAAAAATTAAAAAATATCTATATATATTTTTTGGTATTGCGATTTGAACCAGAAAAAAGCATTCTGTATTCATTTTTTGAATATGAGAGTAAGAAAACGCGCTCACTTTCCTGTTTTTAAAAAAGTAATGAGGTAAAAGAGCAAAGGCCCTATCTCATTTTTAAACAATAACACAATAAATATTACATACAATGATTATATTTATGAAATAAAACCGATCTTTCTCTATTCAGTTATACTTTTAATTTAAAATAGCAAAAAAAAAGGATTTCAATACTTTTAATTTATTTTAATTAAAATCATATAAAAGATACTTTTATGTTAACTGAATATTTTTCGGAAAAAATTTAAATTTTCCTTCCTAGTGTTCTCTTTTTCGAACTTCTTGTATTAAATAAAAATTCCTTTTCTACATCGGCATTTCTGATGGACATAACACATTCAGTCAATAATTTTTAATTTTAATGGGGGATATACTTGTTCAAATGCGCATGACAGTACTTCTAATCATTTTCTACTCAAGTTAAATTTATCATCTTTCTGTTTCTTTTATTACAAGGAAAAATGTCACACATCGATAACTACATTTTCACACAATTCAGTCATTACAAATTCTATTGTGAGAAAAGTTCACCCTAATTAATTTTGTCTTTCAAAACAGTACACGTAAAACAATTTTGTTAAGTGAAGTTAACCGACAGTTCCACAATGTATTCATACCAAATTTTAAAAACAAATTTAACACTTGGAAATGTATCCTGTGTATTAAATCTTTCAGAATACACAAATATTTCCTGCTGTAGGGAAGATATAATATGAGAGATGTGGTGTGCGGTTGTGAAAGAATGTTTTCGTACGTGTAGACTATTTTTGAAAATTTAAATATCACTGAAGCTGATCATATAACTGCAAATGAGCCTTATTTTAATGTGTGCTGGTATCAAAGTAAAACACTTTTACAATATTAAACAGTCTATGGGTTTATACTCAATATCAAACTATTCATAAAATGTCTTACAACTTCTATTCAAATTGTAAAGAAACTGAAATATATAAATATATCTTACTGCAGTCAAAAATATTCATAATATGTAAGTACCCTGTTCCTCCACTTATTTTTGTACATTTTAAAAACTTTAGCTGAATGCAATTTTTTATATTTATAAACGAGGCATAACAGCTCACACAGTCGTAAAAATGTCCTTATCATTTTTAAATATACTACTATAAAACGTATATGGATTGTAAGATCAGTTGTAAAATCCTAACAGCTCACACAGTCGTAAAAATGTCCTTATCATTTTTAAATATACTACTATAAAACGTATATGGATTGTAAGATCAGTTGTAAAATCCTAAAAGCTTTTAGAGGAACTAAAAACATGTAATTTTGGACTGATCAAATTTTTAATATATTACACAAATATACATGTTATTAAGCAAATACATTTGAAAAATCAAACTTCCTTCTGAAATAAACGTAATTGAAAGAAAAATGTTTAATTGCAAATGAGTGGAAATACATGTTTATCTAAGGGGTATCCCCAAAGTGAGGTAATCTTCAATCTTAAGACTCAAACTCAGAAGCACAACAATCCATGAGGGCCAGGAACTACTGTGCCCATCATAATACACGTGACCGTTGGACGCTGAGGTGCATGAACAGATGTCCCGATTTGGTGGTCTGTCTGAAGAGAGACCTTCAGTGTTTAAGACCCGAAGCAAGCTTGGTACTCATTTATCGACCCAATGTAGCGGGGATGAAAGGCAGAGTCGACCTTGCGCAGCCCGTTAATAGAACCCCAGACCTGTGGTGTGGAAGCACTATACACTTTCACTCAATCCTATTCGGTGAAAAATAAAATTTAATGTTAGAATCTTATATAAATCCCTAATGAATGAAGGAGTCCAAACTTTTTTTTTCATGTAAACTGTTTAGACGGAAATGGTTAATTATGAACATTTCACAAGTTGCATAAATTAAAATTAACCGTTATAGTTAACATAAATTTTTAAGGGTACAAAAGGTGTATTTCGGCTGCACGAATTAATTTTAAAAGGAATACGGTTACGAAAAAGTAGTACAAATCTATCTAAAGAAGGGTTGGTTACCTTAGATATTGTCAAACACAACAATGTATTGGAAGCCAATTCCACAATTCTTTGTTATAAAAATGTATGGAAAATTACAAGATTTATTTTTGCATTTGTAATTTATATATACACTCTGTCGCAAAAAATATATGCACACAGAAGAAATTGAGCTACATTCACGAAATTTGGTATGCGTGTAGTGTATATGAAAATAAACAAATGATTAAAAATTCAGAACAAAATATCATTTTATTATGCGGTTACAGCTTGCAAAAGGTTAAAAATCAGTAAGTAGTAAAGCCACCTCTGGCAGCTATACAAGCCGAAATTCGGCGTGGCATCGATTCAATTAGATCACTTATGACCCCCTGTGGAAGATCCTGCCATAGTCTTTGCATCTGCGCAGTTAATTCTCCTGTATCTCGGGACGGCTGCAGTTGCCTTCCCAGCGCGTCTAGACATGCTCTATTGGCGAAAGATCTGGTGACCTGGCAGGCCATGGTAGAACGTCATATCCTTGAAGACATTGTTGGGAGAGTCGCGCAGTATGTGGACGAGCATTATCCTGTTGATAAATGGCACCTGGGCGACTTGATAGCATGGGTAGCACAATCGGCGTTAAAATATCGTCCACGTATCTGCGAGCTGTCAAAGTGCCTTGAAGGACCACTAAAGATGATCGTGTGTCCCAAGAAATTGCTCCCCACACTGTCACACCTTGTGAAATTGCTGTATGCCGCTCGACAATAAATGCCGGATCGGACCGCTGGCCGGTGCGCCTCCAGACACGTGTGCGGTGGTCATCAGCACTGAGACTGAATCGGGATTCATCACTGAAGATGACACGTCTCCAGTCTGTCACACTCCAAGTTGCCCGAGGTCGGCAAAAATCCAGTCGACACTGCCTATGATGTGGGGTCAGTGGTAAGCGTCTTAGCGGACGTCGGCTCCTCAAGCCAACTTCGGTCAGTCGTCTCCTTATAGTTTCTCTTGATGGCACTGGATGTCTGGAAGGAGGTAAGTGGCGTTGAATCGATGCTAGCGACGTTGTTGGTGCCGAAGTGGCCACTCTTCTGATTGCACGATCCTCGCGATCATTTGTGTTCCTGGGACGTCCTGACCCTCCGCGACGGTACACTCTACCTTCTGTGATCAACTGTTGCCAACACCGAGCAACTACCATATCGCTCCGACCGAGGTGGCGGCCGATACGTCTATTCGACCAACCTGCTTCTCTGAGGCCTATTATACGGCCCCTATCAAAGTCCGTCAGCTGCTCGTACTGCCGCCGGTTACGTCTTAGAGGCATCCTAAGTCTCAATATCGTCTATCAAAGTCATCAGATTCGTTTGGATAGCCGTACGGCGCTCGTACTCATGCTTTTAAACTCTCCCAGTTGCGCAACTAATATGCGCATAGCACATAGCCTTGTCTCATTGGCTTCGAAATTTTAATCATTTGCATATCTCTTACCAGACTACATTCTTGCCGAGTTTCGTGATTGTAGCTTGATTTCTTCTGGGTGCATATATTTTTTTTGCGACAGAGTGTATATATATATATAATTTTTCCTGTGAGCTTTAAAAGCTAGAGCGGCATCCATCAAAACCGCGGTTCTCTCTGTTTTTCCAGATCGCCCCTGACTAAGCCGGCTCTGCCATAGTAAGTGAAAATGCCGGATTTTGTTTGTCAAGATCATTTTATAGCAGACTGAATTTTTCATGTATTTTAGATGGTCGTTTTATATTTTCTACATCAATATCTTAATGTCTGAATTTAAAATTACATAAAATTCTTGACATTCGCATCAGTGACCATGATAATTTTTATTAGTATATGAATGTGTCATCAAACGATTACATGAGTAATATTAACACACACACACATTATTTTAACCATTTAATTGATATCAAGTATAACATAACGCACACAAATTTTCTAAACTTTAAAATATATATTTCTAAAATACTTGAGATATACTCAAAATTTTTTATTCCTACGCTTTAGCTTCTCAGTTTTGCTTCTCTATGTAAGAATTTATTGTAATTGTATATTCATCAATTTTTTAGTATATTTTTTGCTCTTAGCATGCGGTTTTCAACCGAATTGTATGAAATCTTCGAAATATATTAAATGAATGATTGAGTATTAACGTCGCACTGTTCAGCTACACAAGGGCTTTTGGCGACGGACCACGTAATTTTGAACCATGGTCAAGTGACGTGGATGACACCTGAGCTGGCACCCCCTCTCCTAACTACCCCACCACACCAACGGGAGGACGTTTCAGCTCTCGACAGATTTAACGTGCATCGCTGCCCTACACGGCGGGTCTTTAGTGGTACTGGGCTCGAACTCGTGACAAAGCAAGCCACGTTCCGATACCTATACCACTCGGCTACCGTGGCCGAAATATATTAAAAGATACCAAAGAAGCTATATAATAATATTTGAAATTTTTATTATACTCAAACAATTGCTAAAACTTATGGTAAATAATTTTTAACTGCGCGATGCATTTTTTTTTTCGAAATTTCAAATGGAATTTCTAACATAAAATTTCTAGCTTTATAAGGTCGAGATTTCAAAACATATCCAGATTTTAATTACTTATTCAGTTAGCCTTTAAAAAAGATAAATTTTGAGGTATTTTGTATAAATAGATATTTTTGAACAATATATAATTCGAATGTTTTTCAATAGCTCGAATTTAAAATTGATTTTTATGTTTATTTATATGCATATAAATGTCTACTGTAAATGTTTCCGTATATTTTTGATTACCATTTATTCAAACATTCCAATTATAAAAAAAATGTGTGAAAATCTTCATTCATGTTGTCTTTGATGTAAACTGAAGTTCAAGCTCTTAAAATTCAAATATAATTCGATGTATTTTAACAATATATAACCACACACACAGGCACTGTACTTAAACTTACCTGAACACTTAGGCTTTGAAATCTAAAAAAAAAAAAAACTAATAAATCTTAATTAGTTTTTTTTTTTCGTTATTATTTTTATCAAAGTGTAAGAAAATGTTTCAAATGATTTGATGAAGTTTAAATGTATTCATTTTTAGTGGTTGGAAAATTGAAAAGGTTCCAAATTTTAAAGAGTTTGATGTTTTATTAATTTTTTCGGTATCTTATAATAAAATAATCATGTTTCAAAAACTGAAAGCTTTGAATAAGAAAAATGAAGCGAAAGAATACACTTAAAAAAAGATAATTTGTCTAACTATATAAAATAGCAGATTGCCCTGACACGCCCCAACTTGTTACAGTTTGAAATTAATATGAAACCAAAATGGAATTGTAACATATTTTACTTATGCTTTCGGACCTTTGGAAACTTTTAAAATACAAGCTAGCAAACACTTCTTGGGTTGTAAAGAAATTTCTCCCCGATTTTTTACGATTGGGGGGGGTCAAAACACGGGGTTCCCTGCGAGCCATAAAACTCCTGCTGTGTTGCTTCCTCCGTCCCTCATTATCTTTCAAGATGTTAAACCTTAAAAGGGGGAAAGGATTTCAGAAAAGTGCGGCTAATCCGCTTTTGAAAACGTTACTTGAAAGCAGAAAAATCCATGCAGTCCATTTTCGAAGCCTCTCTAGTAGGGCGGAAAAATCCATTCTGTCCAGTTGGAG
Organism: Trichonephila clavipes; assembly: GCA_019973935.1. Taxonomy (NCBI): domain Eukaryota; kingdom Metazoa; phylum Arthropoda; class Arachnida; order Araneae; family Nephilidae; genus Trichonephila; species Trichonephila clavipes. The sequence goes on along the minus strand of BMAU01000117.1, from coordinate 366,381 downwards.
GGTTAACCAAACCCATCTTCATATCAATATTTTATCTTAACAACACTTTAGCTCAAATAAATATCCCTAATTCTACAGGAAGTCCGCTAACTTTATTGATGCCAGTTATTATTTTATCCATATCTAATAATTTGATGTTACGTGTGTGTAGCATCACCCAACTGGTATTTCCCTTTGATTTTCGATACTGCAATTACCTTTGTTCTCAACTGTTTTAATACTGCATCATTATATTTTGGTTGTTGGTTGGATATGTACGTAGTGCCTTTTTAGTTGAAAACTCGCCATTAATATAATAGTTGCACACTTTATACTGCAGCACTCGCATATGTCTATGTTCCATCTCTCCGACTTTTAATGCATTTAATACTTCAACAAATGTATCATCGCCTTGCAGCCACATATCGTCTCGAAGCTCTACTAACGAAAACAGTTGATATAGATATTTTGCTGGAACAATGTACTGCAGTTGATTGAAGACTTGAGATTCTCTCTGGTTGGTGGTAGTTGCATCAAATCACCAAACACCATCAAAATGCAACCACCGAATAACACGTTGTCCGTCTTCAATTGCTGCAATCAATCTTCTACCGTAAATAATATCTCATATGACACCATTTATATTTCATCAATGATAAAGAACTCTATATTTTTCCCATTGTTTCACGCATAACTTTCAGATAATTTCCAGTTAGCTTCTGCATTGGCGGTATTCTTCCATTTTTCTGAACTGGTAATCTCAATGCGATGTGTAATGTTTGTCTTCCCACCAGGCGAGCTGTGACACACATTAAAGCATACACCTTTACAACTAGCTCACCTTTAGCATATAATTCATCTCGTTGTTTCTTTACAAGCTTTAATAGGAACGTTTTGCCAGTTCCTGCGTTTACTCTGTTGAAGAGCCTCAAGCGATCTTGACTACCATTCAGTTGTTCTTGCACGCATCGTGTAATATTCACGAATATATTTCATTGTCCTAAATTCATTGCTGGATTTTCTCGTTCAAATTGCTCTTTATTTATTCATTCATTCTTCTTCGGGGGCCTGCAAAATATCATCATCAGAAGTTCAAGTCTATGTGCTCTATTAAGCAATATTTCAAATTGTCAATTTCGTTCTCTATATATGTAATAATAAAACTTTAGCAGTACATACTAAGTCATGGCGAGTGGCAGATTTTAAAAATGGTGAACGAGAGGTAGGGCGTGGCCGGTGGTGTGATAAATGATACTATTAGATTGATGTATTTTCTATGTTGGGATTGAATAGACAATCATGTAAGTCAATAATCCAGTTTATTCACATCTAGAAACGCATGAAGATCAAGTAGGGACGGCATTATACATAACAAGAAACAAACATCATATAACAAACACAGACAAAGACAAACACAGAACGTGCGGCAGCCGGCTGATTACATGATGAAGGCAAGCAGACAAAAGAGAAGAGCGATTACAGTTTAGAGTTTAGCAAGCATAGAGTTTTTTTATACCGGCAGTGGTTATTACGTAATAGTAGTTCTGATTGGATAGAATGGACGGGACAGAAATTTCGGACTAGCCGATTAAGATTACAGTGTTCTTTTGAAACCAAATAATTAAACAGTTAACAAAAATGATACTAGAGGGAATTCTTACATATATTTCCATCATTTCACACTGTTCTATTTACAGTTCGTTTCGTGCCTGAAAGTCCTTCCGTTCACTATTAAGGCAATCTTACAAGTCATATTCGGGACGGTAAGGCACATATTGCAGGAGATGGCTGTAATAGTAATTCTCTGGATCATTGGCTGATATGATATATGGAACAGTCACACACTCTGGTTTACTTCTGACTGCCATTTTCGTATTTTGAAGTGCAATCACTTTTCTTTTAGCTTTACATGTCTCTTCTTCTTAAGCATCTTGAACAATATTGTCTTTAATGTTTTCACTTCTTGGATAGTATGGTTCCAAGAGCATTGCAAATGTCATCAATTTCATTATATTGAAATTATATCCATGCGCTTCACCCAATGTACGAATTTCATTATGCTCAAATGTGTTCTCAGAGAATCCTTCTGTATGGCCAAATTCATTGAACTTGATAGTTCTATTTCGCACTTCTGGCTTTCTAGTATTCAGGAATATACTTTTACGTGAACTTTATCATAAGTTGCGGTGTCCCAATCGGTAGTCGCATTCACATGCGGAGGCTTGCCGTTCCTTCAATATACGCATGCAGATTCAGAAAAATTGTCGAGGTATGTTTGACTCTTAGCGTCTAATTTCTCTATAAGCTTGCGCTATGTTATTGGTAACACCTTCTGGTTCTGACTTTGATATATACTTTGCAATGTAGAGAGTAATTGTTTCATTTGAACCACACGATTGAATACCATTTTGGCTTGCGATAACTTTAACAATATTAGATTGTAATTATTGACATAGTGCTCTTCACTGGTGCGCCTTAGACTGCATACTCTTCCACCATTTGTGGTGAAAAATCTTTAATCACAAGATCACCGACATACGTGTGTTGTGCACATGGATTTCGTGGATATCCAAATCAACATCTTGAATGCGAACCTTTCTTTCCGCAAGTATAAGAATGGAGATGTATTTGCACTTTTCTTACTTGATCATGTAATTAATTATTTTATTATGTCAATTTATATGAACAGGCATGATTGACACGTTGTAGTCCTTCTGATATATATAATAATGGTTGATCTTTAATCCACATTACCATATGCAAATGAGGACTTCCTCGATTGTGGAATTTTATTCGCCACCATTAGTTCTCTATTTGATCACCAAACACTTCATCGTTATTCAACATAAATGGTACTAGCGCATTGACTAATCATGAAATGTTGTCTCACTACTACTGGATACATTTCCACCAAACCATGTGTTGCACTGATATCCAATCCATTATTATTTTCGTTCGGTCGTCCATCTGCTATCAGTATTGTTTTGTGCATGTATAACCAATTGAGGTCCTTACAACTAAATGTTAGGAAGTAATGAGGTGATCCCAGACATGTTATTTGTCCAATTAGTTCATTATGCCCAGTCTTCCAGTAGGTGACTGATCATTTTAAGTTCTTTAGGTAGATATGTATATTGTCTACCGTTTCATGTTCGTTTACAATTTTTAACCTACACGCTGTTATAATTGATTTAAGGTATCCGACTACGTTGAAAACGTCATTTTCGGTCAAAAATCACATTTTCTTTTTATTTGATATTTTTAAAATTCAAACAATTAACTTTCAAAATCTGCCTTTGTTTTGTCTGTGCGATAATTAGAAAAAAGTTACAGGTGTTTAAAATATTATTACAGCGGTGAAATTGAAACAAGAAGAGGTGAAATCGAAACCGGAAGTTGACTGCTTAACATGCTTTTTACCCATAATTTTTGCAATTTCAACCCATTATAATTTTAAAAACAATTTCTGACATTTTTTAAACTATTTTATTGATAGACAACAATTTCAATCTTTTAATTGGACATTTGCGATTGGCAACATCTGTTTCTTCTGACCTCATATGTTTTTGTTTTGATTTGAATCTTTCGAATGTTGCTCGCAAATTTCTTCAAAAACCTGATTTTTTTTGCTTTAATTGTACAATTTTTAATTGTTAATTGTTTCTGAACATTCTGCTTTTGATATTATCTGCTTATAAGGGTTAAAAAATGAATCAAATTAACCTCTTGAAAACGCAACTAGGCTGGTGAGACATTTACAAAAACAGTGGAAGTGTTGACTTGTAATGTTCTTGACTTGAAGTGCTCAAACTTGTAATGAACGAAAACTGGGATAAGTAAAGGTATTTTCACAGAATAAAGAATGTTTTAGTGGGACATTAAGAGGTAATAGAACATTTTATTTAAATTGGGAAGTGTGTTTTCAAGTTTGTGTTTCTCCAATTGTTTTGAGAACAGTCTGTACCTGCATGAAGATTACATGTTTGGACTGACTTCTAATGTGACTTCAAAAATGCTCCGATTAAAGTTTTATCGTACTTTTTTCAGCTTCTGAAAAGCTAAAAAGGCAAAGTGTTATTAATTTGCAACCTATTTTTAGAAGGTGAGTGATTGAAAGATGATATTTACCTGTGAAAAAGCTATGTGCTAAGCTGAACTGGCCTTGTATGACAAAAGGAACATTTAGACTTTGTGAAAGAAAGTCTTGTCTGTGCTGCTTCACCAACAGCTAAAGATGCCATGAACGACACTGCTTTTTAAGAGAAAAGCATTATAAAATGTTTCAAAATGTCAGTTGAAGAATGTGGAACATCCGTTGACGGCAGAGACACATTGACATTCATCGCTAAATGTGGTTTCTATAGAAACTTTATACATTGTGTGTGACACTGGGAAATTCTAGATTTGGAAATGTTATCAAAGTTTTTTAGAATTCTATAAGTCCAGTCATACATGCATGTTCCTGCAATCATATGGGATTTACTTCAAACATGGTGCGTACAAAATCTTTGCATGTTTTTGCACTTCGAAATCTTAAAAACATGTATTTCTTTTGTGATGGTGATTTAAAGGATAACTTTCTGTAAAATATATGTATGGTGTCAAAAATGTCATCAAATATTACTGCATAAGATACTTCTAAGAAATATTGAGTAGTCGGAAAAGAAAATTTTTAAAAAAGGCCAGTAAACCTCGGTGAGAAGGAAAAACTTATCAATGTTATGTTTAATAAAATTCTACACTGTTTTAGCACTAACACCAATCACGCCTAAGCTATGCTAAGTGCTACAATAGCAGTATTTTTTCACTGTTGCTCCAGCAGGGAGAAACCCATATATGGGCCGTGCCCGATTTGAGCTGAGAACTGGTGTGACTATCAACGAGGAAACGACACCAGAAAACAATAAACAGAAAAAATTGTATGTATTTCTGTGAAACTTTAAAATATTGTTAAACCTGTGTACACAAAGCAGAGTGATAAGCAGTTATTATAAAATTGCCTCCACGGTAAGACACAAATAAAAATGTATCATTTAACGCCTGTTTGTGGCAAATCATTTTGAAAGAAACTTTTATCGAGCTAAAAGCATTTTCTTTGGGTATCCATATATTACCGTTATTATTTTTAAAAAAGCTTTCATTGATGTGTTAGGTATTTTGAAAGCATTTGGCATAAATGCAGGGAATTATATACTGCGTGATGAGAGAGATTTGTTGACATCTTTCGAGTCGGTGACTCGAAACAACATTTTTTGCCTTTTATAAAATCAACCAGAAAAAAAAGGAGGCTCAAAGAAAGAAAAAATTTAACAAACTTCCAAAGAGTGGGAGTGTTACTTATAAATCAGGAGAGTTTTAGTAATATACTTGTCATATTGTGTTTTGAAATTGATTTTATAAAGTTTAAATGCATTTTTCTCAAAACCATTTTTTTTGTAAATTTCATGATATTTCAAACATGATATCTCAAAAACTATTAAAGATACTTGTATGAAATTTTACACAAATGTTATTATTGGTATTATCTAAAGAATGACCTACAAGCTAAGAAATTGAACAATTTTTAGTTATTTTATAGTTGTATTTCTTTCTGAAAGTTACGATAATTTGATTGAATTTCCTAGTTCGCAAGCTCGACTGGCCATAACTTTTGATTCAAAAGAAGTAATTTAACACTTGTAGGTCATTCTCTAGAAATGTGTTTTAAAAATGTATTGCAGCAATATTTTATGGAAAATATAAAATATTTTAAAAAATAGAGTGTTTGAAAAAATTCCAAAATTTGATTAAAATTTCTTTAAAAATTTTAATTTTTGCAAATTTTTATGTACATATATTATTTCTAACTGTACTTTTTGTTATTGTGTATAAAAGTGAAACTAAAAATGTAAAAATATTAGGGATTTTTTGAAAACTTAAAAAAAGTATCCGAACGTAGTCGGATACCTTAACACGTAGGTACTTGAACATATGGACAGAGAATGAAAGAGGTAATCATTTCGTTGAAATCATGTTTCACTTCCCAGAATTCTATATTGGAAGTGAGTCAATGGTGTTACTTTGACATTACATTGCTCTGTTAATACATTTTTGCCATATCGGAAGAGGAAATACCATGCATATTCTTCTGCATATAAATCAGAGGTCACCACAAAGTGGTGGTCCGTGAGAAATTTCGTTGGTCCTCAGGAAAATTTGGAATATACTTACTCATCACGTTATGTTTTAAGATGAATTAAAACATAATTCAATTCATAACAATACGGTTGGTTGGCCAGTTATTTGAACTGGTGACCTTTTTCGGACCGCCTGCTCCTTCGAAGACCTCTCCCTTGTATGCATTAGACGACTGGGACTAAAAGGTGTTTCTATTCGTACCAATCGTTAAACTTTTTTATTCTTGTCATTTGTTGTTTGAGACTTGCAGAGTAAGGGTTCTCTGAAGAAAAAAACAACAGAAAAGGCAGTCATTTTTGCAGTCAATGTACTTTCTAAGCCATACTTAGAGACGGTTGTTTTTCAGCCATTACTGCAGTTTATATGCATTTCCAGTAGATTTAAGTGTAGTTTTCCTGTTGAATATTATGAACAATCTCTTGCTGATGCCCAGTCAAGATGATGCGTGCCCGGGTAGCATTTGAATGGCAAGTCGTTATTTATTGGGTAAGCGTTAGACTCTACAACCAATAATGTAAAACGGCCATCTAGTGTACAGTTCCTGGATCATTCCTTCGACAACCAGGTGTTGATGGCAAATCACTCAAAATTGACCTTGACTGCTGCTTAGAGGACAGTGATTTAATTTGTCCGAATTTGAATCGCGAGTCCCATCCATGCACACATTAGACGATCGAAACTAAAAGGAATCCTCAATCGCGCCTAAACGTTTTTATCCCTGACCTTTATATTTTGAGATTTACAAAAGTCGCTGCATATTTTAAGTGAAATTTTATAATGCAAAGCTTTTTTAATCGATCTGCAACATTCAAGAAATATTTTTTGGTACACTTCTTAAGCAAAAGCAAGCCTATACCTATGTGTAAAGAAAATATTTTTGCTCAATGGTGCTCTATTCCGAGACTTAGGAAAGTCAACTGAAATGTCTTTAAAGAAAAATGGCGTGTATTCCTGTCATTTTAAAAATCAAATATCGAATATAAAGTGTGCATTGTCTCAGCAATTTTTGCGCCTCCAGGCAGTGTATATCAGGATGAATCGAACTTGGAAACTTCTTCCGGGCTTAACGAGGTGGAAGAAAAACTTATCTCGCCAAGACGCTGGGTCATAATTTTCAATCGCAAACTACCGAATGCGCATGGAAGCCATATTTGACCACGGGCAGTGTAAGGTTATGCTTTGCGTTCCTATTTAATTGATATCGGTTTTGCTTAAAATGACTAAGTTTGGAACTGCAATTTTTAAAAAACGTTACCTTTTCACAATGCATAATCATTGTATTATTTTTGTGGGGGTGGGGGGAGAAGACTGTATCAGAAATATTTGCTGAAATAAAAACTTTTATTTTCAAATAATATGAAAATGTTTGATTTGTTGACAGTTCTCAAGAGTTCTTCGTTTTCTTTTCAATTCCTTACTTTTATATCAATTCTTTTTTTTTTCAAATTTTCAGCTATTAACACTTTAAATTGCTTTTTTTTAAATACTTGAAACATATTCATAATAACATTCAATCGGAAATTTTATGTTATTTTTAAATCCCCTCCGTAATGTTTTCATACTTTTTTTTATATGTATCTTCTTTCTGACACGTATGTAAATTTGGAATGACTGAATTCCATAACCATCAAAATTAAAATGATATGTCATGATATATTTATAATTATTTCGTTTCCTAAACTTACTCCATGCACGTATGTGTTTATTTTTTTTAATTCCTACTATTATCAGAAGTAGGAAATAGAATGTGAAAATAGTGCTTAGGATTCTTATTTCACACACACACACACACACTCTTTTCATTTTAAAATTAGTTATAAACTTCATCATGCTTTGAGACAAGACCCCAACAAACAAGCCAATATGAAATTATCATGTTGTATTTTGAATATATAATATTCTTTAAAAAGTTCATTTTATATTTCACTTATCTATCTCAGAAGTAATATTATACATAAATATATACACTATATGATCAAAGGCGTATGGATACATGTCTTTTTTCCCATTTTATTTCTAAAATATATATTTGGTCCCATTTTTTTCTAATTACAACCGCTACCCTGTGGATAATGATAACCACTAGTTTCTCAAAGTTTGTCGTAGGAATCATATGGTATTCTGGCAGAAAAACGTTGATCAACTTTGTCATCGATTTGACAAAGCGTTGTGGTTTCCCTCAAAATCGATGTTTTAACTCATCTGATATATGTTCTATGAAAATCAGGTCTCCACTTTGGGCAGGCCTGTAGGGCCTTCTCAGCAAACCGAGTGCGTATAGATCCTGAAATATGTACAGGAGCAAGATTCTATTGAAACAGGATTCAAACTGTTGTCTGTTGTCATCACAAATCACCTAAAACGTTGATAAAAGCTTTCGTCTGCAGAGTTCCTATCAGAAAAACTTCAGGCAAAATCAGGAAAATCATTCTCAAATCATTATTCATCCTCCTCGAAATTTCACTCGCGCGTCAATACAGTCAGCTTCAAAGCATTCACCAGATAACTCCTCACCTAGACGTTGCCAGATAGTATACCTTGATTTATCGCTCTAAAGCACGCTCAATTACTGTTGAAGATTCAATGTTGTGCATTTTTGCACCGCGGTTGACTACACAGTAGCTCTGTCAAGAAAATTAAGTTTCAAAGTTCAGAGTGAACTGGTAAATTGTTCATTTTACATTCAGAAGCTTCTTGGAATTGAATACATGATGAATTTTTTCATCTTAATCTCTCTGCAATTAGTATTACAACTCTTGAATATGAACTCGTCGAGCTAGATGACCAGACTGCAATTTATCAGTTACAGTCCCAACACATGTCCACTTTATAAAAATGTAATGCTCAGTATAAGGAGGACACCTAACATAGCAAAAATATCATATCATCATAAGGGCCCCATAGCTAGTTCTTTTCTTTTCTAGTTTATACCATAACTAATTAATGTTTTGTTATTTGTTTTCCTTCTTCCAACTTTAAAAAAGGTATTTCGAAACGAGTGAGTATTTGTATGCATAATACTACATAGGTAGTTTCTGCCTATTAGCGTAAGTTCAACGGGTATATAAATATTAAAATATTTCTCTTGACTTAAGAAATTTTACTGCTAGTATCTATCATTTGGCTGCAGTTAGTGAAGGTTTGAGAAGACTTCTTATTTTATTACCCATGTATTCAGTTAATTAAAATACACACAACACAGAAACACGCGGACATTAGAACGATACACAAAAGCATTCTCCTTTTGGCCCAGTGAACTCAGCTGTTTTTAACAGCTGAGTTCATTTATGTCCTCATTTATGTCCTCAAGCGAAAGCTTTAGAAAGCGTTTTGTAGCTTTTTTTTTATAATCATATACCTTCCATTCAAGATCTTCTGTGACTATTCAGAATACGCGGATGATGCAAGATGTTATCATCTTTTTTCATAAAACGTGAACGTGAGAATTTAGTAGGAAATAAAGTTGTAAAGGACATATTTCCCGTTTGACGACTGAACCATAACTTATCACGTAGAAGTCTGGTCGATACAAGACTATTATGAATGAAATTTTCTCTCGAGGAAATTTATTTAAGTGGGGAATTACTATATACGTAATTCCAGCAATATTAAATTATCTACTATAAAGACTAAACTCTTAGAACTCAAATATTATGTACATTTTATGAATATCGTCATATTTAAAAATGTTTAATTAGTTAAAAATGTTGCAGAATAAATTTGACGCATTGCAATTTCACATTTTGTATTTTTTTAGTAATTATTTATCTTATATTATTTAATATATTAATACATTTCAGACTTCTAATCATTACATTAAAAAGAAAAAATGTAAATTAATGCATTCCCCTTCCAACAGAATTTACTAGTTAGCACAATAATCCTATGAGAAAAATAGGTGGAATAAAGTTATAATTGAGCAAATACATTTTCTTTAGCAACTTTGATTTACACCAGGTCATTTTACGGCACTCTACGTAATATCTATTAATACAAAGCTTCTGGGCTCTAACAATTTAAGAAAGTACAAACTTCAAAAAGTTCTCCTTCAAAGATTCTTCTGACAAAGTTAAAAGATTCCACAAAAATTAAGTTTAATATTTCTACAGTCAGAAACTGAAAATAAAATTATCTTCGAGGCATGGGCGAGCAGAAAAGATAAATAAACATTTTGGAAATTCGAAGTACCCCCTTATTCCAGTCAGGAAGAAAAAGACAGCTTAAATATTTATCTTTTCTGTTAAGAAAACTGAGATAACTTGATATTTTTAAATCTGAAACTTTATTTCTTAGTACGAGATTAGATGCTGCCCAAAAGAATAAATTTAAACCCGTCGCATTTGATATTGAAATAAAGAAATTCCGATGATTTCAATAAATAAGTAAAAAAGGAGTATCTGAGAAATGCTTATATTTTTAAGCTAAATTATTTAAGGCAACGAATTAAAAAAAGTGGGGTTTTTTTGCATTGATTATTTTGAAATTTAAAAACATAGAATTTAAATTAAAAGAAGTGGGGATACATAACTTTATTAATCAAAGTGTTTTTATTTACTAAAGTAAGACACAAAGAAAAATTAATTAAAAAAGCATTGCAATTTTTAAGTTTTTTTATGATGATCACTTTTATTTTGCACAAACATTAATCAGCTCATACTTAGATTTGTTTTAGTATACTCTTTACTCCTTAATATGAATAATCTTTCTTTCTTGAAACTTTGTTAACATAGGAAAAATTTATGTAGTTACAAATATGATGCGTATTGTGCTCCAATTAATTTTTCTGGTATAAAGTAACCTTTAACTATATTTGTAAAATAAGTAATTTAGATAAATAAATTAAATGTGTAGTAAGCAAAGAAATAAAGCACATTCATCTGATTATTATTTCAATTTAAAGAATTTTTTATGAGTGTGATGTGTTTTTAAATTTTTAGTTTACTGTATACTTTTTTGTGACCTTTTTCACATTTTTTGTAAATTAATGAAACTTCTGGAATAAAAAATATCAATAAGAAAGGATTGTTTAAGTCATATGAAATATTTTCTCGAAAAAATCATGATAATCATTTTTCTGCTTATAAGGAAATGCAAATATACGAGGGTTGGGGCAAAAGTCATGACAACTATTTTTTTTCCTTAAAGATAACAGTCCGGTTGGAAAATGTGGCATATACAAACAAAAGGAGAAGGTGTTTAATACATTTGTGGACAATGAATAGCACGGAAATATCATAACAAACTAATTTATTACAGGGCATAATGGTCTTCACGGTGCAAAAGAATGACAACACAGTACACATAAAGTTTACATCACAAACCTAGGTTTAAAGACCCTCAATGTAGTCACCTGCTACTGTCATCACACGCTGTCAACGAAGTGGGAGTCACTGAATATCATCTGCCTAAGCATTTGCCGGACCATGTGGGAATCGGATCACCTGTTGGCTCATAGCATTAGTATTCTCCTCTCGTGTTGCAAACCGCGTCCTACTGTAGGGTAAGATAGGGCATTTTATTCCGTACGTCTAAGTAGTTTATGTCTGGGTATTGCATCAATAAGGTTAAGGTTATTTTTAAGTTGAGGGAAATTTCGGGCCTCCTTGGCGAGGTTATCAGCCAATTCATTGCCGAAGATGTCTACGTGGTGTGGTATCTATTGCAAAGTACGGGGACTTTGGGCTGCAATTACTCTGTGATTATTATACCTAGTGTCAGTTGAGAGTAGCTCTTCACGATAACCTAGAGCTCCAGTCTAGAATCTGAGAGCAGCAGAATGCCGCTGGAACTCTCAATTCCTGTGTGGCATTTATCCAAAGCTCCTTTAATGGACATAAACTCTCGTATAAGATTTGAGGAAATTTCACTCGTAGGAACTCTATAGGATTCCTGTTTACCGTTTGGGTGAGTAAAGTAGACTCCAACCCCACTTTATCAAAGTCAGAATTGAAAGATTCATACGTGTAGGCAATCGCTTGATGTTTGGCTGAATTCAAAAGCCCCTAAATGGTGTGAATGCCTTTCTGCTTAAGCACTGGAACTGGATTATTTTTGTTACAAAGTTTTAAGAGGTTTAAATTGAGTTTTGCTTGTGAAGAGGTATAGATGGACAGAAAATATTATGGAAGGATATCTATATCTTTATACTGAAGGTCAATTTTCTTCTTTATTTCATGGTCAAATTGTAGCATTAAGAACCATTTTAGTCTGTATCTGTCTGTCCAAGCCTTGAAAGTTTTGTTGGAGATGATGGTCTGCTAAACATCTAAGTTTGTGAATCTTATGGTGGCTAATTATTTTCAATTATTTATGGGGGGTCAAGCTCCACTAAAATTTTTGAATGTTCTGTACTAAACATTAGACTATACATATTTATGAAATTTACATTAAAAGGTACTGAAAAAATATCTGAACATAACATCCGTTGTTATAATTATAAATATATATGTGTATACGTGTGCTCTCCAGTTTCTCCAAGTGTTTTTTAATATCCACTTACCGAATCTATTCCAACAGCATAGAAACTTTTTTATCAAATATTTTTAATGACTTATTTCTGTTTCCATAGAAGTTTCGTACAATGTTTAATGAAAAACATTTCTACCAAATGCAACCAGATGAAAGCCCAGAACAATAAAAATTTTCATCAATGATCATTCAATATGGAATTCTAGGAATTTTATAAGTTCTATTGATTGTAATAGTAATTTGTATACTAAATTGCATGAACGATTTAGAAAAGAATTGAAATATTAGCATTCAATATTCATCCAAAATATATTTAAGATCATTCTGATCATGTTATTTTTTAATTCCCTAACTTTTATTTATTTAAAACTTCCATAGTATTTTATTATTATTAAGATACTTTTTATCTCATTCAATTCGAAATTTTGATTTCCTTAAACATGTGTATTTTCCTGAATATTTTATAAAGTTTCAAACAAAATAATTTTTTTTTAAAAAAATTAAGTTCATGTACAAATATAAATTTTAAAATTTATAAGAAAATACGGCATATATAACATGCATGTTTTGTTTAATATCTTATAAATTCCCCATATGCAGTTTTTCTTTATTTTCATATCAATTTTCAAACAGCTATGTTTATCTAAGTCTCAAAGCAATAGAACTTTCACGTCTTTCAATATTAGAAATTCTGGAATATTTATTTATATATTTCGTAATAAAATGTACTTAACGCCCCATCAAAAATAATTTCTCTGAAGAAAATACAATTTCGTCAATATTTTGTAAAGTTCACTAAATATAACACAGAATAAAACAAAATTGTTTTTCTTTCAAAAATTAAAAGCGAGAACTGTAAGTAATATGGTATCATAAACTTTTGAGAAAAAAATTAAATATTTCTTACAAATGCAATAGCAAAGAAAATAAATCGCACACACACACATTACCAAGGAATAAAAGAAAATTAATAAGAACCTAACAACTAACATTATCATTAATTTATTTCTCAATCTTCATAAAAAATAAGTAATTTATAAAAAAAGAATACGAGAGGGAGAGAGAATTAAAAACGAATTACAATGATTAACTATGCTAGATGTTGTAGCTATCCTTAATGTTAAAAATATCTGCACCAAATAAAATTAACTCTACACTGGAACACAAAGTCAACGTGAAACATAAAAAAGGTCCTCTTAATTTTGTAAATTTTTTCAACGTATAACATATAAGGTATTTAATTTCAAACGTATTTATGTGAGAATGGAAGAAATATCAATAAATATTAATTTGACTTTTTTTAACAAACTGTTATCTGATACTTTTAATTAAAAAGAATATTTTGAACTACTAATAGCTTTTTTTTATATCTGATTTAATCTACAAGGTGAAAAAACTTAATGGTATCAAATATATCTTATTAAGTTTTTTCTGATATTTTTTTTTAAACAGTGATATGTGTTCTCTTCTTGCAAACATAAAATAGTACATTCAGATGAAAAATGGGGTTTTTTCTCTCTGAACAGGGTTTTTTTTTCCAAATTAATTTTTCTCCTCGTTTACTGAAATTTTGTCTTACCTTTTTTTTTTTTTAAATAGTATTATGTCAAATAAATGCATATTCTTGCAACCAGAAGCTTTTCAACGAATTTATATTCTTTATGGGAATAATTCAACTAGAGTTATTTTCAACCAGAGAGAGAGCAAAATAAATATGATTGCTTTGTTTTCCAAAATAATAACATGAAGAGTATAAGATTGGTTGCGAGCAAGTAAAACTCATCTTAGAAAATCCACATCATTTTTAAAAACTTAACTTGTTATATGGGAAAAATTGGTTTAAACTCAGTACTTTTCTTCAAATAAACTGAAATATATAATATAAATTAGCGTTTTCTATTTCCTCAGCATTTTAACCACTTTTGTCGTAACTGTTACTGACTGACCTAAGTAGCAGAAATGCCCTTTAGTGACAACTTATATTTGATAGAGGCCAGGTGAAGAAAGACTGTGGTCGCAATGAATAACTGCTCATGTTCTTTACCCATTTTTATTATATGTGTTGTTTTTGTAATCTAAAATAAATAAGTAATTGTTACATTAAAGGAGACTTAAATGGACCTTATCCTGAATTTAACAATTTTAATTTAATCTTTAACGCCCTACACTTTACAACCTTTTGAATTCCCATTACAGCAAAACTTTTGTGAAAGATACACCTTATAGGTTTATCAGATGATATTGCTTAAAAAATACTTAAAACATTTCAACATTTGTCTTTTTATTACCTGTTTTAAACAAATGTTTAAAAGATGCAAGTTTTAATGAATCAATATTATTTTTATACTTATTATTTTTATTGGAATTTCAAATCAGTTATTCGCACTCATTTAAACCTTTTCGCATTAAAACAGTCATGCTTTCATATTCTATGCTATTCATTGAGACGTAGTAAAATATTTACCTCATTTAAAATAAATTATTCTTAACCCGTCTAGTTTTAGAAAGAAACTATACTTCAGAATGGGTTTTCTTGGGAAGGATACACTTCCAACTTTAATTTTCAATCACCAGCCAATTGCAACAAGACAATGTTGCCTTAACCTGCTAAACAAGTGTTTCTCAAACTCTGAATACTGGCGACCCAATTTTCAGTCATAATTTTCTTTGCACCCTCATTCCCCATTCAAACAATAATAATTAATTGAATTCAATAATAATGTACTTTGACGTAAATCTACAATAGTAATTTAGTTACAAACCGTACAAATTATTAAGAAAATCATTAAATTTTATATATAATTTTATATATGACAAGCCTATGGGGGTCACTGGTAATTGTTAAACTTGTTCTTAATTTGGTATTGTCAAATTGATTACGAAGTACAGTGAGCAGTACTGATACATTTATAAGTATATTATGTCAGTGTAAATGTGTATTTTATTTTTTATTGTTTCAGAATGTACTTTGTTTTGCTTCCTTTCAGTAAATTAATAATATTTTTGAATGTTTTTTATTTTCGACTTTTCGATATGCTTGCGTCCCCATCGTTGGATTATAACTCCCCACTAGGGGGCGAACCACACAGTTTGAGAAACACTGTGTTTTACAGTGATATTCAGTGTGGTTAAGAAATTAAGTAATAAATTGGACATTTTATACACTATCTGAAGACGAGTGTAGGATATATGTTGATTGATATTTATTACCGAAATGAAATATGACTCAAATCAAAACAATTCTTCAAATAGATGAGGGCTCAAATAGAAATAGTACATTCTGAATTCGTTATCGTATAGAGAATAGTATATTTTGCTGTATTTCTTATTTTTACCCTAGTTAAAGTTTTTCTGATGCTGAATGTGGTCGTGATTTCGTTGAATATACGATATACAAGATGTGATACATAAAAACGAGACTGGTCCCATAAATCATTATACATACAGAATCAGCTCTCCGTGACATCACCTTCAAGTATTTCCCTTCAGCCTTCACACACTTCTGCATTCGGTGCTGCCTTTGCTGGTAACGGTTCTGGAACGAGGTTTATGGAAGGCCCTTCAATAGATTCTTCGCTTTTACCTGAACTCTTTCACTGAGGTAAAATGGGTTCCCTTTAAGAAAGTTTTCACAGTAGGTTATAAAAAAGGTCATGGTGCCAAATCAAGTGAATAAGGAGGAGGATCCATCACATAATGTGCTTGCTAGTCAGAAACTGCTTGACAGATAGGCCATGTGAGCGGGTGCATTGTCTTGGTGTAACAGTCACTCCACAATTCCGGTGGTCTTTTTCCCTGATTTTTTCACGAGGTCTCTTTAGTACTTCAATGTAGTAGTGTTGATTAACAATCTGACCACTGATGTGAATGAGAACCAACTCGTATCAAGAATTATGCTAATTCTTCGTTATGTAATCAATGGCCTTGGGTGTCCAACACGTTCATGTTCTTCCGTGCTGTCCTTTCCCTCTGAAAAAACACTTATTCCACTCAAGCACATGTGCACGAGACAAAGTTACATCTCCATTAGCCTCGGATAATATTTGAAATATTTTCGTGGCAAAAGAAACTTGATGTTGATTCGACATTTTTCTGGCAGAATGCAGTTGGTTGTACGTGTCAACTCAATGACGCAGTGCTCCCAACAGGGGAGATTGGTTAAAGGAAAACTGGTCACATGAATAGAAGAGTTGCGTGGGATAACGTCATCAAAGTAATTGTCGCCAACTCTACTTTTGTTTCAAGTTATATTTGCCGAATATTTAGCAGCTTTTCCCCGTGTAGGAGAGCGATGCACGTTAAATCTGTCGATAGTTCAAACGTTCTCCCGTTGATGTGATGTGATGTGGTGGTTAGGAGAAAGGAGTGACAGCTCAAGTGTCCTTCTCTTCAGCTGACCATGGTTCAAAATGACGAGGTTCGTCGCCAAAAGCCCTCGTGTTGCTAAACAAAGTGACATTAATATTCTCTCACTCACTCAGTAGCTTTTTTCTGCTAGATTAAGTAGCATTTTACGTCTTCTAAATGTTGTTTTATTTCATATTATTAACCTTACAGATGTGTTTTTATTTTGTGAAAAATGCAAAATTTTAGTGCAGTAATTTGTTCATGTATTTTTTTTTCTAAAATTTAAAAAAAAAATAAACTTCAGATATCCAGTAAATTTTGTATCTGAAACATATTCAACAAAACTTACCACGCGCATTTTTCGCGGGTAAAAAAAAAACGGGAACTTTAAAATAAAGAGATAAATGAAAGTTAGATTACTACTGTGGGATGTTGTAAAATTAAAGTACGAGGCGATGTTTCCAGATTACTTGCTTTTATTCACTTGTTCTGGTTCCTGCTTTCGGAGGGATGCGGGCGCTAGAAAGGAGAATGCGAATGTGGAAATGAATAAACTGTCGCTATTGCTGAAGAGCTAACGCATGTGCAGATTCCATCCTTAGTACTTGCGTGAGTTAAACACTGCTCGCAGCTGCGGGAAGGCTCGCGTATGCGAAGATTGCAATGCGAGAACTCGTGAGATTAAGAAGCCACGAAACTCAACACTGCATATATACTCACTTCTAAAAGTTAAGCACGAAGATGTAAAATGCAAAAAATTCAACAAATAATGCTTTGATTGACACAAAATTTCGCAAAAAAGTAGCATATATATTATGCATAAAACAAAATCAATAATTATATACAGAAATGAAAACAATATTAAATTTTGCTCAGTTATCAGATAATGTCATACTGGAAACTTAAGGGGACACACGGTACCCTGTACACAATTTCTTTTACTTAGATAGTTATAAGAATAAAATTACATGCACTGTATTCGAACACATCTGTAATAAACATTTCATAAGCAAAATACTATTTTTAAACAAACAATAATTTTAAATTTTTAAAATTATTTAAAGTTATTAAAATTCCTACTACTTTTACAAATTTGAATATTTTTGATCCATTTTTTCTGATATTTCTGGAAGTATTTCCCACAATTCTGTGCATGGGATTAGTATTACAAGTGATACTTTTATTTTTAGAATTTTTTTTTTCTCTTAGACACTATAAAAAAACAGTAAAAAAAACAGCTATATCTAAATTTATAGATTTCTAAAAAAAATAACTGTTCCTCTAAATACTTATTCCATGCACATAATTATCAAACATATTATTAAAAACAACCAGAAAAAAGTTTCAAAATTTTATAGTGAATATAAAAAAAAAAGCCTTAGCATTTCAAACACATGATCATCATGAAAAATAAGAAGCTGAGAAAAAGCAATTTAAAGTTTTTGAAATAAAAAAAAAATAATTGAAAGAGCTAAAATATATAGTATCCATTCTAATATATATTACAATTCAAGTTGTACTAAGTTTTTAATGCAAAATTCATGCTGAATTAGCACATATTAAAAAAGGAAATAAATTAAGATTAAATGGAATGAAGTGATACAAAACAGTAAAAAAAAAAAAAAAAAACATATATCTAACTTTATGGATCTTTAAAAATAGCTCTTCATATAAATCCTTAAGCTATGCACAGAATTATCAAACATTTTATACAAAACAACCAGGAACAGTTTCAAAGATTTATAATAAATACAAAAAAGCCTTAGCATTTTAAATATATGATCACGATTAAAAATATAAAGTCGTGAAAAACGTTTAAACTTTTGAAAGTCAATAAAATACATGAAAGAACTAAACCTTGGCCTTCATTCTTACATATGTTGCAATTTAGGTCATAGAAAATAGTTTAAGACAGTAATATATTCTAAGTTATTAAATAAATATATTAAAATTAAATGTATTAAAAATAGTACAATATATATCAAATACACTAATCAATATTGTTTTGAAATTATAAAACATTCATTTTATGTTCATATTATAATTGTAAATAAATATTATTAAAAACCACCCCGTTCATATGTTATTCCTTCTTTTTTAATGAATGAGGCATTTCGCCGCTTTTTTGCTAACGCAATTTTTTTCCGAGCAATTGCGTACACTGCCAATCTTTTTCTTTTCCTCTGATAAACTCTACGGCAGTCTCGCCAAACAGCCAATATTTTTGACTGTTTATTTGAAGCAAGCCCATTTTCCTTTTGCAAATTTTCTAATGACTTTTTGTACAAAATTGAATTCACAAACTGCATCACAAACAGCAATAGTTACTCGACGCAGTGTCGCTGACGTTTCTTTTGAACATTTTACCCCATATGATGCTGTGAAGGCTCTCGTTTGCATTTTGTGTCACACATCTTATGCATCTGTGAAGGAGTTCATTTGAAGCTAATCTTTGATATATTGGCATAATTTTGGCTAAATGAGTTTCCTTCAAGGGTGTCTTCACATGCTTCACGTGAGGACCCGGTACTTCACCACGAGCAAGAGCAGCCTGGAAAAAGCACCAAGAATCTTTTCCAGTCGGACATTTAAAATGTTGAGGTTTTTGGTCCGTTGATATACTATGAAACAATAATGCATAAATTGCAGTTTTCATTGCTTCTACGTCACCTTTGTTCCAGTGAATCGTATTTTGATAGTATTGTGACAATTTTTTAATTGTCTCTTCCTTTAAACTGCCACGAGATTTCCTCCCAAGGAAACACCTCTTGCCCGCCGTTCTTTAACAGCTTTTCGTAAAGATGTACCTAGCCTCTTGCTAACATGGTTTATGCAGTCTTCTATCTTTATTTTTATCTCGGGACCATAAACTTCCTTAGTATTTAAATATTGATATGTTTTTGCATCACCATCTGACAATAGTGTCGTGTATCGAAAACCACTATCTTCAGATCTTTGCCATAATTTAAGAGCAGCCTCTTGTTACATGGCACAAGATGATCCTACGCGATTGATAGCACATGAAGATATATGTCCTTCATACCACACATGGAATTCTGCTGAATTTTCTCCCAAACCAGATTTTGCGTGTTCACATTCAATGCAGCGTTTCGACATAATTTCAAAATCCATGACAAATCCAGTAAGAAGGTCAATCACGCAACCTACACCTATTTGAGACGAATGTCCCCGAGTCAACCAAGTACCATCAAAAGTAACATCTATATCAGTAATGGCGCTATTACTTTGATAAGCACTTTTCACCTGACTTCGAACATCATTCAAGCTTTTTACTGTAGATCTAACCAAAGATTTACATAACTATATATATATATATATATATATATATATATATATATATATATATATATATATATATATATATTGAATGTTTTTTTTTTTCTGCTTGAGGGTAAATCCATATTCATTAACATACAAAATTTTTCCATAGCTAAATAGCCTTTACCAAAACTTAAAAATGATTGCACCATGCGCATGTTTATGTCGAATGATTTTCATTACCTTCACTGTCAAAAATTCGTCTGGTTGTAAAGTTACTTGATTTAATTATATCACAAGAAGTGCAAAATACAGAGATTTTTTCTGGAAAATCCAAGCTTTTCACCAATGTCAATTTTTAGTGAATACGATTTGCAAACATCACACAATAAATTTTTTAAAAGTCCTTTTGAAAACTGTACATTCATTATCACATAATGAGGGGCTTCAGAATTTTCACAACAATTTAAATTGTTCAAGCAGCTGTCTTCTAAAGTTTGGCATCTCATATTTCTTTCTGGTAATGCTGAGGAAATAGAAGTTTCTCATCTTTTCTGAAAACATCAGTTTCATGACTGGAGTGTTCATTGCACTATCTCTTGTTAGCTTTTTGTTTACTAGCAAGACTCGATCGCTTTTGTCTAGGCATGATGAATTAATGTTTACTTATTAATAAAAAGATATTCAAACGAATATTTAAAATTATAAAGAAATAAATTGATTATATAATTGGCTTTGAGAGAGAGAGAAAAGCCTTTAGTTTTGATGCTAATGGTTTTAGAATAAGAAAAAAGGATGCAAAGCAAAATGGAATAACGTTAATCTCTCTTGCATAAAAACAAACGAATTAATTCACTTCTCTTCTAATTAAAGTATAAAGCTTTAGAATCGTGTGTAAAAGTAAATCAGTCGAAATTGTTTAGGCTAGATGATAGCGTCTGCATAAGAAGCAGACGGCATGTCTTTTAGTTTCGGTTTCGCTTCAACATACTGTCAAAAATATTTAAATAACTCGCAAAATAATGCAGTTAGAGCTACCAAATTTTATACACATATTTAAAAAAGTCACACAACTAAAAATAAAGCAATAAAAAAAAAAAATTCGTTAAAATCGTCATTTTTAGGGTAATGTGTCCCCTTAAACAGAATATGTATAAAATGAAAAAAGGACATTAATAGAGTATGTGATCCCCCCCTCATCTGTATGCAAAGTTTATACCTTCTGACCATGCTTTCAATTAGGTGGTCAACCACCGTAGAATTAAGCAATCGCCATTCTTCTTGTAGAGCAGTTTAAAGCTCAATAAGAGTGGTTGGAGGTGGGAAACGTTAAGATACAGAACGGCCGAGAGCATCCCAAAGATTTTCAATGGGATTAAGGTTGAGTGAATATGCTGGCCATGCCATACGCGCAATCCCTTTACACTTCAGGTTGTCATCGACGATGTCAGCTCTATGGGGACGTGCGTTATCGTCCATTGAATGAAAAGTAGAGCCAACTGCTGCAGCGTACAATCTCACAATGGATTCTTTGACTTCATCTCGATACCGGACTGCCGTCACAGAACCAGATTTAATGATATGAAGGTCGGTGCGGTATCCTAATGAAATCCCTGCCCACACCATAATGCTTCCGCCTCGGAATGCATGATGTTCGGTGATGCTTTAGGGCTGATTGCGTGTTCCTCGTTTACGCCATATTCTTATACGCTTGTAATTTGTCTCCAGAGCTAATCTTGACTCATAAGTAAACCATGACATTGCCCCAGTCAGACAAATTCCAATTACCATGTTCCTGGCACCACTTTAATCGTGCCCCTCTTGATTGCACGGATAGAAGAATACCAACTCGAGGTACCCGGGCATACAGTCCATTCATATGTAATCTTCGGCGTACAGTACCTGCAGATATAACCTTACCAATGGACGCTGTAACCATAGATGTGTCACACGTGTGGATGTCGCTCTGCGATTCCGCTTGGCTACAATAGCAATTTATCGATCTTCCGCGGGGGTTGTAACCCTTGGGCGACCACCTAAGGACCTTCGGACAATTGACTGTGTGGTTTGGAATTGTTTCCATAAACGTGAAATTACAGAATGATGAACGCCGAAGTAAAGACCATCTGTGATCGACTGTCCTGCTTCAATATACCCCACAGCAGGCCAGCGCTCAGAATCTTCCACTCGTTTTCTTGAAGTCATAGAAACACGTATGTCTTGAAAACAAATTGTACGAAAGTTTTAAACACCTTCTATCGGCACTTACAATCAACTTCTTTAACCCTTCATAAAGCTGGTTTCTTATAAGACTGCCCTTTTTGCATATTTCTTGACATAAAAGCACAATTGACTGTTACCTAATATATTTGCATACTTCCATCTACCTCTGCAGCGAATTGCATCCTCTTCAATTCTGATTGGCTTCCGGAAATTAGCATTTTCCTCTCCATGCTTAACTTTTGGAAGTGAGTGTATATTCGCTTTCGTATGATTATACGACATGCAAGAGTCCCTAGAGTGTCTGTTTGGCTTGGATGCTTTCGGCAAAATTAGATCCTGGTACAGGTTTACATCGTCTGAGCTCGGATGCCTCCCTCTAGGGAGGAAACTGAGCGCCAAAATTACCTGCGGTGTTTGGTATTCGCCTATAAGGCACCGCACTGAAATGAGATACCAGCTTCCGTGGGGATGTACTAGGTCCGCAATGGTTAATGTTCAGTTCGCAGCCCATTAGAAATAAAATAAAAATAAATCATATATATGCGTTTGGTCTCAATTTGACATTATTATTTTGACTTCTAAGATCAATATATTCCATTGTCGTTTTAAATATGATTTCAATAGTTTATTGATACGCACAGCTAAAGGCTAAACTAATGGAATTCATCCACCATGTCTGTGTTGCTCTATATCAGTTGATTTAAAACTTTTTCGATTAATGGAACCCTTAGAATTATTAGTTATTTTTGGGGAACCCATTCGACACTTAGAAGAATATATCTTAACATAATATTTAAAGTATATCAACATGTCATAGGTACTTCATGTAAAGACAATTAAGAAAAAATAATTGTATTCCTTACATATATTGAAATTTAAGGTATCCGACTACTTGCGAAAAATTTTGTTTAAAAAAATGTAAATATGGGGAACTTTGTGATTTTTAGGTTTGTTTAGTATATTTTAAGGAAAAATCCTAAAATTGAAAACGGGATAAAAATATAAAAATGTACAAAAAATTACATAAACGGGACCCGCTCTGTACAAAAATTTTATGAACAAATTCTCAATTTTTCAATTTTGATAAGTTACTTTGTTATTCATGTTTGAAATGACCTTCAAGATAAGAGATATTTTAATTTTTTCAAAAACTAGAGCACTTTATCTTAGTGATTATAAGAAATTGATTTAAAAAAAACAGTGATTATATTCACATAAAGGACTGTAAATTTTAAAATGAACAATGATTAATAAATCTGAAGGTCAAAACACTTCTACAGTTATACCGAACATACACAAAAAATTTCAGCAAATTTTTCAAAAACTTTTTGAGCAATCGTCGTGTCCCCGTTTGGGCTTTTCGAAAAAAACACATTTAGATTAAAACGCATTTTAAAGTTTGACATATGGTTTACCTTGTATACCATCACATATTAAAGCACAACATGCTTTAATATGGGCTTGCATTTTTGTACACAACCTGTCATAGTCTAGGTCAGAGGTTCCCAAACTTTTTTGTCTTACAGACCCTTTGCCATGTTTTTCGGTATGGGGTAGACCTCTGCTTAATTAAAATTGAATTTTTGCAAATCTATCATCTTGAATGTTTTTGACAGCTAATACTACTTTAAAGAATTAAATTTATAGCTAATAAGTATAGAGTTAAAAGTTTTGAAAGCATATGTTAATTAAATTAAATGTTAAGTAATACATAAAATAACTGTTAAATATAAAATAAACAAATGACACACAATTGATTTTAATGGGAGCTATGAATCTGGCGCTACAATAACAAATTTTCAACATTTAGTATCAATCTTGTTAGGTTTAACCTTAAATCTCTCTTTTATTAGCATCCACACACACACACACACAGTTTCTTTTTTTGTTTTGGTGATTGGCAACTGCGCTGAAACTCCTTCTTACTAGGAAAAATAGTTTAAAATTTCCCTGCGATATTTCATAAATCGGGACAAATAACAGATTAGCCTTTTAAAGCCAAAATTGCTGGCATCCTTTTCTAAATTTTAAAATCTTCATTAGCGCATGTCACGATCAGTCCATGTTGTCATGTGACATTTTTTTTAAATATTGCCATACAAATCCATTGCCTGCTGTAGTATTACCATAGTCAAAGCATCCTCAAACCTGGTTTCAGCATCTGAATACTAGGCAATTATATGTGGAACCTAGGTTAAAACGTGCTGACAGATTGTCTGAGTTAATTTGAGAAAATTCAGGGGACCTCCAGTATTATTCTTCTTTAGTTTAACTCTGGAAAGAAGCGCGTAAATGGTTCCTGTTTTTAAAAACATTATACTGTCACCTTTGTAAGGGAAAATTGCCCTTATTAAATTTAGTAAATGAATCTGCTAAATAAGCAAAATTTGGTTTCCATATGATTAAATTTTCTTTTAAAATTAAAGTTCCGATCTAGTTACTCCCCCAAATTATTTTTTTGCTGACGTGGACCCCTTGCAGGTCGTCATAGACCCCTGGGGGTCTATATAGACCACTTTTTAGGAATCACTGTTCTTTAGAAATCTGCAATTTCATTCTTTATAGCCACTCATGTTGAGGAATATTTTTCTCTTGTGTACATTTTTCTGAATGGCATTAAAATGTTTATAATTGTATGGGAAATCCTGTGTATTTTACATGAATTGTAACCTAAAATTTTGGAGTTGTTTTAGTTTAAATTTAGATTCTAATGCCGAATCTTTCGATGCGTTATTTCATCATCTCCTTCATTTTAAGCACTTTTTTTTCGTAAAAAAGAAAGGTACATTTTCCATTAAAAAAACTAAAGCTTTGCAAAACATTGTACTGACGAGTGTAAAACTGTTTTGTGGAACCCTTGATAAATTTTAATATTCTTTAAAAAATTTTCTTTTAAAAAGAAAAATTTTAATATTCTTTTATTACATTGCAATAAAAGTTTTTAAATGATTACAAAAGAAAGTTATGAGGTATAAATATAATTTTTTTTTGTTTTTTTTTGACTGGATAATGCTTCTATTTATGTAAAATCCATCGACAACTAAAATCTATTTTGCATACACTTTCAATTTTTTTTCCGATTTTGTAATGTGACTCGAGTTACCTTTGTTATACCTTATAGAACATAAGGATTCTATGGAACACATTTTGAAGATTGTACTACATGAACAATTTCTTCGTAATACCCTTTAGATTGGACTTGAACATGTCCCAAGAAAAGATTTTCTAGATTCTTTTTAGCATCGGCACGCTTTCGCAAAACATTTTTTACATACAATTTGACACCGCTTTTGTCCATTTACCTTTCTCGTACACAAGCATCAAAACTTTGTGGAAATTAGATTTTGGCACCGTTTCTTTTTAAAAATAACGTTGTGTTTTACGTTATACTGTCCTCTAAGCAGTAAAATGAAGTGAAATATCTCATTCCTCCCCCGCCCTTTTTTTTGGCCTGTCGTTGGTGGCCCCCTGACCACCCCCATGGTTTTTTTCCCTTGAAACTGGCGTGGAACCGAGCATGATCGTACTTTCACCTGCATGGTGCTCAAAGCTACGGCTAACGACCGGCGTAAAAATTTTTGCCCTTATCCGCGATGAATTTCACGGGCCTCGATCTGACTTCGTCAGGCAGGCGGCATTGGTCACATCAACAACAAAAAGAAAATTTAAAAAAAACATTTGAAAGTATAGGTGAGCGTTTTTATCTTCAGGATTTATTGTTTTATAGTATCACGTATGCTGAATTAAAATTCCATTTATTCTCATCGAAGATTTATTTCTCTGCAAAACCCTGCAAACAGGCATGGTTTTCATTGATGAAAACAAAAAGTTAAGAAACATTTTAATAAAAAATGAAATACAAAAATCTCTCTTTCTCTCTGAATGAAATACAAAAATATTGTTTCACAATATTTTATTATATATATCACTCGAATGTCAAATTTACATATTTAATGATGATATTCATCGATACAACAATAAAACATGAAATAGGCTTAAGTACTTTTTTGTTTTAGAAAAAGAATCAATGACAATTTACAGGTGGTGAAAGATATTCGCGATAGCACAGTAAGGGATATAGGCATATAACCACAATTTTAAATTTTAAAAATTACTTGAAAATCATGATCATATGTAAAGATGAATCCATTTTCCTTAATTTTCTTCCTTCCATCCTTTTTAATTCTTTCAAATTTGTCAAATTCTTTACCCTGGAATTAAAATGGGATTTGTTGCTTATTCTGACAAAATCACCTAAGAAAATCCTGGTGAGAAAAGAAACAAAGTTATAGAAGTATTAAATAGTTACATAAGTACACAAATAATTACATAATCACACATAATTTCACAAACTTACTAAATAAAAACTCATTTGCAGAAATGAATTGTTTTTTTCGATTCCTACTATTATACTTCACTCTCTCTATATATATAGTTATAAAGGGTGTTTTTTTAGAGGTATAGAACTTTAAATTGCAATAAAACAACGATGTATTATTTGATTGACATGAATTTTTTTTATTCGAAAGATAATCTTGTGGCATTACATTTTAAATATGATTTCTGGCATAGGACTGCCACTCCTGGCTCGGATGTAGTCCAATCTGGACGTCCAATTTTCGATGACTTTTTCCAACATTTGTGGCCGTCTATCGGCAATAACATGGCGAATGTTGTATTCCAAATGGTCAAGCGTTTGTGGCTTATCCGCATAGGCCAATGACTTTACATAGCCCCACAGAAAATAGTCTAGCGGTATTAAATCACAAGATCTTGGAGGCCAATTCACAGATCCAAAACGTGAAATTAGGCGGTCACCAAACGTGTCTTTCAATAAATCGATTATGGCACGAACTGTGTGACATGTTGCGTCGTCTTGTTGGAACCACAGCTCCTGGACATCAATATTGTTCAATTCAGGAATGAAAAGTTAGTAATCATGGCTCTATACCGATCACCATTGACTGTAACGTTGTGGCCTTCATCGTTTTTGAAGAAGTACGGACCAATGATTCCACCAGCCCATAAAGTGCACCAAACAGTCAGTTTTTCTGGATGTAACGGTGTTTCGACATACACTTGTGGATTAGCTTCAAAGCGGCAGTTTTGTTTGTTGACGTAGCCATTCAACCAGAAGTGCGCTTCATCGCTAAACAAAATTCGCTTATGAAAATCGACCATTATTTTAGAAATAAAATTGCACAATTTGAAAGCGTTGTTCAGGCGCAAGTCTATTCATGATGAATTGCCAAACCAAACTCTGAATAAATCACTTGACAGCTGTTAAATCGGTCGCCATCTTGGAAAGTAATGCCAACTTAAACTTCTATACCTGAAAAAAAACACTCTGTATTTCTATTAATATATATCTTGTTCTCAAAATTTCAATCGTTAATAAAATACTTTTGATTCATCCACTGAAATTCGAAACCAATCTATAAACTTGCAGTGGATGGAACTTGCTATTAACAGTTTTTTTTTCGAATATTAATTCATTAATTCAATTTTATGTTTTAATTTTAAATTTTATCTCCCTTTTTTTCTCATGAAGTTAGAACTAGCACCAACAGATGGTGGCAGTAAGTTTTTCTAACGATTTTTTTCAGAATAAATTTAATTAACTAAAACTAATTTTTTTTTCTTTACTTTGGCCTATTTGACCTAGAAAATAATTATATGTATTTTTTGTTTTTAAATTTAAAAAATGAGTACAATCTCGTATATCACATAGTGTTCACACAAAAATAAGATTTCTGTAGCATTGTTTCATCCCAAAATGTAGCAGTCCTTCTGATCCTATGTTTAAAAGGAATCGTTGAGATGGGGAGAGTTTTTTTAGGAAGGAAATAAAAAGGAAAGAAATTTTTTAAAAATACTACTTATTTTTACAGGTTGATTGCAATTAAAATCCCACCTTCAAGTTGCTGCTAAAAAGACCACGGATCGAAATGACTTTCAAATTTGAATTGAATGTATTTGAAAAAGGAGCAAATGACATGTCATTCAAGAAATAAAAATCGAAGCCGAAGATACCGCTTTAAGCGGCATGACAAAGGTGGATTCGGCTACAAGTGGCATTTTGACTCGAATTGCTTCGGCATGAGTTACACAGTATAAACAAACTGTTCAATATACTTGAAGTTTTTGGTTTTAGATGGGGAAAAAATGACTTTCAAATCAGTCAACAGTTGTATCACTGTTAGGGAAAACCCATCCACTATGGCAAAGTCGTAACACATTGGATGTAAACAATTGGTTTGTAACTGTCCTTGGTCCCAAACACCCGCAAAAAAACATTAAAAACAACAATGAAGTTTTACCATTTCCCTCTTCAAGTATATTCAGTTGAAACTTGAAGCCATTCTGATCAGGGGTTTTGAATTTGGAGTCATCCTGCATATGCAAATATTAACGAACATACAATCCATTCAAATATTAAAGCAGCATAAAAAGTTGTGGCCAGTTGTGAAGGTCTCCTAGGACCTTACTTTGAGAACGAGAATAAATAGGAGTCATGTAAGAACCAGTAGCCATTTTTATAAACAACTTTCTTTATTTGGTTATCTTATCCAAATAGAATCAAAGACTTATTGACAAATTTATCTAACTAGTATTATGAGGTTTTAAAGGTAATATCCTTTAAATTAACTTAATTAATTAATGATCCATTTAATTAATTTATTAAATAACGATCACGCAGAGATTACCACGATAAGAGATCCCAGGATTATATTTAATAATGTTCTCATTGAACATTTAACTTTAATCTCACTCCTAAAACTTTAATGAGACTTTAATTATAAATCTATAATTACCAACGGAATCTCAACTCTTCTTGATATTAAATTATCTCCAACAAGAAATCTGCAATTCAAATTTACTATAACTTTATGCTTCAATCTCTATCTCCTACTGCTCTAACTTTACTATTTCGTTTGACTTAAATACTTTATCTAATCTGCATAACAAGGAATCCCGTCCGCTTTTTGGAGTTGATTGAAATCGGTAGGGAATTAAATTTCCCAAAAAGCTCGACTCAGAAGGTTAGTGATAAAGTTCCGTATAGATTTGTCACACAGTAACAGCCTCCAGACTGAAGTGATCATTTTGGTCTAGAGTTAAGTTACTGCTTACGAATCCAAATGTTGCGGTTTTTATCCTTATTGGTGACCCTGACTAAACCTTGGAAAAATGAACCTTCGTGCTGTCGTGGCGCCGTCTACCAGCCGCAAAAGCAATCAAAAAGCCTTCAGACACACTTGACGCAACATCAATAACTATATCGTTCGTTCATCTATCAACCGACTCACTGGTAGGGGAGTGTGGGGTGGGGTGATATCTTAAAAAGCCAGTAACAGACTCCGGACTGAAGTAATCAGTTTTGTCCAGAGGTAAATTACGTGTTTAAGAATCCAAAGGTTGCGAGTTCTAACCTCAAAGTAACCACAAACGTGTGTTTAGTTTCTACAAAAATTGATAAATGAGAGTTAGAAAAAATTAAACATTATTAAAATAAATATAATTCATATGTTTGTCTAAAGATTAAATTGTATTTTTTGCTATTGATATTATATTCAATTAGAAGCATTTATGTATGTGTCTCATCTTTGGATTCAATAAAGAAAAATCTTATTTAAATTACTCCAGAAGGAAAAAACAAATTAAGACTGGCCAGTTTCTCATAATTGAGTCTTAAAAATAATTCAAAAACATATGTACTAAATTGTTTCCAAATATAAATTAAATGAAAAAAACTAAACATTAAAGAAACCAGATGGGGAATTAAATCGAAACATAAAATGATTATAATTCTTTAGACATAGCGCACAAATCCAATAAATCCTTATACCTTTCATTTGTAAATCCGATTACTTCTTTAATGAACAAGTAAAATCATTTTCGATTTGGTGAATTACATTTAGTGGGCGTGGCTAATACGCTTTATTTGATTGACATGACACGTGACTACAATTCCCTAATGCGTAACATAGTTTTCCCTAGTATTGTCATTAGAGTTACATTCATATTATGAAGGCTGATGTTAAAATGATAATTACATAGTTGTACATTTAAATAAATCATGAGATGACTAGAAGTATTTTTATCGGTATCTTCACACAGAAGTAAAATAAAAGAATTTATTTTTATCATTTATATAATAAAATCGAAGACAATCTGGCTTCCTAGAATAAATGAAATATTAATGAACGCTTATTTGGAGGTTAATAAAATAAAATGCATTATATATACATCTAATTCTTTTACTCAGCAATTTATATTCAGGAATTATTAAAATTTGTAAAAGAAAACATTTGGGGGTCCATCTGAGTTATGTATTCGATCTAATAATAATTAGATTTCAAACAGATGTTAAAATAAAACTGTTATTTTGAAAATTAACTTTATTTATTTTTGAAATTGGTTTTTTTATTTATGTGCATATATTTTGTTATTTATTTCAATGTGAAAGCATTGCTGAACGTAATTTTGTCCCCTAATGCCTGTAAATGAAGTCCAGAGGTCGAGTGGTAGTAGCGGATTGCGTTTCCACGCCATAGGTCCAGGGCTCAAAACCTAGGATGGATACTGTCAACTCAGCCTTTCATCCCTTCAGTGCTTCGATAAAATGAGTACCAAGCTTGCTTGGAAACTAAGCAATGGAGGTTTCACGTAGGACTGATTGCCTGGCCGAAAAAACTGCTCATGCATTCAGCCCCTAAGGTCATGAAAACTGAGATAAGCACAGAAGGCCTTGAGTTTAGTTTATTACACACACATATATATATATATGTATGTATATGTGTATGTATATGTGTATATATATGTGTGTATATATATATATATATATATATATATATATATATATATATATATATATATATATATATATATATAGGAGAAAACCACCTCACTCACTTATCACGAGATCTCCCAAACTATCAGACCTACAGAGAGGAAACTCTGTAAGTGTGTTTTTTTTGTTGTTGTTGAATTGAGTCCCGCTAAGAACGAGTTTTGTGAAACTCTGCTATCTAGAGGTGTGGTAAGAGTTTAAGCGAGGTAATACTTAGAAATTCCGGTTTTATTGAGTATTAGACGTACAAGCTTGCAATTTTGTAAACATATTCCTTTAGTTGATTATGGATACACTAAGAACGGAGTTTACCCAAATCGACTGCTAAATCGGTTAAAAGGTAGGTTTTGATACAAAGTTGCCATTTTGAACTGTTATACCTAGAGACTTGATTGTTGGTATGCATGTTTCTTTTGTTGGGTAGAGATCCACTAAGAATTAATTTTACAGAAATGGACTCCCAGGAGGGGGTTACGTAGATGTAGAAAATAAACAGACTTCATGTTAAGAAATTAAAGTCCTTTTTAACAAAAGAGGCATGGGTTATATAATTGTTTTTATAACAAATGGAAGCTAAAGAATAAGTCTTACGTGTTGATAAGTGAAAATCAGCATATATATTTTTACAACATCGTGAAATACCCAAAAGAGTAGGCGGGTAGTGAGTGACTAGTTTTAATTATATGTGAAAGGAAAGAATTGAAACCTCAAACACATATATATTTTCAAAAAATGATTGTAAATATGAACATAATGTTAGTCCTTGATTGTTTGAGATAACGATATTTTACGGCGTTTCTGTTTTTTTTTATGTGAAATGTTTTAAAATCTCATGCTTTTATTTTAAAAAAAGAACAACTTAGAAAAATCAATCATTCTTTTTTTAAAATTTATTTACTAACTTATTTAATGTGCAGAAAAATACAACTAGAATTTACACAGTATTTCTTAATTTTAATATATGATAAATAGATTATGTGTTATAATTCAAAAACGCTATCGGTGTTTAATCTTTTTTTAATGTTTTTTTAGTTCATGCTCTTTCACATTCAGCTGAGAAATAGTTTTAAATATAATTTTCCAACATAATTATCTTTAATTCAATTTATAGAATATATTTTATAATATATATATATATATATATATGTGTAAATTGAAAATATATATATACCTACTGAGAAACTGCTGGCACATCAATTATATTATATGAAAGAAAAAGTATGATTTTAAAAACACAGTAGTTGAATTTGCGATGCATGAAAAATCTTTCATACAATTATAATTTTAAGAAATTCCTTAAAATGTTTTCATTTTAATGGTACAGGTTATTAATTTATAATCAAAAATTTAATATGAAACATTTTTTAAAAGCTTTGAATACATTTCAGGCATAATTTAAACGAAAGAACTTTCATTACTTGTTTGTATATTAAAAAATTTTGATGCACTTTTCTCAGATTTTTTAAGTTAAATCCTTTGATTTAAAATGCAAAATTAAATAAAATATTACTAACATCAAAGTTCGTAGTAAGTAATTTAACAAGTGGATTTCAATACTGAATTATTAATAAGCAAAGGAAAATTGAAATTTAAAGTACAATTTTCTTCAACAAAGAAACTCGAAATAATATTATGAAATTATTATGTAAATTATTAAAATATTCAGAAAATAACTTCTCGATTTTTTTTATTACAAAATTTATAATGCATGATTCAATTGACAATAAGCGGTCAAAGATCAAATACAATTTTCTTAGCCTAAATTATTTTTTTAATAATCTCATAAAAATTTGAAAGCTTTCAGATTAAAAAAAATCCAGAGATGTGTGATAACTTAAGTTTGTTTTTACATACACCCCAAAAGCAAATATATAATAAACTGATTTATCTCAGGAAAAAAATCTCTAGTTTTGCTTCATTTCAAAGGCTAAAGCTTTTTTCTGTATTGTGCCAAATGATGTTTTTTTCTGATTTCAGCTAATAATACATGTAACAAAAGTTGGTATGCATTTTTGAATCAAAACAGTACTTATTTTTTAAGAATAGCTGAAATCAGTGTTTATGTATTTTTAAGGGTTTAGCAATAAGCATTCATAAAAGTATTTTATAAATATCAGTCATATAACAAAACCCATACCAACTTTATTTATATATAGTATAAAACGTACCTATAAATATCATGTTCATGTTTGTCAGTTTTCTTAGAAGTTGCACACACACATTTTAAAATTACTTTATGAATTTTTAAATTCTTCATTAGAACATTAAGCAGGTAATTGTTTTGTGGCATTTTGAGCACAAAAACTGTTTTATATAATGGACATATATGCAGGGCAACCAAAAAAGTTAAGAAAACTTCTAAATCAAACATTACTATTTTTATTTATCTATTTATTTTTTACAACCATAGGAAGTAATTTGAATGAATTCGTTTAAAATTTAGTGCCTTACTTTTTCATTCGAAAATTCATTTTACAGCTCTACCATATTTTCTTACTTGTATTGCTTACTAGTGGTGCACCCTCAACATGCCTAACTTCTAACCAACTTCCCTTTGCACAAATTATACAACTGTTCATACTCATTGTTCAAATTGTAAAACTGTAATTTTACTTATATTATGTAGTTATTTTTTTAGATTTTACTATTAGTTCATACTCACCGTAAATTTATCTTGTGAAAAATTTCAATCGTTAGTAAAATACTCTTTATTCATCCACTCAAGTTCAAATGCATTTTTTTAAACTTGTAGTAGATGGCGCTTGCTGTTAATACAGTTTTTTTTCAAAAAATTTTCATTAATAAGTGTAATTAATGAACAAATATAACCAGATTAAAAAAATGTTCAGGAATTGACTTATATATACTTGTTTAAACTAAACTCTTCATTAAAAATTTGTATTTCGTACATTTTCTTCATTTGTTCTTTTTTTCACGACCCATTTTTACTAACTATACCTTATGTACAGATAATCTTATTACAACATCACGAAAAACTTTTTTTTATAGAGAGAGAGATATAAGTATTATAAGTATCAATGCATTTGCTTCAATATCCCGAGGCATTATTTAATATTTTTCACTTCCCATTCAAAAACTAAATAATACTTCTGTTATTCGTGTTTTAATAAAAAAGTCGTATAGAATTTTATTGTGCAAGTTAATTAATTACATCCCCAACTACACTGTTAAAAACTTCTAGAAGTAGTTTTCTCTTTATTTTAGTTTTGTTACCAGAGAAAGTTAAAAAAGAATAAGACATCATAAAACGTGGCCTTATTCTTTTGAATTGACCCTACTTAACTATCCGTTTACTAAAACTACTTTTACTCAAACCAAACATCGCCTTCGGCGAACACAGTGAAACCTCCATCAAAGGTTGGCTGGCTAATATATAAAGCAACGAACTCCGTGCAAAATAAACAGAACACCAGAATAGAAGCAATAGAGCAGAAGAATAAGGATGTACCTATTGTACTAAAAGTTTATGTGAATGCTACAGAATAGGGAAAACTTGTCAAAAGGAGTTTCTCTATTGCGGCAATAAAATCAACGTCCACCTCTTTTTTTCGATCACGCACACATTGTCAGATTCGACCAATGATTCCTTACATATATAACCGAATGATAAAGAAGAAAAAAAGAAAATACTTTCAATGTCATGTGTTGGTCGGATGTGAAGCATCGAAAGTTCGTTTTTATCCCTTTTTCTTGTCTGATGATGAGAAACGATATCCAGATTGAATGCTTGGATATAGCTTTTTGTAAACATTTCACATTTTTCCTTTTTATGACGAAAAATTGTTGGTCTTGGATAAAATTTGTTGAGGAATATATATTTTTATTTATCAATACTTTTAAAAAGAAATAGCTCGGACGAATAGTTTTTTTTTCCTTCAAATATTCCAGTAGCAACTTTTCTAGTGTGTCTTATCTCTTGCTAAAAATTAGTTCTGACATTTTAATCTTAACAGGGTTACATTTGTATAAAAGTACATAAAAAGGAGTCACTTCGTACCTTATCTGCATAATATTAAAAATAACAAAGTTCAGGGTCTCTATTTCAAATATTGATTGGTCGTACACTCACGAATTATTTTATGTGCATATGTTGCATTATTATTGTTTTCATGTGAGCACTTTAAAAGAGTATTTCAGCATTTTCCTTTAGTTTCTAAACTTGTGTTTTTGCTTGAAGCATTTTTTCTAAAACTTGTATTTAATTACAATTTACTTTAACAAGGCTTATAATGTAATGCAACACTAAAAAATTACCTTAAAATAAAATTATTTTGAATGCATTACTTTTTCTAAAAATAATACCTAAAAACGTACGTTCTAATCATGGAAAACTCGTGCGTTTTTATGAGAAACAAAGAAGAGTAACCCACGAGCATTTTGCTTCAAAATGTTACCAATAAGTCAAAACTAACGCCAAATTGTGCCGTGTCCATGTGCATGTTAATAACGCTTCACTAATTATTGAATTGCAAATAATCTGTTGGTCTTTGCTAATCATATAGACATTGCAAATATAGCTAATATACAATAGCTATTCCGTTACTTTTATAAACTGAGAGAGATTTTTTTTATAAATGTCTCGATATAGTTTTTTTTCCTTAAAAAATATTTAAGTGTTGCACTCTCTAAACTTTTATTGAAATAAGTGTGTTAAATGTGTGTAAATTCTTTTTGATTTAAATAATTTTTCGACACCATTAACAGATAAATATCTTAAACATCCTTCTGTTAAATAATTATAATATTGCATTTCTAATTTTTTTTCTTAAAATAAACTTGTAGGTATTTTGATCAAAATGAAAAAAATAGCTTATCCACAGTTACATTTCTTAAGCGCATTAAATCCTCGATAAACCAAGACTTCAGTATCTCATAACTAATTGTGCTTTGATACATCAAAGACAGTCCACAATATACTACATTGCCTCTCCTAAATTTTGATGGACACTCTTAGGCAAAGAGCTTCATGAGGTTATTTGATTTCTGATATTTTCGATTTATGATACTTCCTTTTGATCAAATTATTTATAAATATACTACATAGTTGTATAAAGACGTAAAGGAAATTAGCTCTTTAGAAGTCATAAGGTAGAAAATTCTCGTCTTTATGAAGTTTCATTTTGACAAACTTATATGAGTAGCTACAAACATTAACGCAAAGTAGTAAAGTTGATGACACACTGAATAACAGAAAATGCAAGTCGAAAGCTTTCGAATAGATTTCTAAATTTCAGCTTCAAAAGATATGTTTACATAAAAGTCGTGATATATACTCTTTCAGTAAAATGCTTTGGATTGAAAATAGAATCACATTATATTTAAAAACTAAACTTACTACATAAATATTTTTGAACAGAATCTGGACATTTTTATTCATAATGATCATTTTCTATGACCATAGGAACGTGTTGATATTATCTATATGTCATCGTATTTAATTTAATACTTCCCATACAAGTACGATGGTTCAGGAGTTAGAATGTTCTGCGTTAGATCTTTCTCAAATACTGTTATCGTTAATTAAGTATTATGTGCAGTGAATTGGTAAAAATTGGAATTCATATGTGGAATTCCGTTCTATCGCTAATTACAAACAGGAATAAAAGCATTTAAAGATATCTTTGAATAGATTCCTTTTTGTTCGGACATTGAAGGGGTCTCTAGATAGATCTCTAGAACCAAAAGTGGGTAGTTCAAATTTCTATATCCCAAACCGCAACCAACTGTTATCTAACACCAATGGCTGTGTGCCGAAGTGACTTCGTTAATTTGACACTAGAGGGCAACACAGCATAATAATACTGGTTGATTATGCATCATATGGAGATCTAAACTAAGCCATTCCGAATAAATCTCAAGTGGGTTGTAAAAACGAATGCAACATCTTCGTCAACCAGACCCACCATCTCATTAAGAGATTGGGTATGATACTAATCTAAGACATTCCAAACCACGCTCAATTCTATTGGGGATGCATATCAATAGCAATAATGATTGGAAAATTACCTTTCGTATCCCTGAGAATTTCTGTGAACAGCAAACCGATTTTACACGCTTGAAAGGGGGGAAGTATGTGAAAGCCCATTTTCTGGCAAATGGCAAAGAACAAGAATAAAAGCATTTAGTATCAGGCCCATTTGGAGAACCTTTTTTGTTTCATCTGTCTGTCATGTGGATGACATGATGTAGATAGGTAGGTTGGTGGTTCAAATCAAACACTCCTGGTGTACTCAACAGCGTGAGCCTTACAAACTTTTTAATATACAAATACACTAAAGGTTAGCAACAATAAAAACACCTAAAGCTTACAACTAGAACAAAAGTACTCTTCATTCGCAAAGATTTCAGCTTATATTCTTCTATTATCAGAACTTTTGAACAGTTCCTAACTTATGATTACCATGATTGAACACGCTGATTCGTCAGATTCAATGTCATATGCACTATTACATCACCATACCTCGAAACGTGACGACGAGGCACATTCTGGGAAATAAAGTTACAGTTAAAATTACACATTTTGTAAGGCTTCTAAAAGAAAAGGGTTAAGTGTGCCACACACGCGATGTCTCGGAGATATCAAGCTTATCATGAATTAAAGAAAATCCATCTTTTAGAAAAATTGAAATAGAGATTTATTACAAATATGCTCCACCCCCACCACTCTATAATTTATATATATATATATATATATATATAACCTTTTGAAACATTGTATTTTCAAACACAAATTATAAGAAAAACTAAAAGAAATAAACTTATTTTCTCTTATAATATATTAGAAATAATAACGATATGTATTTATATTATAACCTTTTGAAAAATTGGTAATTACAACTAACGAATGCGAACTTTTTATCTGATTTGAGAAATTCGGGATATTCCTTCAGAGAAGCTCAATACGCATGATGAATCTTTTAAGCGTGAAAGATACCTCATTTGTCATGTTTAATTCTAGTGCATACATAGTATGCACTACAATTAATCTAGAATTAATTACTAGAATTAATTGCACTCCTGTATAATTTTTTGAGTACCTGTTACTTAAATACTTTTATATTATTAATACTTACGATATTCGAACACGTTCGGAGTACTTTTTAGCAAACTATCATATTTAAAGGTTAAAAAAGCTTTTGTGGGACTCAATACCTATAAGTACTAATATATAACTATATACATGTATCTAGATATATATTACAAATGTGTAAGTTTGTGATCATGTTTGGGAGTCTTTCACGCAAAAGCAACTGAATGGATTTTAATGAAACTTTACAGTAATATAGCATATACATCTGAATAACACATAGGCAATAATTTAAAGAAAAGGCTATAATTTATAAAGATATTGTGAGAAGTGTCAAATATAGCGATATTTGTCAAGTAAGTAGGAAAAAATTCTGCCATCTGCAAGCAATTCTAGCGTGCGCTGCAAAAAAGCCCACGTCAGCATATATCTATCTTTTGTTTGTGAAAGAACTCTTTTTGTTTTGGCTACGCAAGGGGCTCGCTTCTAATTAATTCCTGTAAACAGCATAATCCCTAATTTATTTTATTTCAGAATAAAACTAAGTTTTGAATGGAGAGGTTGTTATAAATCTCTCTTTATTTGAATGTTTTTTAATGATTTTATTATGCACATTTGATAGTAAGAAATTAATCTTTTTTCAAAATAAATACTTTTATTGCTTCTGGTACTTACAGTAGATAAACTTTGACTTTCACACTACATCATTTGGACATAATTCCTTAGTTTGTTTGTGGTCAGTAGCTAATTGTAATGCTATAATTTATGTTAAATAGGCCAGATATTGCATTTTTAAGTATAAAAATAATTATAACT
Source organism: Trichonephila clavipes (assembly GCA_019973935.1). Classification (NCBI taxonomy): domain Eukaryota; kingdom Metazoa; phylum Arthropoda; class Arachnida; order Araneae; family Nephilidae; genus Trichonephila; species Trichonephila clavipes. The sequence goes on along the minus strand of BMAU01000117.1, from coordinate 327,190 downwards.
ATTTTATTGTATTTTTAGAGTGAGTGAATATTAACGTCGCTCTGTTCAGCTACACGAGGGCTTTTGGCAACGGACCACGTAATTTTTAACCATGGTCAAGTGACGTGGATGACACCTGACCTGGCACTCCCTTCTCCTAACTACCACACCACGCCAACTTAGAAAGAATATTCTACCAATACTTAGCAGGAATATTCTTTGAAATCCACTCTTCCATGATGTAAGGCAGCACGGGTTTTATGATGAGTATTTTAGCGGGGAAGGCGAACAGTTTTGCAGCAGATATGCGTTTTCAGCTGACGGCGTTTTCAGCGGATTGCAACGATTATTATTTTTGTCCTGAAAAATTGGTTTATGTCAAAGTTTAAGTGTCTTATGTTTTTGTATGTCAATGAAGACTTTTGAAAACGATTTGACTATTTATTTTAAGTGAACGGTGTATATAATTAATTTTACAATGGAATATCTTTAATTAATTTATTATCTCTAACGGATTAAATTTCCAAAAGTGCAGTATATTCTGTTTATGTATATTCCTTACTTTTCAATGTAGTGATAAAAAAAATATTGCATGAAAAAAACTGTCGTAAATCATAATGCAGTAGTTAAAGCATTAACGTGCATCACGCCCCAACACGGCGGGTCTTACAAAGCACTAATATAGATCGAGCTATGAAAGTATATAGACATTTGCCAATTTGACTATCGTTATCATTTCGCTGTGTTTTTCATTGAATCTTCATTATATCCCTTAAAATTTAAGAAACGGCGTTGCTTGCGAATATTACAATTTTAACAAAATAAATACAACAGAAAGTAATAATGTATTACACTTTCAGATATAAATTATTTACTCTATTTTAAACGTTCATTACGCAACACTTTTAACAATGTGTTACTTTTGCTGAGCAGAGATAAGTTAATAGGGAGGTATTTTCAAAAATCGACCCTCAAAATGTTACGGGGAATTATAAACAAAACAATACTTTTTATCAGCTATTAGATCTACATACTTAAAATTTAACAAAGGTGTTTTTCTTTCTTTCTTTTTTTGTTTAGCTGAGATATGCAAAAAGCTTTTTTTCTTGTTTAATTTGCAATTCATATAAAATTAACTCATTAAAAACTTCTTTATCCTTCAATCTGTGTTGTTTAATATTTCAGTTCACCCGTGCGAAGAACGGGTATACCAGCTATATGTATATATATATATATATATATATATATATATATATAAATTACCTAAATTTTACGAAATTTAAAATTATAAGCGAAATTTTAGCAATATTTTTGGAAACCTTCAAAGAAGTTAGAGAGAAAAAAATAAACTTATATTAGTAAAAGTATTATTAAAACAAATTAGATACATTTATTTAGAATAATGTACTAAAATTTTAATGTTTTATTAAATTTCGAAAGTTTTAAAGCTGATTGAGTAAACAGAAGAAATGTGACATTCTTTAAGAGACCATTATTTAAATAATAAGCCATAATTCAACGTATTCATAAAATAAGAAATATTTTAGTACATTATCTAGAAAATAAAATATCAGATTCAAAAAATTTTATAGAAATAATTTTCAAACACATTTTGAGTTACCAGACTCGCCATAATAGATTTTGAGCAATTCAAATGCCTACTTCTGATAGATCAAAGACCCATTTCCGGTTTTCCTAACTCTATAAAATTGATTGCGTAACGGTCTGTTACGTCATTACTGGGTAAACCAAAATAATTGACAAGATCTCGGGGTAGTTAAAATATTTTAATGATATAAAATATCACAGTTACAATGGACAGACACTTAGACACAATACAGGGTAAACATTTAAAGGAAATAAGTGAGAATGAAGTAAATTACATGTGATCCAGGACTGGACAGCGAGATGGGTAACGCTCACTTATTCAGTTCCAAACTCTCTCTGACGGTAGTACAGTGTTTCGTTCGGTCACACTTCCATTACAAGTAGTGGCTGGTATAGGTATCGGACCGTGGCTTGACGGTAGGGCAGCGATGCACGTTAAATCTGTCGTCGTCCTCCCGTTGGTGTGGTGTGGTAGTTAGGAGAGGGGGTGCCAGCTCAGGTGTCGTCCACACTTCCATGGTTCAAAATTACGTGGTCCGTCGCCAAAAGCCCTCGTGTAGCTGAACAGTGCGACGTTAATATTCAATCATCATCAATCATCATCATCATCCATTACAAGTACCGCTACACACATTTTGGTCTTAGAACTAAACGGTGTGTTACAATTGTAATTTGTCCGCAAGGTAGCGTAGAAACAAAACAAAGTATGTTTTGTAAAGCCAAAAGATAGCTCTATTTAATAAAATTAAAAAGTAAAATATCTGTCTTGAACGAATTGGGTCATTTTCAACGAGTTCGGATTCCGTACACGTAACATCTTTAACTATCACACTTTTGGCTATGTTGATTAAAAAGGTCCCGACGACTAGTGCAACCTTTTTATTTTCTTTTTTAAGAAATAACAACTTCGGTTTTTATTTTTATAAATTAATCTGTACCCGTAAGTTATGTCTGGTGAATATAAACTATTTCTTAAGAGAAAAATAGTCACAGTTAATAGTGCTTAGTAATAACAATGGAAACTTTTTTCAAATTATATGAATATGTATCATTTAAGGAATTTTTATAAAGGTATTTATCTTATACCTTCATTAAAATTCTAATCATTAAAAATGTTTTATATAAAGAATTTCATATCGATAAACATTCACTTATTTTAGTATATGCGCACTGAGCAAAGTACTTTGTATATCCTTGCATGTCACAAAATGCCATCTAGGTGGTGTAGTTGGTTAGCCCAAGTTTGAGGGTTGGACCTAGACCCAGGGGGCTGCGGTAACCCAGTGGTAAAGGTGTTGAATCATGGAAGCCTTCCATGAGTTCGATCCCAGTACCACTAAAGACCCACCGTGTAGGGGAGCGACGAACTTTAAATCTGTCGAGAGCTCAGACGTCCTCTCGTTGGTGTGGTGTTGTAGTTAGGAGAGGGGGTAACAGCTCAGGTGTCGTCCTCTCCGCTTGACCATGGTTCAAAATTACGAGATATGTCGCCAAAATCCCTCGTGTACCTAAACAGGGCGACGTTAACATGCAATCAATCGCTCACTTGTCTTAGACCTAAATGGGTGGAATTGCATGATTCAAAAAATCGATAGCACCACTGTCGTATGATTTTGCGACATGTTTAATATCCCAAAAGTGCATGTTTCTCATGGATTCTTCCGGAAAACTTAAATTCCTAGTACAATTCCACGTCGTCAAAGCTCGGATGTTTTTACCATGGGGAGAAAGCTGGTTGCCAAAGCACCATTGCGGCAATTGGTATCTACCTATATGATTTCGCACTAAACAGTGATACCAGCTTCCGAAGAATGTACTAGGTATGATTGGGCAGAAAACATCCACAGCTCCATTCGAAAAAGACATTTCACAAAATGCACTTCAAGAGAAAAAGAATTAGCGATCATATTTTTTAAAGAAATTTATGTTTCACACACATACATATATAAAGGAGAAAAGCGATGGAAAATCATCACATCTCTGAAATGTTTGGAGTTTTAGACTTGAAATTTGAAAAGCATATTTCTTTTGTTGAGTCCACTCAAAATCCGCTGGAAATTGATTTTGCAGAAACCGAATCCCATTGAGGATATGTGGGAGTGAGATACAAAAATCCTTCTTTTAAAACTATTCGACCTATAACTTGAAATATCGTAGGCATCTTTATTTTAGTATGTAAAGGTTCACTCTCTCTCTAAGAAAGCATTTTCCGAAAATCGAAATCCAAAGCGAGTGCGAGAGACTTATAAACAAAAAATAACGGTTGATAAACTATTTGACCAACGTACTTGAAGTTTGGTGTAAATGTTTCTTTTATTGAGTAGAAATCTGCGCTATAAATGAATTTTAAGGAAATTGTCTTCCGCAGCGGCGTAAAGATTATATTTATATATTTGACTGAGAAATATCCATTAATACAGATATATCTATTTGGCTTTGCTGTTTTTTTTTTTTACTAAGGCTTACTTTCCTTGGTGTTTAATTTGCCGTTCACTCAAATTTATTCAAACATTAAATAAATTTTGACTAGTTTATATTTTTATTTTTCCCTTTTTTATCTTGATTGTCATATTTTTCATTCGACCCGTTTGAAAAACGAGTTATACCTGCTAGGTATACATACATATATAAAATTTTACCATATCAAAATACATTGAAATAAAAAAAAAACAATTATTCCGTGTAGGATTAAAAATATCAAACCTAAATAAATTTTAAATACATTCTCTCGATTTTATAATTCACAACCAGAATCAATTATATTTTAGAATTGCATTCTGTGCGAACAACTGATATTTCATTTCAATTTAAAGAGACTAAAATGTAATTCTAACTTAATAGACAATGGGTAACGATTTATTCCAGAATAAAATCAACATATATTTTAAGATAAAATAAAAGTTAAAGAAACAAAAATCCAATTTAACTCTTCTTTCACAAGCTTACATATTTATCGCGAAAGTTGAATCTAAAAGCCTCTCAACTTTATTAAGAGAGCAAAAGACAGCTTTGAAATGTCATTTAATAAATCACGGTCCATTTTACAAGAATATGGGCTATGACGTTTTAGTGGAGCGGTTCATGACAAATGAGAAATTCTTTCCCTTTAAATAATCCCAAGATGTTTCCAGCATTCAGTGCATTAGGCAATAAATGAAGTGTCTGCGGCGGAACCAACGAGCATCTTGCTCGGACACTGTAATAGATGATTTAAAGACGGTATTTGTTTTAACAATTTCATGAGGGGTTAGTTAAAAATTGAATTTCTTGGAATATTAATTCGGTGTTTCTCAAACTTTCAATATTTGTGACCCAATATTCTATCATACTTTCCATACCCCCATGCAATAACAATGTATTGAATTCAATAATACTATACTTTGATCCTAAAAATCTACACTCTCTCTCTACTTAAGCCTCTTAAATGCCACCACCGTAGATAAACATCTCGCTCAGCCAAAGTGTTATTTTCAACTGGCGTATATATATACGTCTTTCTGAAGTACGATCTTTTCCGTGCATTGCTTTTTCATAAAATTTCTTCGAATGCTATGGAATGCAATAAAAGCACCTTGACAGTGTGTCCGATAGAATTAGGCTTGACCATGGTTCAAAATTACGTGACCGTCGCCAAAGGCCCTCGTGTAGCTGAAAAGTTGCCACGTTAATATTCTATCAATCAATAAATCCGATGGTCATGGGAGCGAGTTGCGTAACTTATAATCGGCATTTAAGAATTAATTATAAACCGAACAAATTATCAAGATAAATGTTAATTTTTGAATGTAATTTTATACATTATAAGTCCATGGGGTCAATAGTAGATATTAAACTTGTTCTTTACTTTGTATTGTTAAATTAATTATAAAGTTTATTGTGTAGCCCTGATACATTTATAAGTGGGTTTTTTTAAGTGTAAGTATGTAATTAGTTCTTATTATGTCAAAAGGTATTTTGTTTTCGAATTTTTAATATGCTCGCGCCCCCCTCGAAGAGTTATCGTGCCTCCTGAGGGGGTACGCACCACAGTTTGAGAAACGCTGTATTAATTGGTTTCACCCATGTGATGGAATGTTTTTTTAAGAGGGTTTTTTTATGACAAGTAAAATGATTATAGAACTTTAATTTTTTTTTCATTTTAATTATATGTATCTTAAGAGTATGTATATAAGTATTTATCCAATCACATATTCAATAGAGCGTAAACTATGGCGTTCTGAACACACCCGCTTCGAAAAAATGGACGCTCACTTCCTCCATGATTCCACCTGATTAGCGTGGCCGTGGTAGCCGATTGGTAATAGGTATCGGATCGTGGCTAGCTTCGTCACGAGTTCGAGCCCAGTTCCGCTAAGGACTCGCCGTGTAGGGCAGCGATGCACGTTGAATCTTTCGAGAGCTGAAATGTCCTCCCGTTGGTGTATGGTGGTAGTCAGAAGAGGCTGGTGCCAGCTCAGGTGTCGTCCATGTCACTTGACCACGGTTCAAAATTACGTGGTCGGTCGCCAAAAGCCCTCGTGTAGCTGAACAGTGCGACGTTAATATTCAATCAATCAATCAACCTTCACTTCCCCTGTTTATATGGTATAAGGTTGAAAATTCAGTGGATTAAAGGGGAAGTGGGGTATGTTTTCGTCTGTATGTAATTGTTTCTATATTATCATGGCAACCCGCGTGATACATAAAAAAAATGCGCTGCTAGCTCTCCAAGATTTTTAATTTCATTTTTAATAATTTTTTTCTGCAACCAATTTAAAAATATATTGTATTTTACTTTGTTTCGATTGAGTATAATTTCTCCAGACTACTTCGAATATTATTCAAAAAGAAACTTTAATATATATTGATGTGTATATTAAGTAAAAAATGTATTATTAAATTTAAATAATTTAATTTTTAATTTATATATATGTATTCTTAATTTTTAAAAATATATATATGTGTAATTTTTTTTAAAAAAAGTTTTTTTAACGAAATAAAATTATTTCTATATGCATCTTTTTCATTAAAATCAATGTAAAGAAATATGGAATTAAAAAGAAACAGTGAATGTGTGTCTGTTTGATCAACCGCATAATAACAAAAATGATGAGCAAAACCAATGCTGTACGCTGTAATAAGTAATTAAATGCCATTAATGAATTACAATGTTAATATTTTAATTGATTCATAATTATAATAACAATATTTTAAATATTGAAATTATTTTAAACTTCAGTTTAATGAACAGCATTTCTCTTTCTAAAACATAGCATCGACTGAAATAATGATCTATTGCTTCATATTGGATTTCAATTCCTAATTTATAGGAACAGAATATAAAAACAATTTTGAATTTTACAACAATATTTAGATGGATACTTAAGCTTCAATGTTTAGTTTTGAAGCCTTAAAGTAATATTCAGCACGAAAATACTTAAAATATATACTCTGTTATGAATTCTGAGTTTTGCAAGTATCAGCAACATATTCATTTCTACACTTCCATTCCCAGACATAAATCCAGTAGGAAATTGTAATCTTATGTTCGAAGCAGTGAAATGCATCGCAAATCCTTCAAAAGCATCCAGAACTCAGGCAATAACTTTAAAGCGTCCCGCGAGCAGTAGTTTCTGAAACATCCTTGCAAACACTGCCCGACATCGATCCAAATCTGTGCTCAAACTTCCTCTCGGCTCAAAACTCTTCGAAATTTCTCCCTGAAACTTGGCAGAATATTTCCATTTATTGTGGAAGAATATATTCCCCCCACGCCACACTGATATTAAATATCGATTGTGGATTGGCCAAAATGAGCCTTTTGTGTTAAAAAGCATTCTTTGGCGAAGTATTAAAGGTGTAAGTGCGCCAACCGGTTAAGACCAGGAATTGATGTTTCAGCCCATTGATGAATGCAGGGTGTTAAGAAAAGTGATGGCCACAGGAAATGATGATTCGAAATGGGAATAGGCTTAAGTACCTAAAGTGTCGTGGTCACGTTTCGAAAACGATGTATTCGGAAGTTCGGTCACACGGCTACAGTTACGGAGAATAAACTGGAAATCGATATGGCCACCACAGGAGTGGTCTGAGGGAGGTGCATTAAAGTGGGATGTCAAATGAGAAAATCCAGATCTATAGAAAGTGGATCTTGAACGGAAATGGTTAGCCATCCAGGTGTTTAACAGGATTTGGATTGTGAAAAATATCTTTGGAAAATTATGTGATCCCCCCCCCCTGTTTTTAATGAAATCGGTTAGCTTAAAATTCTTTATCTTCTTTTGTTCTTCTATGCAATACAGCTTACGTGGATTTGGATAATGAATGAATTTAGATTTTTTCTTAATATCTGTAATATCTGTTAAGAATTTCTATAATGTTCTTTTAGGAAACTAATAATAATATATTTTAATGTATATTTTATGTAACATGTATTGTTAAAAATGTCCCTGAGAAATAGCGTACTTTATTTTGTTAGTGGATTTACACATGTAAACTTGTAGATTCAAACTCTTTAGTATTTTGTTTTCGTAAATGTTGGTAAAAATATGTAGATTGTAGCAATAATTTAAAAGTACTTTGTTGTTAATAACTTATATGGAGTCCAAATTATTTTGAATGCGAAAAATTTATTTTCAAATCACTGAGAATTTGGAATATCAGAAAAATTATTTTAATCTGTAAGAGTGCACATTCCTTCACATTTATAAGAAGCAATTTAATTTATATTGATAAAAATTCCATTTTCTACGTGTTTCACTAGCGTTGATTGATATAAACAACTAGATCCTCGGAAATTTAACTTTTTGTTATTATTATTATTATTAAGAAGGTTTGCACATTGCAATGATACATAAGTATACAATCGACAAGAAATGGACCTTACGTTATTTGTTTTAACAGGATGATTCTTACTTAAAAGGGAAAATTTGATTCATAAAATAAACTGATTTTCAGTAACTTAAATTAATTTCTTTTACATTTCAAACAGACTAATCACTCTATAAATATATCTAAACTAAAGTCTAAGAGTTGGACATGAATTTCATAAAAACAAGAGATTTAAAAACTTAATTCATGTTTTTCTTGTGCTTGGTAACCAAATTAATGTTTTAGGATAAATATGAGCAGCAAAAAAAACCTTTCCTTCAACCCAATTAAATAGCCATGATAGCCTAGTGGTCATGGTCACGAGGTTGTCACCGGCGTGTCATGAGTTTGAGCCCCATTACAATTCAAAACTTGTCGTGTAGAAATTTGATGCACATAAAATCTATCACGGCCGTAGTGTCATATTTTGGATCTGGGGGGAGGGGAAGATACCAGCCTAGGTTGCTTCCTTGTTTCCTGACCGAAAATCAAAATTAAAAGGTCCAATAACCCTCGTGTTGCTTAATAGTCCAACTGTAATAAGCACACACTCAAACTCAATTAGTTTTTTAAACATATTACTAGCTGCATGTCCCGGCGTTGCACGGGCTATCTATACTTTTGTAAATTTTCCCTTTCACAAAATCTGAACTTCTAATACTCATTTTCAAAATGACTTCCACTCCCACCCCCCGTCCATCGCTTAGCCCAGCGTTGCACGGGCTTTCTCTATTTTTATAAATTTTCCCTTTCCTTCTTTAAAATAAAAAAAAAATTCAATATCCCATTTCTTTATTCGTTAAAGTAATAAAAAATAATTCGGACTTCATTTAATAAAGATTGATAAAATATTTTTAAAAAATTGTAAAATAATTAAATTGAAAGAAAGATATATGTATATAATTTTATTATATTAATTTTTAAATATTTTTAAAAACCTCTGAAAAAAAGTTTCGAATTTTCCCCTGGAAATAAATTATCTTTCCGATTCTCTGCAGATGGCGCCCCGTGCGTAATGAATGTGTTTTAAGGTTTTTAATTAATATATATTTAACTAATTGGAATATCGGAATTTAAATGGTCCAAACAGATTCCTCGGACCATTCCCAAAATTTTCATATCTTTTGCTAGTTTCTGCGTCTTGTGGTTCGAGAGAAAATTGGGCTATATTTATATATACCGACATACATAGATACGTTTGTTTACGAATTTTAATATATAAGATAATGTCTTAACGATGCAAAATAATGTAGAATAAGTTAAGGTATCCGACTACGTTCGCAACCATGATTTTAAAAAGCGTATAAATGAATAATTATGATATTTAGTGTCATTTAGATTAAAATACATGTATGCAATTTTTTTAAGTACATTATCACAAAAAAATTATTAAAATGACAATATTTTGGTAAAAAATTAACTTAGAGTAACCTTTTTCAAAACGTTCTGCTTTTATAAAATTGCTTCTATAAGAAGAATATTTTGCTTATATATAAAGTAAAGACCTCTCTACAGAGGATGAACTAGAAGTTTTGTAAAATTCACATTATTTTCAGAGTTGCCACCAATTGAAATAATTTTCCGCGCTTTTTACTTAAAATTGCTCCCCTATGTTGTAGTAAAATACGAATAAATCCTCTTCTAAGTTATATATTTCGAAAATTATTCTTCAGCCTCCGTACAGAGGTCTGAGCTATATATAGGCAAAGTATTATTATAATAGAAGCATTTTTTATAAAAGGGGAATGTTTTGAAAATGGGTCATTCTATGTTCATTTTTTGTCAAAATATTGCACTTAAATAATTTTTTATAGTAATAATATTCTTAAAACAAATTTATATACATTTTCTAATCTAAGTGACACTAAATATCATAAACATTATCTATTTATACGCTTTTGCAAAATCACGGTTCTGAACGTAGTTGAAAACTTTAACGCAATGTATACAAATTTTCTTTTGAGCTTTACTGTTAAAAAAGTCAAAATAATTCCGAAATATTTCATTATATTCCTTTGTTTATAATCCTTCAAAAAAAGGACATTAACTTGGTTGCATTTACTATGAAATCAATTGATCTGAAGTTATTGCTGAACTAATGAAGTGTGTGTTTCAAATTTAATTAATAATGTTCTTTACAAATACAAAGTGTTTAAACACTGCAGTATTATTAAACACAGATGAGAGCTACACTCGAGAAGTGACATATTTCTACACACAGCATGAAAACATGTGGTTTGAATGCGAGTGTTCGTAAACATTGCACAACAAAGCAACATTGCGATGGACGTGACGAGGATGACACTTGAGCTAACACCCCTCCCCTCCACTCTGAGCCTCTACAACACGCTAACTGAGGTCTTTGAACCTCGATAGATTTTATTTGTATCAGCCTTCTACATGATATACTTCAGTGGCACTAGTTGTGGCCGCGATAGCCTAAAAGTCAAGACATCGGATCATGGCAAACATATCAGGAGTTCGAGCCCAGTGCCACTAAAGACTCGCCGTGTAGGGGAAGCGATGCACATTAAATCCATCTAGAGCTCAAATGTTTTCCCATTGGTGTCAGTGGTTATGAGAGGGGGTGCCAGATGAGGTGTCGTTCTCGTCACTTGACCATGGTTCAAAATAACGAGGTCCACCGCCAAAAATTCTCGTGAACAGCGTGACGTTAATATTCACTTTAATAGGAGCACTAGGTCTCAAACTCGTCAGCCCCAAGTTCGTGACTATGACTGCCAGACTACAACAGTGACAATGTGATTTGAAAAAATATCACAAAATTAATGTTTTAATCCAAAGATTATTTCTCATTAAACACATGAGATACTCATTATTTTTATGATACGTTGGTACTAGGTTCCAGAAGATCTTGTATTGGAAAAAGTCACAAATGAGTAACTAATATTTAAATTTCTCTACGTTTTTTTTTTTACTAGTACTTACTTTGTAATATTTTTGTACTACACACGCACTTTTTCATCTTAAGTCATATTATTTAAATTTCTAACTTAGTATAATCTGAAGAGATGGTATCTTGAACGCCTGGGAAAACTGTTTTCGCAAAACACTAAAATGTTATCAACTCTTTAAGAAAAAAAAATGGTGCGTGGAACGCCACGCGATAGAAGTGAAACTTCTTTAGTGGCGTTGGAACAATGATTATTTGCGCTAATATTCCAAACTAACAGTGTACATGTCTCAATCGCCTAACTTGCATGAAAAGTATTCGTGGCGAATTGAGTCTTTCTGATACCCAATCCAAAGTAAGAAGATATCCTGGAATTTCTGGGTATACAAAACTATATTATATTTTGATACATTTGGTATACTTTTCCTACTTAAACTTTGTCGGCAATTGTAACATTATTTAATATCTTCTATAAATTTATTTCCAGAAAAATATTTTTCTGCTCAGAAACAGGTGTTTTCAAATCATCTCTGAACCATAATCTATCACAAATGGAACACACGTGACTGAAAGAATTATCAACGAATAACTTTTGAAAATCTTGAAGTGAATTTTCCGGCGCACTAGCTACACGAGAGCTTTTGGCGACGGACTTCGTAATTTCGAACCATTGTCAAGTGACGAGGACGTCACCTGAGCTGACACTACCCCTGTGCTAACTACCCCACCACACTACACCAACGGGAGGACATTTGAGCTCTCGACAGATTTAACGTGCATAGCTCCCCTACACGGCGGGTCTTCAGTAGTACTGGACTCGAATTCATGACACGCCAACCACGATCTGACACTTTGACCACGCATTTTCATGGAAATCATAATCTTTGTAACGTAAGATAGAATTCATTATCGATTCACATGCATCCGTTCCAACACGCACTAGACTAGTTGAGGTCTCTGTAGTTAGTGGCACAGGGTGGTTCACAAAGTCCATATTAATCTGTGCTGTCATTAGAAGAGTCTCAATAGCATTCCCATCCCTTAAACTCGGCATTAAGAGAGTATTTTGCAATGTTTTTTTTTCCGTGCTCGATATTCTCTCATGTGTACTCTGATGGAGATTTGGCAGTAGCACTTAATAAATTTGCGCTATTTTTCTGTTTGTCATTGAACTCGGCATTAAGAGAGTATTTTACAATGTTTTTTTCCATACTTGATTTTCTGTCATGTACTCTGATCGAGATTTGGAAGTAGAACTTGATGAATTTGCATTTTTTTTCTGGGTTATTTTTTTTTGTCATTTTTTCGACTGGACTTGTTGCTAGTTTTTCTTTTTTTTCTTTCACGAAACTCTTTTCCTCTTTGTGCCTTTGATTTAGGCATTCTGACAAGAATTCATAATAATTCAACGCAAATGAAAATTAAAGAAATAAATTAGCTACCGAACAGATCATTATGTAGCCAACAATCTAAAGAAAAATTCCAAAAGGCACGCTTTTGCTGCAAGAGCTATTTTTTCTACACTAAAACTAGTTTTTTTCTCACACTACTACTGATACGACCACTGATAATATTCCTGGGTCTGGGGGAACAGGACCCCTAATCGGAAGGTTGGCAAGTTGACCAGTCGGAGACGTGGGCAATTATCCAACTTTTTCATCGATATGACACAAGTCACGCGGTGTCCTCGCCCCCCCTCCCCTTTTTCTTCCTCTGCCTCTCTCCTTACCTTGGCGACGATTCGGGAGGGGAGGAGACTACTTCCGTTCGCATTTTCACTGTTACGCAAAACTGGGCAATTTTCTCATTCACTCTCGAGCCCAAAAAAGTTTCACTTCAAAAATAAATTCAGTAGTTTTCCTTTTCAAGAAAAATGAAAATGGGTATGATTTTATTATAAAAAATTTTACTTTACAATGCTCTTTCTGATGTTTAAATTTATTTATTTAATGTATATTTTGCTCAATATTCTTAAATTAAAAATATATTTTAATAATATTTGTTTCTAATAAAGCATAAAAAGTATAAGTATACCTTATGCAATTTTAAAAGAGTGATGCTCCTTATCAAAATTAGTATGAAATCCCTCCCCCCCTTCAAATTCCTTTCCTTCTTCAATATTTTAATTAAATTTAAGATTGCATACTTTTCAATGACTTATTGCAATCAATTTTTCATTCATATTTATACTTAAGCATATTATATTTAATTGATATTTAGACTTAGGGATATTTTTGAAAAAAATTACATGACAGAATACTTGCATAAAAGTAACTTTAAGATGAAGCAAAAAGTAATTTTTGAAACGTAAAACTTCATTACTTCAAAATTTTACTTTCTAAATGTAAAACTATTAATGCATCTCTAATGTAAATTTAATGCATTCAATTTTAAATGCCTTACATTTTTTTCTGAAATGCATTAGAGCATTTCTTTAAAAGCTTTAATGCATTTTAATAAAGTTTCTCCACTCATAATTCCCTCCCCGCCTCTTCATGACCACTACCATTTCGATTATAACCGTACCTTGGAGAAAAATAATTCACTAGAGACTGTTTTTTTTTTTGTTATTTACCTTCAAATATAGCCAATATAAATTGCATGTTTCGGATAATGAACATATGAAACATGATTATATTCTAAAAAAATATGTGAAACATACCATTATATTAAATTTTATGACCAGTTTTCAACGAAAATGACTTAAAATTTTACTCCTGAAATAAAAATTTAACATAGCCAATATATTAAATATTATTTAGAAACTTAAGTGGACTACATTATACTTAAATAGATTCTTATATATAACGCGAGTGTAATATAATACTACAAAATAAATGTATTATATTACTTTCTATAAATAGAATATTTTCTTTTCACATATCTAAACTAACTAATATTCAATATATTTTTAATATAAATAGATGAGATGCATATTTCTTTGGGGATAAACAAAACTTGTAAAAAAAATTCGAAATTTCTGAATAACATAATTTATGGCTGCTACTTTGTTATTTAGGTTATATTTAGAAGCAGCTTTTAGCGGAATTGTGATCCATTGAAAAATAACTCAAATTATTTTATAATATTACACTATATAGAATTATTCATTTAAATCTACCATTTTACATAGTTTATTTCAACGAATTTGAAGTTCCTTCATTTGTAGTTTTTTTATAAGCTTTATTGATATTTTATAAATTTATTTACGTTCTCTTAATTTTTTTTTCTCGCGTGTTTTGGGAGAAAATATTTTTTTTCATTAAATACGCATACAACTTCTATTTTTATTTCACTCACATTATACACTAAGTCAGTGTTTCTCAAAGTGTGGGGCGCGCCCCCCGGGGGGGGCGCGATGACCCTACAAGGGGGGCGCGAGCGTATCGAAAATTTAAAGATTTTTTTTAAAAAAAATAACTGGAAAGAGAACTAAAACAAAATGCTTTCTTCCATAATAAAAAAAAATACACACAACACTGACATAATTTATGTTTATTTTCTGGCTTTTTTCCGTCATCAAATAGCTATCTTTGATCCCAAAACCAAATTAAAGAAAAAAAAAACATTTTGTTTTATTTGCTGTATTTTCTCAATGAGATATTTTTTATTACGTTTTAACTAAAATATTTTTAAAAGAAAAAACAAACCCAGACCCAGAGAAAATTCTAAGAAGATAAACAATTCACCACTGTAATTATTATTGAAATACTGTACATTAGTTGTAGAAAATAAAAGTCATGATTCACGTTTCAGCCAGGCTGCATAGTACGTTTGCTAATCATTTGATTGACCTTCAATCTTACGGTATGGTTATTATCAATATTAGTTCCCCCCATCTCTTTTATGTGTTTGCTTTTCGCATAGGAAATTGTAAATAATTGAGTTTTGCGATATTTGGAAAAATTGATTGGTTTAACATTTCTGTAGGATAATTGAAAAGTGTCTGATTTGCGTCCTTTATTATGGACTTGTACTTTTGAGTCATTTTAGTTCAGTTTTATTGGATTTTTTTTTCTCAAATCATCAAAGAATTGGATAGTCCTTGAAAGAAGGTAAGTATACTTTCTATAAATTAAAATATTCACTAGAATTCCTATTTGTATCGTGTACAGTAAAAATAATTCTAAACAAATGATTGGGGTGACTGAGTCCCCGGCATTAATGTTAGTATCGAGTACGCGCCTGCTCCCGGGTTAAAACATTTTGAAGTCTTCTCGCTTTAAATATGTTAAAAAGTAACATAATTATTCTTCATCGGAATTTTATATTCTTTTTCATAATTTAACATTAATTCTAAATGCTAATTGTGTGAGGTTTAAAATTACAGTTCTTTTAAACAGTTATTTACAATTATAGCAGTTATCTAAAAAAATCATTTTACATTTTTGTATACAATGTCGTGCACACAGTTTTACTCTCCTTACAGTTCAGCTATTATATCAAGAATAATGTTTTATTTTTTTAAAAATGAACTCGTGCGAAGAATCGGTGTTTCAGCCACTGTTTGATGTATCAGTACTGAAGAAGGTATTTTATAAATAATTTCTTATTACTGAATTTGGCCGCGGTAGCCGAGTGGTATATAGGTATCGGATCGTGGTTTTCCTTGTCACGAGTTCGAGCTTACCACTAAAGACCCGCCGTGTAATGCACGTTAAATCTGTAGAGAGTTGAAACGTTTTCCCGTTGGTGTGGTGTGGTAGTTAGGAGAGAAGGGTGCCAGCTCAGGTGTCATCCACGTCACTTGACCATGGTTCAAAATTACGTGGTCCGTCGTCAAAAGCCCTCGTGCAGCTGAACAGTGCGACGTTAATATTCAATCAATCTTATTACTAAATTAAGAACAAGTTTAATAATTATTAGGGACTTTCACAGGCTTGTCCTGTAGAGGAAAGTTTTTCAAAGGAAGGTTTAATATCAGAAATTGACACTTAAAGCGTTATTTTTCTATATTTAGCTGAGATCTATATTTTGTCTTCAAGGCATCTACTGCAGAAAATCCGGTTTGAGAAAGGTAGAATGTTGAAAATGGTAATAGTATACGAAATGCTTTTGTTTTCAGTACAGATAATTCCTCATCCACCTCTACCCCAAATTCAAAGAGCGATTTATTACAAAATTGCCTTTTAATTTTTCATTGGATGTGAAATCTATGAAGATTTCTTCTTCGGAAGTTGAGAGCCCTTCTGAAGTATCTTGAAATAGATCCCTAATCCACTCGTAACTTGCTACCTTGCTGTCCTCATCCAGAAAATACTTTTTAAAATTCTTTGCCAACATAGCTAAATGATTTTACAAGTTTTAAAAACAACTTTCACATGTTGTTCTACAGATTTGTAAGTTTTAACACATATCGAGCTGGGGCTTTTTTTCCATCATTTACTTCAGTAGTGGTAAATCCAAAATTTAAGTATTTTTGAGAAGATCACCTTGATTTAATTTTCGGAACCATGCTCGTTCGTCTGTGTACTTGTTGATTCTTTATTATGGTCGAATGTTTGCTTACGACTTAAAAATGTATGTATGATATTGTTTTAATCTACTGCCGTAAATACTTAATTACCGTGAATTACAACTAACGTGGAAATTTAAAAAAATGTACATTCAAGCTAGATTCGGTAGCTATAGGTGTATAGAGTCGACCAAAACTGACTGGAATTGTACGAGGAAAAGCATTTTTACATATTTTGCGCAGACGTCCGATAGGTTGCTCAGACTCACGCAAACGTACCCTATAATGCCAGATGTGATGGATATGATAGAGAGCGACATTGACTAGACTATTTTTCTAATGACATTTGTACTTTGAGAAATGAATATGCTGAAGGAAATAAATCTTTAATTAAATACATCATTTTGCGATCTGTTCCAATTTAAAAATTAGAGAAAAAGAAAATAACATAATTCTAGGTAATACACTCTGTCGCAAAAAAATATATGCACCCAGAAGAAATCAAGCTACAATCACGAAACTCGGCAAGAATGTAGTCTGGTAAGAGATATGCAAATGATTAAAATTTCGAAGCCAATGAGACAAGGCTAAGTGTGCTATGCGCATATTAGTTGCGCAACTGGGAGAGTTTAAAAGCATGAGTACGAGCGCCGTACGGCTATCCAAACGAATCTGATGACTTTGATAGACGATATTGAGACTTAGGATGCCTCTAAGACGTAACCGGCGGCAGTACGAGCAGCTGACGGACTTTGATAGGGGCCGTATAATAGGCCTCAGAGAAGCAGGTTGGTCAAATAGACGTATCGACCGCCACCTCGGTCGGAGCGATATGGTAGTTGCTCGGTGTTGGCAACAGTGGATCACAGAAGGTAGAGTGTACCGTCGCGGAGGGTCAGGACGTCCCAGGAACACAAATGATCGCGAGGATCGTGCAATCAGAAGAGTGGCCACTTCGGCACCAACAACGTCGCTAGCATCGATTCAACGCCACTTACCTCCTTCCAGACATCCAGTGCCATCAAGAGAAACCATAAGGAGACGAATGACCGAAGTTGGCTTGAGGAGCCGACGTCCGCTAAGACGCTTACCACTGACCCCACATCATAGGCAGTGTCGACTGGATTTTTGCCGACCTCGGGCAACTTGGAGTGTGACAGACTGGAGACGTGTCATCTTCAGTGATGAATCCCGATTCAGTCTCAGTGATGATGACCACCGCACACGTGTCTGGAGGCGCACCGGCCAGCGGTCCGATCCGGCATTTATTGTCGAGCGGAATACAGCAATTTCACAAGGTGTGACAGTGTGGGGAGCAATTTCTTGGGACACACGATCATCTTTAGTGGTCCTTCAAGGCACTTTGACAGCTCGCAGATACGTGGACGATATTTTAACGCCGATTGTGCTACCCATGCTATCAATTCGCCCAGGTGCCATTTATCAACAGGATAATGCTCGTCCACATACTGCGCGACTCTCCCAACAATGTCTTCAAGGATATGACGTCCTACCATGGCCTGCCAGGTCACCTGATCTTTCGCCAATAGAGCATGTCTGGACACGCTGGGAAAGCAACTGCAGCCGTCCCGAGATACAGGAGAATTAACTGCGCAGATGCAAAGACTATGGCAGGATCTTCCACAGGGGGTCATAAGTGATCTAATTGAATCGATGCCACGACGAATTTCGGCTTGTATAGCTGCCAGAGGTGGCTTTACTACTTACTGATTTTTAACCTTTTGCAAGCTGTAACCGCTTAATAAAATGATATTTTGTTCTGAATTTTTAATCATTTGTTTATTTTCATATACACTACATGCATACCAAATTTCGTGAATGTAGCTCAATTTCTTCTGGGTGCATATATTTTTTTGCGACAGAGTGTATATATTTTAAGTAATTTTCTTAAAATATATATTACTTAAAAGTTACATATACACAAAATTTAATTTACTTATCGTATTAATTTGTACGGTTTATAATTAAGATCGTATTGTAACTTTAGCGTCTCTCTCTCAAAGTGCATTTTTATTGCAGTAAATACATTATTGTTGTACAGGGGGGCGAGACAAAAATTATAATTGAAAATTGGGTCGCCAGTATTAAAAGTTTGAGAAACACTGCTTTTAATGTATGAAAGTGCACAGAGTATTTTATGACTAATTAATTAATACTAAATTAAGAACAAGTTTAATAATAATTAGCTACTTCCATGGGCTTGTCTTACAGAGCAAAGTTTTTGAAAGGAGTTTTAAGATAAGAAATTGACCCTCTGAGTTCATTTTCTATATTTAGCTGATATCTATATTTTGTCTTCTAAGCAACCACCGCATTTTGTAATATGTTCCAATTTAAAAATCAGAGAAAGGAAAAATAATTTAGTAATTATCCTATTACTTAACTTTTTTTTGCTTAAAAGTAACATATACAAAATTTAATATTTATGTCATGAATTTGTACGGTTTATAATAAATATTGTTGCTTTATCGTAAAAGTGCATTATTATTGCTTTCAGTAAATTATTATGTATAAGGGGGGGCGCGATAAAAATTGTGATTGAAAAGGGGGGCGCCAGTATTGAAAGTTTGAGAAGCACTGCACTAAGTATAATATTGCAAACCTTATAAATTGATTAGTTCAAATTTTAATGCCTATATTTTTGCAGAGATTCATGTGGATCGGTAACTTAGTAGTTGTAGCAGTGTTTCCCAAACATTCAATATTTGCGACACAATATTCAATTATAATTTTCCTCGTGCCCCATCCTTACAATAATAATATATTGAATTCAATAATGCTATACTTTTATACTGAGGCTGCAAAACGACTTTTTAACCTCTTAAGTGTCGTCTGTTAAGAGACATCTCACTCGAACAAAGCTTTAAATGCCCCGGACATATATAAACGCCTTTTCAAACAAAGATCTCTTCTCCATGTACTGCCAATTCATAAAATTATTCAGAAGGCTTTGGAATGTAATAAAAGGACCTTGATACTGTTTGAAAAGGATTTACTTATTTTAGAAAAGGTTTTTATTTATTCTTTTTCATCTTCCCCCACCAGAATGCATCACATACGCACACCTCCATGGAAAATGGTGGGATTGGGGCGTAAAACCCGAAAATTTAATCGCATTTTCGGGATTAATTGTAAACCATACAAATTATCAAGATAAGCGTTAATTTTTATAAAAAAAAAAATGCATTATAAACTCATGGGGCCACTGGTAATTATTAAACTTGCTCTTAACTTAGTATCGTTAATTTAATTGTAAAATACATTGTGCTACATTGATATATTTATAAGTGTATTATATCAGTGTAAATGTGTATTTTAATTTTTATTATGTCATAATGTATTTTGTTTACAGTCTGTAAATTAATATTTTTTTGTTTAAATAATATTTTGCTTACGACTTTCCAATATGCTCACGCCCCCTCCCCCAAGTAGGGATGTCCCGTTCCCCTAGGAAAGGGATGGTGAACCAGTGGTACGCGACACTATTTTTGGCACGCCGTTGCTCAAAATAGTTTGCATTTGATTTCAAAATTTCAAAGTTCACTCTAAAGTATTACGAACAAACGCGAGTGATTGGTCGCGGGGCGGCGAGAAAAACACTCGTTTGTTATTGTATTGCCTTAGTTACGTCGTAGACTACAACTGCTTATGATTTAGAGTCTATTTACACATAGCATAGTCAATTTCATTGACAAAAATGTATTAAAGTTTATGTATGTTATATTTACGATTTCTTACTGTTATTTAAGGTATCCGACTACGTTCGGAACCGTGATTTTACCAAAGTGCATAAATAGATAGTTTTCAAGATATTTAGCGTCACTAAGATTAGTATACATGTATAAAACTGTTTAAAGGACATTTTGACAAAAACCATTATTTAAATACAATATTTTGGCAAAAAAATTAACTTGGAATAATTTTTATTCAAAATGTTCTCCTTTTCTGAAAAATGCTTCTATTATGATAATGCTTTGTCTGTATATTGCTCAGACCTTTCTACAGAGGCTCAACTAGAATTTTTGAAATATATAACTTAGAAGTGGGTTTATCCATATTTTATGGCAACAGAGGGGAGGAATTTTAAGAAAAAAATGCTCTCTCTGAAACTCTGAAAATAATGTGATTTTTTCAAAAATTCCAGTTGAGCCTCTGTAAAGAGGTCTGAGCAATATACAGGCAAAACATTATTATAATAGAAGCATTTTTCAAAAAAGGAGAACATTTTTGAAAAAAAATTATTTTAAATTAATTTTTTTGCAAAAATATTGTATTTAAATATTTTTTTTGTCAAAATGTCATTAAAACAATTTTATACATGTATTCTAATGTTAGTGACGCTAAATATCTTAAAAATTATCCATTTATTCCCTTTTGCAAAATCACGGTTCCGAATGTAGTCGGATATCTTAACATGACTAGTACAATAAAGCAAAAAAAGGAAGATAGTGAGTGTAACAGAGAATTTAAAATTTGTTGGACCGAGTAGCATGGCATTATTAATAAAAACGACAAAGCAGTGAGTGTTTTAGGATCTGGAATAATGGTGTGCAAAACATCTGTAAAACGGTATTTTTAAACAAATCACAAACCCTCTCGTCAAAAAAAGTTAAACACGGCAAAAATAAATAATTGCTTTGAAACCATTTGGCACAGTTGACTCCAATTCAGCATGAAAGCCCTGGTGTAGCTGAATAGTGTGAAGTTAATATTCACTCACTCACTCACCCAATTCAGCATGTGTTCTACAAAAAGTAACATCTTACAATCCTGATATAAGTTCCTTGTCATCCACAATCTGCAATAATGGAAGTCATAATAATGTTCCTTTATGTACATTACACGTAAGGAACTAAAACATTTATAACTATACAGTGCAAAAGGTATTTGTTCGTAGTCAATAGAGTTGTGTGCTGTTCGTAAGTTTTGTTATTTTCCCAATAATTACAAGTCTTAAATTATTTGACGACAAATCTATACCTCATGAAACACTTCATTAGAAGAAAAGGCACGTTGATCCATAAAGGTTAACCACCCCTGCCCTATGGGGAGGAGCACCCCACATTCATGGAAACGCTGATTTGCATTAATGAAATCGTTGTCAACGTGTCAAGAATTCGAACCCTCTTACTACTGAAACCTACCGTATAAAGGGGCTGATGTACTTTAAAATGATGAGATTTAAAGTGATCTCGTTGGTATGATGTGATAATTGGGAGAGGGTGTGTCAGCTTATATATCACCCTCGTCACTTGACCACAATTCAAAATTTCGAGTCCAGTTGGTAAGTTCTCGTGTTGCTGTAAAGTGGGACATTAATGAACATTCACTTTCTAAGGTTGTTTTTTAGTTACATACAGGTATTTTCTTTATTTTGAGGCATATTGCTTTACTTTTAAGAATTCTAATAAATTACTAAGCTAAAGGCATATAAAAAATGCTTAATCAGAATAAGAAAAGTGCTAATAATTCATCTAGTCTATCCCTAGTTCATCCATCTTAACACAAATACAGTCGGACCTCTACACATAACACAGTCTCTAAATCCCGAAAAAAAGTTCGATAAATGGAAAATTCGTTATACAGAGGTTTATCTTTCAATTTTCTTCATAAACCACATAAAAGAAGTTTTAAACTCATAAACACTATACATTAAAAAAAGTAATTATTCACACCTTTTTATAAATTCATATATATTATTATTTTATATATCTTATTTATCAAAAAAAGAAAAGAAAAACTGCAAGGAAAGCCTTTTCATCCACTTCCTGAAGAATTTTTTTTTCTTTCATGCACAAGCACTTACGTTTTGACATTTTCAAGCTACAAGAAGCAAAATTACCAGTTCGACTGATGAACACTACAAATGAACAGAGGAATCAAGGACACGAGACAACTTCACTGAGAGTGAAAGGGGATATCGAAGATGTTTCCAGTTAACTGGTCAATGAGGATTAAAGGTTACATTTCCTGGAGGAAATGCCCAGATTTCTATAGCTCTCTTTGAGCTAGGTACTTAATAAAACCAGCTTAAGATTAATGACTATCATGAAGTAAGTTAAAAGGAAGGATAACTTTAAATGTCCAGGAATACTTTTAAAAAAAGGGAGAAACAAATTGAATCCCAAGAAAAAAAAGTACGTTCGCTAGAAAATTCACTTCACTGTTGGGAGGTCCTTTTACGAAGAAAATCGTGAAATGTTCTTGGTTCTAGAAAAAAGTTCACTATATAAAAAAAAAATTCGCAATATAGAGGTTTATAGTATGTAGATTCGACTGTATTTGAAAATTTTACCTAACCTACTGTTTTATATACCTATCTTTTACATGGAAGGAAATGTTAAATTATTTTTCTTTGATATTAGGATAAAAAAATACTTCCTATGGGAATACGAAATACTGGTCATAATTATTTAGAATATTTTAGAGTTAATGAAAACAGGAAAATACTTTCAAATACGTACAACAATAATTGGATATTGATTTCCTCGAAACATAACCAAACATTATTCTAAAAACAATATGCTAACAAAAATAAATGCCTCATATAACTCACTACGTGTACTCTATTATTTAAAATAGCTTTAAACACAAAAGCCCTTTGGTCTTGACTTTAATACCATTTGTTTATTTAAACATACGAGATGTCGAAGACTCGTGCAAAAGTTTTGCTCGGTTCCCTCTCATCATAATTGAAGACGTATCAAGTGCCCCTGGCAAAACCTATTTCTCAAGAAAACTCATACTATCTACATAAATTTGCAAGTCCAAACGAGGCACCGTAAAAAAATTGAAAGAATTGAGACTTTCGAATGAATATTTTTTGCAGCTTTCGGTTTATTACGTTTTATAGATTTTTTTCTTTTCATTTTTGTCTCACGGCACATTTCTATGGGTTTATGTTTCTCTTCGCTGTTATTAAATGCTTTTTTTTCTGTTCTTTCCTTTTCATATTTTCAACAGGGATTGAAAGTATTATGAAAGTATTATTTTTTTCTGCGTAAAAAGGGAAGTGATAACAATTCCTTTATATATACACTGTGATGTTTGTATTACAGAAGAAATAATGAAATGTTTTTGTTTTAAAAAGGTCAGGATGTTCTAACGTTCATTACTTTCCACTGTTTCTACATTCACTGTTTTTCTTTTTTTTTTCAAAATTATTCTCTAAATATACATTTTTCTCTGTATATATATATATATATAAAGTTCTTCGTGATGCTGTAATAAGTTTATTTATACATGACCACAGGTTGAACTAATTTATTATTATAAGGGTGATGCTTTGCATGAACATGCAAAAAAACTTAAACGTGAAGATGTATTAGAAATTTTGCAGGCAAATATGAATAAATCCATATAAAACTTTGTATGAAATTCAAAATAAAATTCAAGATCAAAAGCATAGTCTGTGTTACGTTGATCGAGGCTCGAGGATTTTATGCAAATCAATCGCAAGGAACAAGACAGTTTTTTAAGAAAGATGAGAATTTATTGTCGAAAATTCAATCCTTGAAATACAGGATTCAGCAGCAATATACGCAGAGTAAATCTTGGGTCTAAACACCTTCAACAGTACTCGGACACAATTATCGGTATCTAAAGAACACGTATATAAAATATTATTCACACAAGCAATTGCTTCTTCAGCAGCCGAAGTAATCACTATTCGCTTCAACAATCAGAGCAATACTAACTGATCGCTAGTCAAAACCAGACTGACTGACTGACTTTCGGCGAGAATTTCTACATTTATATCCCTCGCGGATAATTTGTGAAAGACCCGCTTGCGTCATAGGTCTTTAAATTAGTATACTTCTCTACTAATTTCTAAAAGAATCCAGAGGTTCCCGAACTCGCCAAAAATGGTTGTCATATCTCCAAAGTAGTCGCCATATCTCCAAATTGGTCGCCAAGTCACCAACTTGGCTCTATCGCCAATATTTCGCCAAGTTCCCATTGAATCACCGTTTTAACGTAAGAGACAGCGTTGCTGGTGGATATTACAATTTTAACGTAAATTAAATCTAATTTAGAATAAGATAAAAACATTACACATCCAAATTCAAATTATTTACTC
The DNA here is from genome assembly GCA_019973935.1 of Trichonephila clavipes. Lineage (NCBI taxonomy): Eukaryota > Metazoa > Arthropoda > Arachnida > Araneae > Nephilidae > Trichonephila > Trichonephila clavipes. The sequence goes on along the minus strand of BMAU01000117.1, from coordinate 302,284 downwards.
TATTTGATACAAAATTCGTAACATCTGAATTTATGTACAGACCCCTGAAGATAGTCTTGAAGCTTATAATAAACCGTTATGCAATGAATGTCATTCGTACTGAAATATACGCAATTCTGAATAAGATAGGCATGCGCCATGACTATTAAGAAATCCCTGTGGTCTTCAATAATCAGTCTCTAAAACGGTGGTTTATGTGTAACACCGAAATAAACAATATTTACTCATGGACAATTGTAATTGTATATGACTCTGTCAAGGTGCAGAAGAGGAATAAAAATTTAGAGCAATTTAGAAGAAGAGATTGGGAACATTGTTTTTGAATAGACACTAAACTGTAGTACCAATTAAAATGCGGAGACGAAGACTCGAAATTTATTTGTTCCTTCTTACAAAATATTGAAAAAAATAGAACTGCATAATGCAAGAAGTTTTATAATTTGAGCATTGAGTGCAAGCAGTTGTATTCTTTGTGCAATGAGGGTTGATAGGTACTCCCCCCAGTGTTTCTAATAAAGTATTTTCTGTAAATGTATATCAGATTTATTTATACAGAAAACAGCATTTTTACGTTGAAAAATATGAGGCAATTATCGATATTCTAAAAAAAAATTAATTTAAGATTTGCAACAATATAAAGTAGTAAAATAATTCATGATTTTTTTTTTCTTTTCGACAATATCATGAATGTATTGTATTTACTGTATTGCGGGGAGCTTTGGTCAGTTAAGCGCCAATTCATATTGGCTCTAAATGGCTGAACACTTATTGATGGTTCTAAAAACTAAGAATGTATTGTTATCAATTTTCTGAAATTATTTACTCAAATTCGAATTGTTCTTATTCCATAGGTGTTTTCTCTCCTATACTGTCTCATTTTTTCAAATATGAAGGCTCAAAAATGTATGCATAATGGGTTAAAAACTTGATTTAAAAATAGCAAAATAATTCTTACCTGTTTTATAAGCTGACGTCATAGACCCGGACCTTGGTGGCGCCCTCTTTATAGTAGCAAAACTTCCTTCATCTGAACGCTGAAGAAAAAGGAAATAATTAAAAATCAATTAAAATTACTTAACTTTTAATTTAATTGATGTACCCAAATAGCATAATTACTTTCTGATTGCTGCAATAAACTTCTGTCAAATTTTGTGTGCATAAAATATGTAACCAAATGAAATTGTTTTACTTGAACAATAATGAAAGTTTTGAAAAAAAATGTCAATAGAATTTAATAACTTTAATGTAACAAATTATTTATCCTAATACATTGAGCACCTTAATACCTTACCCAAGTGGTCTTGTGTAGTAATATTTACGACAGAATAGTTTCGTTAGTTCCGCTTTTACAAATAAAAATATATTTCGTTATAATAATAAAATAAATTGCAGCAATTATTTAACCCTGCTGTTCTGTTCGGGTCTATATGACCCAAAATAAAATTTATGTTTATAAAAAAATATAGAACAGGGATATTTCCATAAAACTTCTTGACATCCTAGATAAACCATATAAATATGTGATCCTAGAAGTATTTATGTTTATTTGTATTTCGAAGGAATATTTTGCAATTTATATCCAATGTATCGTTCTGGTCAATATGATCCAATACAAAAAAATGATTTATCTTTACTCATACATGTTCACTTTTGTTTAGAATAAATTAAGAGAAAAGTATATCAATAATATTTCTCTAAGTTACCTTTTTTCAAAACTTATTTCATTCATATATGCGTTTGGTCACATGATAAGAAAGCACATGTGCAAGGTCGCAGAGTTGATACACAATTGGCAGGAAGACAAACTATTTGCTTTTATTGCAATGTTTCTTTTTTCTTTTTTTTTGCTGTATTTCACTTTCTTATAAAAGTAAAGGAGTTTGTGCCTCCGAATGGAAGAGAAAAAATGGCAAATCGCATAAATTTGAGTCGGCGCTAATATAGCTAACATAGAAGTTTCAGACAGCGAAGAAGAAATATCCGAGTATGAAAAACATACAAGTCATGAAATTGAGAGTGGAAGCTCTGACAACGATTTTAATACCAATGATCAACAAATGAACTATAAAAAGAGTATTCAGTCCAAGAATTGGAAAATAGTGGAAGCTGAATCCGTGCACGCGCTGCTACATTCTTTTCAATCAACAGCTGCTAATATTATAAAAACTACTCCAGGTGTCAAAAGATATGCAACGGTAACAGGCGTCAAAAGTACATTTGAAGTTGTATTCGACTCTACAATTGAAAACAAAATCGTAAAAATAACTACTATTGAAGGAGAAAAAATGTATGGAAAAACACCAAAAGAATATATAAAAAGTTTCCAGCATATATATTGGATTATTATCGTTAGCTGGTGTTTATAAATAATACGGCAGTGTTCCTCTTGGGGGGCGCGTGCAGATTGAAAAGTCTAAAACAAAAGGTTATTAAAAAATTATTAATTTATTTAATGTAAACAAACAAAATACTTTCTGATATAATACACTTATAAATGTATCAGTACTGTTCAATGTATGTTTTAGTATTAATTTAACAATAAGTTAAGAACAAGTTGGATAATTATCAGTCACACCATGAGCTTGTATTAACACTTATCTTGATCATTTGTACGGTTTTTAAATAATTCCTTAACTACCAATTAAAAGTTACACGATTCGCTCCGCACCATTTACCACGTAGAAGGACGTAATTTGATATTTTTGTGAAGGTGAGAAAGGAAATAAAAAAGTAAATCCTCTGAAATAAATAAATTCTTCGCAAACGCTCTTTTATAGCATTCCAAAGCCGTCCGAAGAATTTTATGGATAGAACTGCACAGAAAAGATCGTACTTCGGAAAGACGTATATATACGTCCAGAAAATTAATGTTTTGGCTGAGCGAGACGTTTTTATACGTCGGTGGCATATAAGAAGTTAAAGTCGAATTGTAGCTTTAGTGTCAAAGTATAGTATTATTGAATTCAGTACATTGTTATTGTAAGGAGGGGGAGCGATGAAGAAGATGATTGAATACAGGGTCGGGTATATTGAAAATTTGAGAAACACTGGCATACTGCGAATCAACAAAAAGCTTCTCGGATTAGGAGACTGGCAGAAATATATTTCGCACGACAATGTCCCTAGAAACATTCTGAAGCTTGTCGAGAGTTATTCGTGTTAATAACAAATCCACTCGTCAAGAAAGAAGAAAATTGGAAAAATTAGCCAAAGTGCGAGATATCTGGAAAAAGTGAGTAGAAATTCTACCAAAATTATATATTCCGAATGAAAATATTACTGTAGATGAATAATTAGTAGGATTTTTTGATGGTCGATGTCCTTTCAAACAATATATACCAAGTAAGCCATCTAAATTTGGGATCAAAATATGGACTTCATGCGACAGTAAAACTTCGCATGTCCTGAAAACGAAAAATTACACTGGAAAATAACAAGGATCAAAGCCAGAGAAAAATCAAGGAATGCGACTAGTGTATAATCTCACTGTAGAAACTTGTAGAAAAGGTCCGAGCTCTGATGAAATTACTAATTTGTTGAGACGGCTTTCTGAAAAGGAATCGGATGGTGTGGTTAGCTGTTTTGCTCTAAATTAAATTCCAATGAAGATATAAGCTTGAATGAAAGTGACTACGAAGAATTGGAAGAACGTGCAATTTTAATTCATAAGTAATCCTCCAGTAAATCCTGATATATGCCGCTTGAGATGGCACAAAATGGATACCGCATGATAGTAATGTTCCTGCAGATATGTGACTCGAAATGTTTTACGACAAAACAATGGTCCAACAAGCTTCGCGAAACATTTTGTCAACGTCAGTTTTTTATGATATAAAAGGTCATAATATATGATTACATGAAATAAAATTTAAAAGTCTCTAAACTAAGCTCTAATTAACAGTACTTCTTATATTTAGTTATTACAATTATTTTATATATTTTGTATCGTGGTGTCGAAGCAACATTGGGAGAAATTTTTGGATAGTCGAATTCCCGGACGTTCTACTGCTATGTTATTTACAGGTTTTTAATGTCAGGAAAGAATTTTACAAAATTCAACTTTTTTTTAATTATTTTTGGATTTTTTAAATGCTTTCCTTATGCTACTTTGTAGTTTTAACTTTACCTATTTAAGGATATTCATATATAAATCATTCTTTCGGATCTTCATTGGCCTTACCGTGTGTTCAGTTTTCTTTTTCACTTCTTAGTATGTTTCTACATATATCTCCCTACTTTATTAAATTAAATCAGCTGCCTTATTTTCTATCTCCTTATCAGATATTTCTTGAAAAATAAACGGAATAATTTCCTTTTTTACAAATTTTTAAATAAAAATTAGATTTAAAATCGAATAGTTTTTGAACTACGTAAAATAAAGCAAAAATTGAATAAAATACAGATCCATTACATAAATACGAAAAAGAGCGCCGAAATGTAAAGAAAACTATTTTTATGAGTTCTAAATACTTGAAACATTGAAAAATATAGCTAAATTTTAATTTTGAAAACACGGCAAAAATCATTATGTCCCGATTGATTGATTGAATATTAACATCGCACTATTCAGCTACACGAGGGTTTTTGGCGACGGACCACGTAATTTTGAACCATGGTCAAGTGACATGGACGACCACACCCCACCAACGGGAGGACGTTTGAGCTCTCGACAGATTGAACGTGCATCGCACCTACAACGACGGGTCTTTAGTGGTACTGGGCTCGAACTCGTGACAAGGCAAGCCACGATCCGATACCTAGACCACTCGACTACCGCGGCTACTCATTATGTCCCGAAGAGAAGAAGCTATAAGAACAGAAATAACTTTCAGGATGTATTATATGACATGTTGAAAACAATATAAGGAATAACATATTTGTCGTGAAATTTATGCATGGGCGTCCACAAAAAGATAAATTCTTAAAAGAGATCAAACTTCCCGCGATCAAAAATTAATTTACAAAAAATTTGAACTGTAAGAATTGTGTTATTTTACAAAATATTAAGAAACAAAATAAAACTAAGCAAAAAAATGTTTAATCTGATGATAGTTGCATCACAAAACAATAGACTTTAAAATGAAGGATTTTTTCTTAACATTTGTTTTGATAATTATATTACTTAAAATTTAAGAGGGGTAAGATGTGTATATCAGGCTGTTATGTTACTAATGCCACCTGACCGGCAAAAGCGAGATCACGGCCCACGAAATTCATCATGGCAAACGGCTAAGTAACGCCTGTCTTTAGCTTTGAGCAACATACAGGTGATAATACGGTTAGGCTCGTTTCTACTCCAATTTTTAGTAAGTAAACCGTGAGGATGGTCAGTGGCCTCCTACCTCATTTCCCCGACCACCAACTTCATGAGAGGACTTGTGGCTTAATGGTTGCGTACCCCTAAGCCGCGAAGGCACTATACAAACATCCGTGCCTTCTCCGGGATTCGAACTCAGGTCCTACAGCACCACAGTCAGCGTCGCTAACCACTATACCGGAGGACGTAGTGTATGGCAGTATCTAAATAAGCCAGTAACAGCTTTCAGACAGGAATGATCACTTTTGTCTAGTTGTATGTCACGTGCTTATGAATCCATAGATTGTTGGTTCTATCCACCACATTATTTACTTCTGAACTGTCGTGGCACCATCTATTCGCAAAAAGAACAATCAAAAGTCGTCAGACACATTTGACGCAGCAAAGTTTAAAGACTCACTTGACGCAGCAAAGTTTAAAGACCCACTTGACGCAGCACAGTCGTCAGACCCACTTGACGCAGCACAGCACAGTCGACGCAGCACGTCAGACCCACTTGACGCAGAACAGTCATCAGACTCGCTTGACGCAGCATAGTCGTCAGACTCGCTTGACGAAACAGTAACAACTCGCACGCTTGCCATAACAACAAATATCTCATTTGTTTACCTATCCGTGGACTCACTGGTGGGGGAGTACTGTGGGGGTACCTAAATAAGAGAGTAACAGTCCCCGGACAGGATTGATAATTTTTGTCTAGTGGTATGTTACATACTTACGAATCTATAGGTCGCGGGTTCTAATCTCCGATAAGTGCCGGTATATGTACATTAAAGTGGATCGTGGATATATATGGGGGGGGATATCATTAATCGCAAAGAGTCTACCTCTGCAAAAAGATATGCTATGACAGGTGTGTCCAACCTTTTTAGGTAGAGTGCCCCGATTTGATAAAAGAATAATTATGCATACCTTTTTCCAACAAACAAATATAGAAAAGGTGAAAAGATATTACTTATAGGCTTACTATGGGATTTTTACGCAAATAGCACATATTAAATACAAGTCTGTGCAGTCTAAATTTCAAAAGAATATAATAAATAAGACCAAAGTGTACAAACTTAGGTTTTATTGTTAATAAACTTTTTACAAGTTCAATCAATTATAGGTTAAGTATGAAATAAAAATGAGTAACTTGAATCACACTTATTTAAAAATGGTTATTAAACGCTCAGTACTTATTTAATGTGGCTTTTGAATTACTACTTTTCTTTCACTTTTTTTACCAAGCCATCTTTATTAGGATTAGCTCTTTCAGATGCTTAAAAAATTATCTATTATTGGTGCGTATCAACTAGTTTTGAGTGATATTTATTTTATTATATTCATAGTAGAAAGCCATTATTCCCAAACATATTTTGATCCAAATTTTGACGTTTTTTGTCTGAGACAACCGCGCTTCAATAAGTTTGTAAAAAAAAAATGGTTACTTAATATACTTTCAATTTTTTTTAAAAAATTTAAATAAGTCTTCGCGTACTACTGTTACAACTCTATCGTGTCACACAGTAGCATGTGTGCCACGGGTTGGCTGCCACTGTGCCACAATATAGAGATTGAGAGAAAAATAATTTTTAAAAAAAATTGTCTTTTTTTTTTGTAATGCTGCCACAAAGGGGTCGAATTTCCAAAATAAAAAAAAAGTGGAAAGAGTTAATTTAAGCTAGATAATTTTATACCCAGAATCAATTTCTTACAGTATAAACTATCAAAAGCGATTATTATTGATAAGTAAATACTGAGCAGTACAGTGCATTGTGCATTGCAACATTTCATAGCCCAGCTCTGCTCCTCCACCCGCAGTCTAAGCTGCTTTATCATGCTCTGTAATTTATACACAGGTTATTAGATTAAATTTAACTCTAAGAAAGCTATTAAATGCGCCAGATGTTTCTTTTTTCTTGTAACTATTTAAAACGTTTCCTGGGGCCGCGGTAGCCCAGTGGTCAAGGTATGGGATCATGGCAAACATATCAGGAGTTCGAACCCAGTACCACTAAAGACCCGCCGTGTAGGCCAGCGATGCATGTTAAATCTGTTGAGAGTTGAAACGTTTTCCTGTTGGTGTGGTGTGGTAGTTAGGAGAGGGGGGTGCCAGCTCAGGTGTCGTCCTCGTCACTTGACCATAGATCAAAATTACGATGTCCGTCGCCAAAAGCCCTCATGTAGCTGAACAGTGCAACGTTAATAATCTGTAACAATGAATGTTAAGCAACGTGGTATAGGCATATCGTGGCTGGCTTTGTCACTTCAGCCCAGTACCACTAAAGACCCGTCGTTGTAGGTGCGATGCACGTTCAATCTGTCGAGAGCTCAAACGTTGTTGGTGTGGTGTGGTCATGTCATGAATGGTTAAAATTACGTGGTCCGTCGCCAAAAGCCCTCGTGCAGCTGAATAGTGTGCGACGTTAATCTTCACTCACGCAATGAATGTTAAAAAGTGTTAAAATATTCGCTTCAATTTAACAAAAATTAATGTGACTTTTTACATCGAATAAAGCTCAAATACCTAAAGTTAATTCACCTTGTGGCAGTACTTAACATATTTTTTTATCTTGCTTCTTTCATTTTTATACCAGAGAACATTCTTTCCAAATAGTGAGGTTTCGAAATTCCAAAAAAAAATCTTTTATCCACCCTAGTGTTCATGATATTTGTTCAATTCCTATTTATAAGCATAAATTATTTCTTAATTTTCTCATTTTCCTAACTTGTGTCATTAATTTCAATGTCATTATACAGACCAATATTCAGATGAGAACCCATATTTTCTTCTGAAAATCGACGTTAGTTACTCAAAGATTAGGTGAGAGATCGATATCAAATTTTTGCATAATTGCACCAAAATATCATGCTAAGTTAAGCTTAATAGGGCAGGTGGAATACATTAGCATCCATTAATGAGAAAGGGAAAGCTATTATTCTCCACTTTTATAAAAGGATAAAAAAAAAGCCCTTAGCCAGTTTCACCAAACTATGAAACCACTGATTCAAAAACTTCTGTATTTTGATAAAAGATTCATTGTATCGAAGAATTTATCATTGAATAAAAGCTTTTTAAGACGAAGTTGGTATTTGTGTGAACTTTGCAACTACTTGAATTTATATTGAAGATCTGTGTGACTAATGTTCTTCATAATTCTTTTCGTGTTCGATGAATTAAGAACTTTTTTCGGAAAAGTTAACTCATTATACCGTCTTTAACGAACATATAGTCGATGCAAAGAAAATAATAATAGCTTCAACAATTGTTGTGTAATCAACGCATGCTTCGACAAAATCGCAAAAATAAACCGCTTGCATAATTGCAATTATTTCATCATTTTAAAAGACTTTTAGTAAAATTATATTTCAAAGGGGAAACTATATTTTTAAATAGTTTGTCTTCGCTTGAAAGTATTTGCGAGAGAGAGAGAGAGAAAGAAAGAGAGAGAAATGAGGGAACCAAGGTAACTGTGCATTTGGAACCGTAAATTTGCAAAAGCGTTCATATGTATTAATGAAATTTTTAAAGCATGTTTTTATATGTATGCTCTTTTAAATTAACACAATATATAAATTGATAAATAATAAAATTTTTTGACAAAAAAAAGAAGAAAAAAATCATTTTTAAATCATTCTGCTTTTGAGGAAAATGCTTCTATAATAAAAATATGCTGCCTATATAATTATAAAGGGTATATTTATGTGTATTTTATATATGTAAGTTTTCTGCACAAAGCCTGATTTAGGATTTTTTTAGGTCACCCATCCAATATAGTGGTTAGTGATGCTGACTGTTGTGCCGTAGGGTCTGGGTTCGAATCCCGACGAAGGCGCGGATGTTTATAAATATGTATTGCATTTGCGGTAGAGGGGTACATTTAGTATAAGCATTAGTTTATCTAATGATAGACCACCTACTTTAAAAAAACATTTAAATTTATGTGCCAAAAACAACCTGGACATACTTTGTTAAGCAATACTTTTGTATTACGCGCAAACATTTTTTATATTACTGCTGTTCAGGATCTATCCCTATAAAGCTTAAGGACACTTAAAACATAGCAACAAAATGTCCAAAAATGTGTAAGTTAACTGAAAATTTAAATAGTTATGTAAGTGATTGGTTGATTGAAATGTTTATTTTACTTATTCTTTAATAAGGCACACTAAAAAAAGAGAAGAAACCAGTACAGTGGTTAGTAACGCTGACTATTGGGCCGTACACTCTATGATTAAGTCGCGGAGAAGGTATAGGTGTTTTAAATGTATAGTGCGTAGGTGGCAGGAGACACTCTAAATCAGGGGTACGAGACCTTTTTTTCTGCCGGGCCTCACACATATGTTAACTCCTTCACGCGGGCCACAACATGAGAATTAATGGAGGAGGGAGATTGCTTTTTAAGACTAAGATAACATAGCAAATTTAAAATTTGGAAAGTTGATCCAAATATTCAAACTCCTGTTTTACTCTTTTAATTATTATGTAGTTGTTTTTTAATTTTGTCACTGGATTTTCCTAAATTGGAAGCATTTAAGAATCTGTCCTCAATTTCTGCATCGGTTAATGCAAGATACGATTACCAATAATTTAACAAATTTCAAAGCATATCTTTGTTATATCTGTGACATTACCACTGACAAAATACTTTTTTTGCTGTTGTAAAGATTATTCAAGAAAGCCTATTTATGACCTCTTGAAAGAAATTTTCGAGGGAAAAGTATCATATGAACGCGTGATTCGTGTTTACTGTTATTTTTTAAATACAACACTTTCGTGACAAATAAAACAATCACTGATTTTCATGCATGTTTTCCCCTGCAGAATAGAAACTTCCCATTCGTCTTGAAAAAACTTATTTTCCTCGAATATTTTTCGCTTGCAAGGTACGAAAGATAGCTAAAAATTAGTTTCACTCATAAAATGGTCGCTACCCCACTGTTGTCTATTGTCACTAAGCAAAAAAAATCTATTCGCACCCATACGACATCGACAGCAAAAATCGAAATTGGTACGTTTGATTTCTTAACAAAGAATAGCCACCAAATTTGTATAAATAAATGAATTTTTCAGAGAAATGGGCCATGACCGGGCCACTTAAAAAGGCCCAGTAGGCCACAGGTTGAGTACCACTGCTCTAAATATTCATCGAGCCGCAAAGTTTGTCGTATGGTTGATGGAAGGGTAAAAGCAGTTGGAGGCCCCTGAGCAGACCCAGGGTGTTTTCCCTCAAAAATTGTTGTGGAACCGAGCCGAAGCATATATGGTGTATGTATGGTGTTCATAGCTGCGGATAAAGACAGTTGTGCGTAAAACTAGCCCCTTGTCACGATGAATTTCATGGGGCCCTGATCTGACATTGTTGGTTGCGTGGCTTCAGAAACAAAAACAACGAAAAAAAATTGATAATTCTGAATGCTAAGCCAACTTCCAATCGATATTTTTAGTATTATTCAGGAAGAATTTTTAAAAAAAGTTTGTGAGATGGTTATATATATTTCTCTATGAAAACTAATATATATAATTTTTCTATAAAAACTATATAAACTATATATAACTGCCTACTATGTAAAATATATTACTTAATTTTTTTATGAGTTATCATTTACCTGCCTCGAGGAGGGAAATGCTGTATATGGCTCAGCATATTCATGCTGTTTATCTGTTCCTAAAAATATTTAAAAAGAAGTTGTTAATGAAACATTTTCATAAAATATTATATCAGTAAATAAATTTTAATTCGACTATTAAAAGTAAAAGCTCAATAGAGAGAGAGGGATATTGTTAGTGAATTAAAAGAATGAAATATACAAATAAAATATTTTAAAGTAAAACCAAAAACTATTAAATGAAAAACAAAAAAAATTCAACTTAAGGGAAACTATTTAACTAACTAATATGAAACAATGTACGCATTTTTTTAAAAAATCAATAACCTAATTAACACTGAACACATAAGCATATACACCAATTAGCAGACAAATAAAACAGATATAATTTTGTTTCGCAATGGAGAAGTCAATAAGTAACTCAGCAGGATTTTTTTTAAAATAAAGATAGAAAATGTGCAAATTAAGAATGTACGAAAATAATAGCTAATGAATAATTGATTATTTGTATAATAAATCGATGACGTCATCCTTTAAAAAGAAATTAAAAGAAAGATACAATTATTTATTACATAAATATTCTTTTGAGGCACAATGGCTAAGGCCCGGGATTCAAATCCCGGACTGCACAAGGTCGACTCAGCCTTTTTTCCCCCTTTCAGTGGGTCGGTAAATCAGTACCAAGCTTGTGCTTGGAGATTAAACACTTGGCAGAAACATCTACACATCACCCCAGCGCTTAAGGTCACGTAAACTGAGATAGGCACAGTAGGCCTTGGCCCTCTTGGGCTGTTGCGCCACTGAGATCAGTTTAAATAAATTTCTGTGACTATGACCATTTATTATAACTCAGTCTAAAACGATAAATTAAATTACTATAGCGTTATTTCAGTTATATGAATGTAAGTTATGTGTGTTAATCGTCAGTTAAGAAAGACTCTTTAATGTTACACACGCATGATTAAGATTTAATAAAAAAAATTGGGTGCTAGTTTGTTACCACGGGGCAAGGCGACAAGCGCTGATTGGCGCGATAAAGGAATCACGCCAAGCAGCGCTCGTTGTCGCTGGAATAGAATCCAAGATGGCAGACTATCGGTATCAAATCGTCAGCAAGATAATTTTTTAAAAAAAAATGTTTTGAAATACATTTCAAACAAAGAATATAGGAAGAGACTGAAAATAACCAAGATCAATCAATAAATAATGAATACCAATATAATATAATAAACGTTACATGTACTAATATTATACAGTATGTAATAATAATAGTATAATGTAATTTAATGATTCTATAATGTATTTTAATAGTTATTATATATAATAATCATATAGTATGCATCATATAAAATAATTTAATAATTATAAAAAATAATCATCATCGTATTGTAATATACACGATACGCATTAGAATACATAAGAATACTGATATAACGTAATCATTATAAATAAATAACATAATTATAAATGAATAAAAAATTATTAATTATAAATAAAGAACGTAGTAATCATTATAAAGAAATAACAAATTAATCATTATAAATAAAGAACATTATATGTAATAATATTAATAAATAAATACAATAAAAAAACAAGTGTTATAAATAACTAATATTATATACTTATTACATATAATAATATAATGGTATTTTTATATTATATTATTAATAAAATAATTACATAATATAAACATTAATAATGAATATCAATTAAAAAGTACTGGAAACTTGCAATATTCCAAAAACTGCAAAAATATCAAGGTAACTATATTGTATTGCTATCAGCCTTGTTGGCGAACATTAACAACTTGGCGCGAGCCCCGTGATATCAATCTAATTACAATCTGTCGAATTTGAATGTCCCCCTCCCTTTGGTGTGATGAGGGGTTAGAAAACGAAAATAGAATAAAAAAACATTTTCAAAGCATTCTCCGCTTAGGGAAAAAGCTTCTATGAAAGTGAATTTTTACCCATATATGGCTAAAAGACTTTCGTACACAGCCCGAACAAACGGCAGCAGAATTCTGGTGGTCAGGTTTACGAATTCGTGACCGGCATGACATTAGTTCGACCTAGTGTCGCTGAAGACCCACCGTGTAAAGCAGAGGTTCCCAAACATTTTTGTCTTTGCCATGTTTTTCGGTTTTGTGTAGACCCCTACATACATAACATTAATATTTTTAAAAATGTATCACCTTAAGGTATCCGACTACGTTCGGAACCGTGATTTTAAAAAATCGCATAAATGGATAATTTTCATGATATTTAGTGTCACTTAGATTAAAATACATATATAAAATTGTTTTAAGGACACAGTTTAACAAAGAAAATTATTTAAATACAATATTTCGGCAAAAAATTAAATTAGAATAACCTTTTTTAAAAATGTTCTCCTTTTGTGAAAAATGCTTCTATTATAATAATGTTTTCCCTGTATATAGCTCAGATCTCTGTACAGAGGCTCAACTATGTGTGATTTTTGAAAACTCCACATTATTTTCAGAGTTACAGCCCATTGGAATAACTATCGGCGTTTTTTTTCTTAAAATTTCTCCCCTTTGTTGTCGTAAAACAAGGATAAACCCACTTCTAAGCTATATATTTCAAAAATTCTAGTTGAGCCTTTCTACAGAGGTCTTAGTTATATACAAGCAAAATATTATTCTAATAGAAGCATTTTTCACAAATGGAGAATATTTTGAAAATGAATCTTTCAATGTTAATTTTTTGTCAAAATATTGTACTTAAGTAATGTTTTATTGTAATACTATTCTTGAAACAATTTTATACATTTATTCTAATCTAAGTGACACTAAATATCATAAATATTATCCATTTATATGCTTTTGCAAAATCACGGTTCCGAACGTAGTCGGATATCTTAACACAGTGGTTCTCAAATTTTAACTACTGGCGACCCAATTTTCAATCATAATTTTTATCGCGCCCCCAAAAACTAATAATGTATGGAATGCAATATTAATGCATTTGGGGGAGTGCTAAAGCTACAATACGATCATAATTATAAACCGTACAAATTAACAAGATAATTATTAAATTTTGTATATATTACTTTTAAGTAATAGATATTTTTATTTTTTTATTTTTTAGTTTGATTCACTAAAAAAGCGTTTTTTTTTTTATTTGTTTTTAAACTATAATTTATTTTATAATTATTTTTACTATACACGATAAAAATCCCAATTCAAGTGAATAATTTAATTAAGAGAAAATATACATACCCCCCTACTTTCAAGGACTTCAATTTTTCTTTGATTTTTTGAGAAAAAATCCAATAAAACTAATGAAAATGTTCCAAATCTGCGTACTCTTAATAAAGGACATAAAGCATGTTCATAGAAAAGATTTTTAAACAAAAGTGGTCGCGCAGAGAACTCGATCAAAACTAGTAACCTGATTGTAAAAAAATAACGTTTGAAACTCCCCAAAAGAAGAGGGCGAAATGTGATAAATTCATTTTAGTTCTCATTAAGACTCTCTTATTGGAGGATACTCTGTAAAGATCATTGGTAACAAATAAACTGTTTTCCCAGTATTAACGATTTCGTGAACATCAGATGACTCTGCGCATCGCGCGACCGATACCGTGTTAAAAGTGTATTCAATAAAACATGGATATATATGAATTCTAAAAAAGAATTGCGTAAAAGGTTTTCCGTTTTGCATTGTATGTTGGCCAATTAATCCTTCAAAGTACTCAATATACTTATCCATATATTATATAACTCATTCACATGAAAAAAAAGCATCAGAAAAATATTATTTACAACTTTCCTAAAAGAAAAACAGATGGAGTGAAACATACCAGTAAGTTTGAAGGTCAAATATATAATAGTCAAAAGTAGCATTTTAGGGGTTAAAAGAAACGTAATAAAAAAAAATCTCTCATCGTGTGATTACAGCAAAGCAAACAAAATGTCTTTTTTTTATTTGGTAATAGGATCAAAGATAGCTTATGAATGTTTGAAGTGGAATGTTTTATTTTTGATGATCCCCAGATGATATATATGAATTATAGCAGTGTAAATTTGCATTTTTTATTAAGTCAGAAATCATTTTGTTTTTCTTCATTCCAAAAATTCATTTCAACTTTCATTTCTTCATTTTAAACCTTTTATTTTCAATATGCTCGTGCCCCCCTCGCAGGAATACCGCGCCCCACAGTTTGAGAAACACTGCCTTAACAGTTGTTTGACATCTGGTATAATACTACTTATTTTAAGTTTTATCTTTCTAACTGTAGTTAAGTAGAGTGTTTAAAACTTAGGAAACACACAAATTAATAAAATTAAAATTTAATTAATGTATGAAATAATGGTTGAATAAAATAAATGTTTATAATGGGTGGGATGAATCTGCTGCTTCAATAACAAATTTTCAATATTTGGATTTTAATCATTTTACATTTAACCCTAAATCTCCTCGGTTAGTTTGTATCGAATCTTTCTCTCTTTTTTTCTGTCTTTTAATTTGGAAGATTGGCAAACGTGCAAAAACTTTTCCTCTCTGGGAAATAGAATTAAAAACTTTCTTGATGTTCCATAGTTCGAAATAAATAACAGGTATAAATTTTTAAAGCTAAAATTGCTGACATTCGTTTCTAAACTTTACTTTAAGATCTTCATTGGGGCTATTAAAATCAGTTGCTTTTTAATCAGACATTTCTTTTTAATGTGACAACATGAATTCATTACCTACGTTGATATTTCCGTAGTCAAAGCATTCTCAAACTTAGCTTCAAAATCTGAATAAAGGGCACTTAAATGTTGAACTTAGGTTAAAAAGTCATTTTTTTCTGGAAGATTGTCTATGACAAATTGAGATACTGTTAAAATTTGCGGCATCCAGTTAAGTATTCCTTTAGCTTGTTTCTGGCAAACACACAAGAAACACTGAAATGATGGTCCTTTTTTAATAAAATTGATGCTGTCGTTTTGAAACTGCAAATTAAAAAAAAACAGTAAATTTAGTAAATAAAGCTGTTAAATAAGTAAATATGGTTTACACTTGATTATTTTGTTTGAAATTAAAGTCACGACCTGGTTTAGGCTATCGTAGACCCCATTTACACCTCATGGACACCCAAATTATTTTTCACTGACGTAGACTCTCTGCAGGTCATCATACACACGTATGGGTCTATATTGACCACTTTGGGAATCAGTGGTTACACTGTGCCATTGCACGTTAAATCTATCGAGGCTCAAACGGCCTTTCGTTGATGTGGTGTGGAATTTAGGACAGGGATGATATCAGCTCAAGTGTTGAGCTCGTCTTTTCAAAGAGTTTCAGAAAAACGAGGTCCGTCATCAAAAAGTCTCGTGTTACTTTATAGCGAAGGTAATATAACACTCACACCCTCAAATTGTAGCTCAATGCTATATATATGAATGTATTAGTTCAGAATTAGGTCATATATATGAAATACTATAACAAAAAATAGATGTGCAAATTAAAAATTGAATATTAGTTAAGGATTAACTTGCGATTACAATAGAAATAAATTACAGCTAAAAAAATTAAGAAATTTAGCTTCTTTGATTTTGTTTGGCGATATTATTTTATGATTGTTTGATTTTATGACTTATTTTTATTACTTTAGCATTATTAATTTGCTTTTTTTCCTCTTTTTTTTTGTTCGTTTATTACTTTGCAATTGAGCTTAGCAATCTTAAATTAAATCACTAAAATAATTTCCGTTTTAATATATGCAGCATTTTTACATCATAAAGCAAAAAAAATAATATTCAAATTTTTTAGCAAACTGCCATTAGATTCTAAAAATATAAGTCAAAATACATTATATTGAAATAGAAATTTGTAGTAAATACAAATAGTAGTTACTTCCTCAAAAATTTAGGAATAATTATTCTTAATAATAAAATATTATCTTTCTGTTTCTGTGTAAGATGTATATTTTACGCAGTAATTATGTGAAACCAAATGAAAGATGAAAATTTCTAAAAATAAAATAACTGTTTGAAGTTTGTTATTCAATTTAATTATTTAACTTTATACATAATTAAATATCTTAAAATTTCCATAAGCTGTGTATAAAGAGATAAAAATATCTTATGTTGTCAGAAACATTATTATAAAATAATTTTAAAAGCTAAATTTTGTATGAAACACAATACTAAATCCAGTTGAAAATTTATTACTATGTAATAATTTTGGGTAATAACCTCAAAATTTTCCTACATTCACCTTCTAATATTTTCATTTACAACATATTTTTTTTAATTTTTGACACAAAAGATATATAGGAACACTTATTATTTTCATTTCATTATTAATTAAACTTTGCAATAGGAAACATAGTTTAATTTAAATTATAGAAATTGTATAGCAACAGAAATGGATGAAATATTAGAGTAAAATGATTCAACAAACCACATAAATTTCCATTAACGCAAACACTCCAATTATTTACTTTGCAATTGTTATTCAACGCGCAATACATTATTGTTCCAAAGATAAGAAAACGCTATCTAACTTTTCTAGGAATCCAGTAATATCTATAATCTACTCACTTAAATAATCTTTTCGAAAGACTAGATACAAGCTATAGAATAATAAAGACATTCACGTTCGCGCCAGCCTTAAAACACGCTGTTTAATTACAACCTTATTAGCATTTGTTCGAATTTTCTCCCTAGCTCTGACGTTCGAAAATTACTGGAAATTCTAATGGAAAACCCAAGACGATATAAAATGGTTTTAAACTTCTGTGTTTAATTAGCATAATTAACGAAAAATTATGAGGTACAAATGTAGGCAAAAGATAGAAATCTTCCATAATCTTCTGATCATTAAACTTTATTAAGTGAACCCCCAAGTGTTGTGGGTTTAAAAAGTAATGCTTTAAATAAATCAGTTTTCTCTTTGAAGTTAGTATTCCTTTCACTCTAATCATATTTCAGAAACCGTCTTAAATTCTAGGAAGTTAAAAATGGGAATTTTCTCTTAGACCTTTGTGTTTTATGTAGTAATTGAAGTAAAGACACTCGGAAGTTGCTGCAGAAATTTAATGAAAGCTTAAGATGAAATGCTTTTATCAAACATTTGTCTGGATTTTCTTTCTTTTTGGAGAAAATTGTTCTTGAAGCAGAGATTTTTAAGTAATATACAGTGCTCTGTATAATTATTTTTCAAAATTTTCAGCAACAAAATTAACAATGAAATAAATCGTTAGGAAAATTGTATTTACACTAAAAATTCTATTGATGTAAATAATTCTTAAAAGTTTTTAAAAACAAGGGCTAAATGTACCGAATAACAAAACTATAGGTAAGGTTATTAAAGTAAAACATATTTTAAAAAAGTCAATTTTTTTCAATAAAAAATGTGTATCATTAATAAGTAGACTTCTCAGTTTTAGTATTTCTAGACAGTCCTTTTTAAAAATGTTTAGCAAAAGACAGACCTTGATAGAACGAATTCTTCGGGACCATACATGTTATTCGTAATTTCGAGATTATTTGTAATATCGATGTCCAAAAAAAATTCAAATTTTTTGCACTTTCCTTTGGGAAATTCTAAAAAAAGCAACTACACAAATAGAAACATCCAGAATTAGAAATTACATACTTCTTATTCAGCTGCAACAAATTTTTACCATTGGATGAGAAGAGAAAGAAATTTCCTGCCCCATTCAAAACTTAAGTGATGAGTTACACTTCTGACTCATCTGCACTTGTAAAGTCTAATAATGGGCAGTAACATTTCTGGTCTAAATTTGCTGCAGAGAAAAAAAGTATTTTTTTGTTCAGGAACAAAAAGGTGTTTTCTTGGATAAATTCAACTCTTCTCAATTCAAGATAAGAAAAGAGAAATTTCTGATGCTGAAATAATTCATTAGTACGGGATTTATTATTCGTTAAATACTGGGTTTTGCCCTTTTATTGCGAAAACAAAAATTCTTTAAATAGGGTTACGGTAAGTTGAGATTCAACTGTATTTCTAAAAGATTTTAAAATGAAAATCACTTTTACAATATTTTATTCGTTGTGAAGGATTTGCTACAACGATGTGAAATAAATAAATGATCATACATTTGAAAATGTGAACAAAAAAATAATTTCCAAACTGAGAGAAATTTTTCAAAGTAAACGAGTAAATTGAATTACGTGTTTTGTTTTGTTTTTTCACGGGTAAAGTATTTGTTTTGCGATTTGATTTTTGTGATTAGTTATACTCCATTAAATTTAAATATTTTTAAACATTTTGAAATTTAATCATGATATTTCTTTCAGGTATTATCAATAGTAATATTTGAGATGAAAATACAGTCGAACCTCTGTATAACGAACCTCTATAACGCGAATTTTTATATCTAGCGAATTTTTTTCCTGGAATCTTGAACATTTCACGATTTTTTTCGTAAAATAGACTCTCTCCAGTGAAGTGCATTTTCTATATAACAAACTTTTTCTTTTGTGATTCAAGTTTTGTCGTTCTCCCTTTTTTTAAAAGTATTTCTGAAAAGATTTGAAAGTGTTCTCTCTTTAACACATTTTATGGGGGGCATGAATCTTGAACTGGTCTTATTAGATCATAACTCGTCGAGAGCAAACGGATTCTGGACGTTTCATCCAAGAAGTGCAACCTTTAAAACCTCCATTGTCCAGTTCACTAGAAACATCTTCGAAATTCTATTTTACTTTCAGTGGTATTGTTTTATGTCCCCGTGTTCTAATTATAAAGTAATGTATGTTTAAAATTACTTGTATGCTTCAACTTTAAGGACATATTTTAATTTAATTAATTTTAGTATAAAATTATTTTTTAATATTGTGAAAATACAATAAATTCTCCAACATTCTTTTTTTTTCTTTTCTTTTTCCTGTCTTTCTTTCTTGACGGGTTAGATATATAAAAAAACATATATTAATTTTAAAAAAGATGTGAATAATTACTTTTTAAATATATAGTGTTTATGAATTTAAAATATTTGTTTCATGTGGTTTATAAAGTTATATTAAAAGATGAACCTCTATATAACGAATTTTCCATATAACGAACTTTTTTCCACGATTTAGAGACTTCGTTATAAATAGGTTCGACCGTACAAAAAAATTTTTTTAAGTCACAAAAAAAAGGAACTTGAAATTTCATTTTTGTGTGTGATTTTTCCTGCCAGTATAGGTTTTCTGGTTCAAAGCCTTGAAATCATAAAAATATTTCATTTTTGAAGTTCCAAAATGGAATTATTTTAAGTGTGATTTCTTCCCCCAATACTGATTTATGTATAAAGAATTTCCAATATTACATTTCCAACAGTTATTCTGCATAACTATTCAGGATATTAAGATTATTTAATTTGCATCAAAAGGGTTATTTTCAATACCTTAACAACGGGTAACACAAAATACATTAAGATTTTGTAAGAAATAATTAATACATCCCATTGGAAAAAAACTGTAATATACATTATTCCAATGCTTCTCAATCTTTCAATATTTGGAATCCAAAATTTTCAACAAAAATTTTCCTTGCACCCTCTTCCATATAATGACAATGTATTAAAATCAATAATAATATACTTTGCTGTAAAGTTACAATGCAATTTTAACTATAAATCGTATAAATTATCATAAGTATTAAATTTTGTATATGATAAGCCCAAGGGAGACTCACTAATAATTATTAAACTTCTTAACTTAAGTATTGATAAATTAATTATATCAAATATACATTGTGCAGTACTGATACATTAATAAGTATATTATATCAGTGAAATGTGCATTTTATTCGCCTCCTTTCAGTAAATTTATAATTTTTAAAATCCTTTATTTTCGACTTTTTGATATGCTCGCACCCTACAGAGAAACGCTGCATTAATTCGATAATTCGAATGAAAAATTCATTTCTATACCATTTTTGAAATATTAACACGAATTAAACTAGTTAATTTTCTATTCCACTTAAAACTTATTATTCAATACTGTTATAAATATTAATTTTCACAGTTAATTTTATTAGTATATAATTAAAAAAACTTATTTAAATCTTAGAATGAATTTATTTGTGAGCTGTTTTTCTGAGCTTACTTCAAATTAAACATATATAAATTAAAATAAATAATTATTATATTTCTTATTATTATATAATAGGCTTAACTCATGGCAGTCACGTGATAAAGACAAACACGCGTTCTCCTTAGAATTCAAAACTGGTAATAAACAAACGTGCACATGATACATTTGTAAAATTCAGATAAAGTTCCAGGTTTCATAATAGAGTAAAGATGTTCAAGAACAATAAACATATTTCATCATAAAGATTTTGAAACTCCAAAAAAGAAAAAAAATACTTTTTTTATGCATGTGTTTTAAATCAAGTATACACTCATGGAAAAAAATTAGTGCACCAAGAAGGAGTCGTCAAAATAAAACGACATTTTACATACGTAATGACTACTTTAATGTAAGTAAATGATTAGAAAATCAAAGAAAACGGATGATTTATTTCTGAGAAAAAGGCAAAACAACGAAGGATTTAATACCCTGTTGAACTCGATATAGCTCTAACGCACGATGTGATACGGTCGGACATTGAGACATACAAGTTCTGTATGATGTCTTGAGACATTTCGTTCCATATTTGCTGTAACCGTGAATCCAGTTCAGTGAAACTCATGGGATGCCCAATTTGCCGTCTCAAATGATCCCAGATATTCTCGATTGGAGACAAATCTGGGGATCGGGCAGGCCAAGGAAGGATATTAACAGTGTGGAGACAGTCTTGTGACACTCTTGCCGTGTGAGGCCGAGTATTGCCTTGTTAAAAAATGGTTCCTGGGAGCCTTTGCATGAGTGGCAACCAGTGATGCACACAAGGGGGGTCTGGGGTCCGGACCCCCCAAAGCCCATTGATTTTTTTTCTCGATTGATGATAAATTATTTGTATAAAGAGCGTAAAATTTAATTAAATAATTGTTTTTATGATTGATTTTATTAATTAATGCTAATTATTTATTCAATTATAAGTTTTTTACCCGGAAATTGACAAACTCAAAAGGAGCATGATACAAGAATGGTGGACTTTCGACCCTGAGCTCCTCCCCCTTGAAAAACTCATGTGTGCACTACTGGTGGTAACACATGAAGTTGCAAAACGTCATGGACATACCATTGGGCATTCATGGTTCCACAAATCAATACTAGGGGTGAGCATGTATTGTTGACAATGACACCCCATACCATCACAACAGCTGTGGAAACGGTGTTTCTGTGCATTTCTTACGATGTGGCGATCTTCTCGACGACTGGTCTGTCGATGGCGTCCTGAGCCTGGTCTTCATGTAAATGACATCTCTCGGATCGGCTGGTCCCTACACCTCTTCACAACACAATCAGATTGGCCTGATTGACGAGCTACTCGCTTAGCTGACCACCCAGCTTCCATCATGCAGATGATTCTCCCCCACTCAACCTTTGACATCTGCTCATATTGTCTTCTAAAACTGCGCAATAGTATGTCTATCTCAGATCTTCCTTTGAGAACGATTCGGTACACTCAAACAACATTTAGTTACTTGTTTTATACTCCACGGAGAAAACGTGGTTAAGGTAAACGCCCTCTACCGGCTATGCGTAATGTGCAATCACGCTGTATTTCTAATCATTTGCATTTCTCCCCGACATGTGTGGCCACGGTAGCCGAGTGGTATGGGTATCGGATCGTGGCTTGCCTTATCACGAGTTCGAACCCAGTACCACTAAAGACCCTCCGTGTAGGGCAGTGATGCACGTTAAATCGGTCGAGAGCTGAAATGCCTCCCGTTGGTGTGGTGTAGAAGTCAGGAGAGGAGGTGCCAGCTCAGGTGTCGTCCACGTCACTTGGCCATGGTTCAAAATTACGTGGTCCATCGCCAAAAAGCCCTCGTGTAGCTGAACAGTGCGACGTTAAAATTCATTCAATCAATCAATCTCCCCGACATGTACCTTCATGTCAAGTTTCATTATGATACCTCAGATTTTCTTGGTGCATTATTTTTTTTTTGTCCATGAGTGTACTTTGCTTATTTATGTGCGTTATTATTGTTGACAAATGTGTACTTTTTAAAAGAAAGTTTCTGCAAAGAGAGAAAGTTGGCAACAAAGATGCTCATGAACTGATTAGCTAGCAACACGTGATTGTATTTATTATGAGGCTAGAACGTCACATGAATTTAACCCATAGAGATATTAACCGTAGCACTCAAGAAATTAAAAATTTGAAATCAAAGTTGAAAAAACAACCACATTTTTTAAAATTCTATATAAAGGAAAATGTATCCTCAAAGTGTTGCAAAAGAATGAATTAGTCTAATATGTTTTTAATTTCTTAAATTTAATCAAGTTTTGTAACATTATATTAACAAATAAATAATGATAAACAATTTTTTTTTCCAAAAAAATTTGCTAATATATCATGAATTTCATAGAACCTTTTCTTTTTTCCACCGAAAATAAAAGAATTTACAACAAATGAAAATATTAAAATAACAATGCAAGTACTTTTAATGATGTTTTTTTTTCAAATACTCAATTTTTAATTACTTAATGTTATTCTTATTAAATTATGAATTTCAAAATAAAATAGCTAAAGCAAGTATTAACTTTGTGTATCAAACATCCCTTCTATCGAATTTTTTTTCAAGACTCATTATTTTCTTTACATTAATAATAAAATTTGAGTTGTGCATCTTGAAGAATAATAAAATATCAATATTTTAATTGAAATACGTATGCCATCAAAGCTACCAAATTCCAAACAACTTGAAGAGAGAAAAAACAAATTCAATTTCTTAAACATATTTTCTCTTAAGAAACATATTAAGAAAGTCAATGAATACATAAATAAATAAATGGAATAATTCATGTAATGTTGTTTTAAGAATAAATAAAACATTTTTCTAAAAATAATTATTTATCAATTTCATTTTGAGCACTTTGCACAGAAATCTACTAGATATGCATATTGATGAATGGCAACTAACATTTTAATAAATGGAATGTCACTATAGTATAAGCAGAACCTTCCAAATTAAAACCCACTAAATCAATTGAGGTTGTAATTTTCCTTACAATAATATGTATCCAAGAAAAAGGTTTCAAATCAAGAGTATGGTATTTTAATTATTTTGTTCAGTGTGTGTGTGTGTGTGTGTGATTTAAATTACTTATATAAGCACATAAAATCAACACGACAGTTATTTGTGACGAACCTAGTGATTTTGAATTACGATCAAGTAACCAGGGGCATGACTGAGTTATACGAAACAAATTCACCACCCCTTAACACCCTCCCATCATCCCCAGAGGTGTGGTATCGCCCCCGTTCAGAACCCTTGGCTTATATCTGATAAGTCTTATGATAATTTGGAACTATTTTAAAAATGAATTTATTATCTGCATTCTTGAAACGGTTGAAAACAATATCTTGTATTTTAAATTAATATGTTAATATGTATAGATAATATGAAATGTTATTTGAGAAAATAAAATTTTTGGTAGATCAAAATTATAAGTAAAGTGTTTTCAAACACAGCCTATCATGCATAAATACAATCCAATAGCATTTCGTTATACTTTTTACAGATCGATTTCTCCTCCTTTTGAAAAAAGCATTCTTTTTTAAAAAGACGTCAAAGAAATTGGATACGTTATAAAATATTCAAAGTTTTAATTAAATTGACCTCTGATTTGAAATAATCTTAGTATTCGCAGTTGAATAAACTCGTTCAACGTGTTTGTTTCCATGTTTTATTTATTTAAAAGCTACAGAAGAGCAATTTTAATTTTGAAAGCTAATTTGAATATTGTAGCCCGTTGGCTCAAATATTTAACAAGTAACCCTGCCTCTTAGAATTTTTACAGTGAAAGATCAGATTTCTGCCTTTTGAAGCTTATATCAACAGAATTCTTAAGCATTTTTAGATTAATCAGAAAAGGGGAAATTACATTCACAGTTCTTTCAAATTATTCATCACGAAACCTACAGCTAATGCCGCTTCTGGGCGTACTCAGTTTAATTGTTAGTGCATCATAAAATTCATTTTTAAACACAACAAAAGCATGCCAGATGGTTCAAATAATCTACTAAAAGTACGTAAAAATATGCTAATTAAAATTCTACAAGAGTTTTATAGCAAATATATTTAATTAATAAATTAATCAGATTGAATAAACGATGCATACGAAAATAATTAATAATTAAAACATGCTTTTTCAATGGTAAACTCAAATTTAAGATGATTTATAAGTATTCTCTTTATGAAGTTGATACAAAATTAAATCTTCTAAGACATTCGCTACTAATTTGTAAATAAAAATTAACAGTTTTCTTTTTTACTTTAAATATGTAATAAAAAATGACATTATAAACATAGGTACTACATATTAATTTATGTAACAGATACTTCTGTATATTGCATTTGATTTACCAATAAAAATCTTAAAAGCCTCCAAACTAAATAATAACAATAAGAGAAAATTTAAGAAAAATTAAATAATTAAGTTGTTTTTTAAAAAAAATATAACTAAATTAGTTTTTTCAATACATTTTTTCCTTGATGAATAAAGAGATTATTCAATATTTATAAAACTGCAATCTGTATTTTACTACATAATAGATATTTCGTATTGCAACTCTTACTCTGCATGCAAAAGGAAAATAAAAATTAATTAACCTACAATGTGAATTTTACTATATACTGAAGAACCTTTACATAAGTATCAACAGCTTCATGTAAAATAGAAGCCCTTTCACCCTCAAAACCGTCAATACCCTGTGAGTCACTAACTCGAAAAGTGCTGATGGGTAGTGCGGGGTATCGAATACCTGTCACTAATCAACTTGTTCAACAATTCCCACTCACTGTAAGATAATAGCATGGCAGCATTAGTTCAATTTTCAAGAGGGCTCTAAGAATGCTCAATTTTCCTGTCAGGTGAATTATTCGAATTTGTTAAGGAGCAACTTCTAATTCACCGCAATACTTCCCAAACCACTCCCTAATTATTCGGTCCCTTTAATATATGATACATTGTTTTATTAGTGAAAGCCATCATTCAAGAAGACGCACACCTAATTTGCAATGATGTTCACATATCGCAACAACATCGGGGATTGTTTTGTAAGGATGATGAGCCTCAATGTGCCCAAGAAGGCATCTCCCACTCCATAATACTACTGCCACCACCGCTTTGTAGCCCACCCAGTGAGCACCTGGGTGCAAGGGTTTTCATCTTTTTCAGAAAACCTGATTCGTCGGTTCGAGCCTGAGTCGCAGTTTTCTGTGGCCAATTGCTAATGTTCTATGACCGGTTAAAGGTATTTTTAGCAATGGTCTGCAATCGATACGGGAACATGTTTACCATGCGCAAGCCATCACGTAGCAGTATTTTCTGCGCTGTTTGCTAAATACCATCTAGATCTCCACCGTTATAGTTACTGATGATATCGGCCTTTGCAGCTCGATAATAGCGAACAATTTGTAATAGTATCCACTCTCCTCTGGAATCAATGTACTGTGGTACACATACCGCTAGCCATGAGTTGTTTTACCATCCATACACAACTTTCGATAAGTGCTCGCAATGGCTGCGTGCTATCTGCTCATTAAACGTCACTTTTCTAAAACCAATGTCATAACTCCCCAAACCAAAATGACCTTAACCGAAATCTAATAATAAATCACACACACACACAACTGATTTTCAAGTTACAGTGTTAAACATTCTAGTTGTGAAAAGGCAGTACATTAAGGGACCTCTTAAAACGTCTTGAGGACCTGGGCCCCTACACAAATGTAAGCCCCGCCTGCAATTCTTAAAAGTAGTCAAGATTTAGCATACGTTGTTAAAAACTCGTAATGACAATAACCCAAGCAAATAAATGTGCATGACTTACAATCGCACAAACCGGCTGGGCCCATTTCTACTCTTTGATTGAAAGAGTAATGATGGTGTATGGTGGTAGGCCTAGACCTGTACAAGAACGATGGTGATCACATGTAGCCAGTTTACATACCGTCCAAAATTCCCAGTTTTTCGGGAAAAGTAACTAGAAATACCATTTGACCATTGAAATCAATTGAATCGTGATCTTATTAATCTCTTCGGGACGAACGTCCCAAATATGAGCCAGCATGAAACACCGTCAGAGGCAGAATGACTCAAGCATGAACCAACGTGTTTCTCCCTCCACAGGTCGAACGATGCGCTCGTGAGCCAGGCATTTGGAACGTTTTGTAAGCTCAGTTTTTTGGCAATGGATAACGTTCTATGTCCATAAGATTTGAGATACATGGATAACTGACCTTCTGTTCAAAATGAGAGAAATATTACTCACATACACGTAGTTTTTTTATAAACATAAGGGGAAGGGAATATTTTCGAATTGAGTGCCTTACGACTGCTCTTGAAATGAATACGTGGTTTTTGTTAAGGTATCCGACTACGTTCGGAATCCTGATTTTAAAAAGGCGCATAAATGGATATTTTTCAGGATATTTAGCGTCACTTAGATTAGAATACATGTACAAAATCGTTTTAAGGATATTTTGACAAAAAAATAATTATTTAAATACAATATTTCAGCAAAAACCAGTACTTTATCGATCACGCCAAGTTAAATTAGAATAGCCTTTCTTCAAAATGTTCTCCTTTTGTGAAAAATGCTTCTAGTATAATAATATTTTCCTTGTATATAGCTCAGATTTCTGTACAGAGGTTCAACTATGAATTTTGAGAAATTCCCATTATTTTCAAAGTTACAAACATTTGAAATAATTATCGGCGTTTTTTTTTCTCAAAATTTCTCCCCTCTGTTGTCGTAAAACATGAATAAACCCACTTCTAAGTTATATATTTCAAAAATTCTAGCTGAGCCTCTGTACAGAGGTCTGAGCTATATACACGCAAAATAGTATTATTATAGAAGCGTTTTTCACAAAGGGAGAACATTTTGAAAAGGAGTCATTATATGTTCATTTTTTGTCAAAATATTGTTCTTGAACAATATTTTATTGTAATACTATTCTTAAAACAATTTTATATACATTTTCTAATCTAATTGTCACTAAATATCATAAATATTATTCATTTATAAGCTTTTGAAAAATAACGGTTCCGAACGTAGTCGGATACCTTAATAAAGAAGATGAGAGATTTATTTTCACAAAAGCATTTTATTTGAGTTTGCAGTCACGCTTTCAATAGATAATTAGATCTGGTAGACAAAATTTGTCTTTTGTTACTTTTTTACAAGGTAGACTTTTACAAATGCTGAAAATAAAATGTTTACAGACTTGTTCTTAAACAGAAAGTGGGTGAAGTAAATAAAGTATATTAATATGAAATATATAAAGCACATGCCGTTCGTATAATATAAAAGAAAATATTGAACAACGTGTTTATACTTAGGTATTTTTATGTATTTAGGCTTAACTATATATATATATATACCCTCTGACCTGCGAGTGACACTGGCGACGGAAACCTCCAGCCCTGGTGGTACGCACGCGCTTGCGCTCCGAAAGGATGAAGGAACGTGCTCTTAGAAAAAAGTTATTCGAGATGGGGCCCCCATATATTGTGGCTGAGGATTTAAATCCGGGCCCAGTCCATTTTCGAAGGTCTGACGGAATTTTCCGTGCTATCCGGTTAGAGCGAGTTGGGGCCCCCATTAAAACGTACATAAAACGTGCATAAGTGCTTACATGCTTCTGCATCAGCGGCGCGTATCCTGTGGTTTTGACTTGGGGTGAGCCCATTGCTCTAGGTGAAAGATAGTCATTTCTTAATTACCTTTTAATGTAATGAGTAAGTGAAGGTAAGTAATTTGGAGCTATCACTTAATCTGGTTAATCTGAGCTAGGTAGTATCAGACCAAAATTTATTTCAAGTGTTACGTAATCTTAATTTCATAGCGATCAATTTTGCGATAAATAAACTTCTTTCCTTGTTTCTCTTTCTTTGTTATTTTCTTTTAATTTATTTATAGAATATTTTCACTTATTCTGCATTGCTTAGGACTTCAATGTCTTAAGTTTCCAATCTTATTTTTTTGTGTGCTGTTTACATTAATCTTTAAATAATGGTTGGTCATTATTTTAACTGAAAGAGTTAACGTCGTAACGGGTATGTTTATTTCAAAAATGAACCAAAGAGTTAGTTCATTACCCTATTAACTGATTTATGAACACGATGTGGTCTGTCAAGACCCATAAACGTCAATCACTCGACCTATCTCTTTCGTTTTCAGAGGTGGGTGTATAAAATTTGATTGCAAGGATCCCCGCTCCCTTGCAAGGGAACATTATACCATTTTTTTTTTGCCATGGTCCAAAAATTCACAGTAGTATGAAACAGTGTTTCCATTTTGTTGATATCATACCCTAAAACGAAAATGATGAGAACGATTCTGTGGTCTTCGAATCACATTTTAGTGACCATTGGTGTAACCTTTGATTCAAAAGATGGAAAGCCGTAGATCCCATCTTGAAGAGCAGCTCCGTCTGAAAACTAGCTTTCTTCTAAGGGTTAACGTTAATACCTGTATACCTCGAGGGTTGAAAATATAAACAATTTTCTAACAGGTATAATTCTTTTAAATTTAAAATAAATATTTCTAATATGTTACAAATTATTTACAAAGGATTATGGCTTTAAGAAAGTACAAAATGTTTGAAATATAATCATAATTTTAAAAATTATAAGCATATGAAAATAAAAAATAATTCTGTAACAAATATTAAGTAATTTTTGCGTTACGCATGCTATTTTCTAAAATAGTAGCTTCTGATGTATAAAACTTTACAGAAAATGTATCGCACTCTTTAAATCCTACATCATTTAAGAATAATATATCTTTTGTATTTCGAAAAATTTGAAAAATATTGAATTTTTTTAAAAAAAATTGAAAATTTAATGTTTTTACTTTTTAAAAAAATATAATTTATAGAAAAATATAACAGCAGAATGAATTGTTCTTTAAATAAAATTTAAGAACCAAAGGGTAAATTTAGTGAATCCATTAAAGCATTTTATGGTAATAGAAGTTATTTAACCTTAGCAAACATTATGAAATTACACGCTCAAACATATCAAAAGTTAGAACTGAATAACTTCTCGCGTAAGAGATTTAGTTTGAAGCGAGAAGCTTCGAAAGCATAAATACGTGTATTTAACACATATTTATTAAAACAAAATCTTTCACTATATAAATGAATCTTGACATGTATAAAATAAAACTCTAAGTGAAAATTATATTCAATGTGACATTTACAATTCTAACTAAATTGATTGAGAAATGTTCATAAACAACACGCAGGATCCAATAAAAATTGCATATTATACCATCGACGAATTTAGACAAATCAAAAAGACTTTGTTCATGCAAATACACAGCCAATAGTGGAAACCATTTAAGCGCATTTGAGGACAGGTTGTAGTAAGCATGACAACCTTTTGGCGATTTTATTTTAATTAGTGACGTCTTTTTGTTTGGAGAAATTGGTCAACGGCCTAATTTGTAAGTTTTATTCGTTATGGTTAACTTCATGTAATTTCAGAGAATAGAATCCATAACTTTAATTTTCCATGTAAGAAATGTATCAATAAATTAAAAATTTTAGTGGTTATAACGAATCCATTTATTGTGCTACGTCTTAAAAAATTGGGAACGTATCATGTTATTACTCAAAAAAAAAATTTTTTTTTTGCTTTTAACATGAAAAATTATTATAAATTAATGAATAGAAGAAATTGAAAAGATGAAAAAACCTTTAATTCAAAGAGAAATCATTCGTAGCCTATTAAAATACATACCGCGCAATGTGATAGTGAAGTTAGAATATCTAAATAGATTTTGATTCTAACAAATGCTTTCACTTAATTTTAGTTGAAGTGTCATAACGCTCTTGACTTCTAATGTAAAGAGATTCTAACGGTTGCCAACTCTACTACGCTAAACTCATATATCTTAAAACAACCATTTATTCTTCCACGCGTCGTGGCATCACATCAAAACAAAACAAGGTCCTTTCACAAAGCAACTGAAGTGGTAGGAAACTGAAAACGGCCATTCCAACTTACTTCTCTGCTCCCCGCTTTTGCTACTGGCAAACTGGTGCTGACCTCTGGTGGGGGATGAGTAATGGGATCCGTTAATGGACTGCTTTCCGCTCAAAGACTTCTGGGATACCTCAGACATCAGCAAAGAGTCTGCTGCCACCTTCTGGGAATCATATTCTGGAAAATAAGACAAATGCAATGCTGGTAAAAGCAGATTTAAAATACTGTTCTTGACATATGCTGTGATAATGAAAACTTTGAAAGAGATTGAATATTTTATTCAGTTCTTAAAGAGTTCTTGAGGAATAGAACTACTTTGAATATTGTTTGGATACTAACATGAATAATATCGGCTCTAATGAAAACCTTTAAAGTAATTGTTATTTTTTATCATAAAATGTCTTGATATAAACACATACACACTTGGATTTGGCTTCAGCGCATTAAAATGTCAGACATTTTTTGGAAAAAACAACATGTGGAAATTTAATAAATTGTACTTCTTTCATTTACCGATTTTCAATACTTTTAATTATCTGTATGAGAAAAAATTCATCTCTCAGCCCTCGTTCAGAGTTATACATCTGTATACTCGTGTAATCCAATTTACAAAAGATGATTTTAAATAAATTATAAAATAGGAAGTATAAAAATAATAAATGCAGCGAAGTTGTAATTTTGCTGTTATGTAAACAAAATATTTACTACCTAAAAATATGGATGGAATAAATTTATGCATAGACTTAATTTTTTTTTCAGAAATTATTTTAAAAATTATTTTTTTATTATTATTATCTGTTGGTTTGTCACTGGCCTTCTGCACCTACGGTTGCGGGTTCGAACCCAGCCGAAGTCGGTAGATTTTCAATATGCAAAAATTCGTCAGCGGCGGTGCCGTGTGATTATACGGCATGTAAAAGTGCTCTAGAGTGTCTGTTTGGCTCGGGTACTCTCGGCAAAATTAAATCCTAGTACACGTTCGCATCGTCAGAGCTCAGGTGCCTCCCTCTGGAGGAAACTGGGCGTCAAAATTAGCTGCGGCGATTGGTATCCGCCTATAGGGTGCCGTACTAAGAAGAGATACCAGCTTCCGGGAATGTACTAGGTCTTCCGGGAATGTACTAGGTCTGCAATGGGAAAATACCAGTCCACAGCCCATAAGAAATAATTAAAAATACAATGTGAAGTTTTTCGCTACGGTGTATTTAAAATAATATCTGCTACATCAGCTATTCTTAAACATTCGATCACTGCGGTCCCCTTTTATGTTTCAACCTAATAACGCATACCCCCAAAATTTTTGACACCCCTCCCTGACTCTCAGCACATGGCCGAGTGATTTAAAGATTCCTTCTAATCCTAAAACTTCCTATGCTATTTGTGGATATTTTTTAACACTTCTTTTCTTAATCAGTAAACATCTACTTTATATATTTCCATAAAAATAGTACAAACTACTAGTTTTTCAAATAAATAAGTAATACAGGTGCAATTTGATCAGGAAATTGAGATGGACGTAATCATTACCGTATCGGTGTTTAAGTGAATTCAGTGTCGCCCAATCGGTATAGTGGTTAGCGACGCTGACTGCGGTGCCGAAGGGA
Organism: Trichonephila clavipes; assembly: GCA_019973935.1. Taxonomy (NCBI): domain Eukaryota; kingdom Metazoa; phylum Arthropoda; class Arachnida; order Araneae; family Nephilidae; genus Trichonephila; species Trichonephila clavipes. Next base: position 269,685 of record BMAU01000117.1, on the reverse strand, counting down.
CTGGGTTCGAATCCCGGAGAAGACATGGATGTTTGTAAATGTATAGTACCTTTGCGGCATGGGGGTACTCTAAATAGCCGTCAAGCCGCAAGTCCTCTCGTGTGGTTGGTGGAAGGGGTAGAGATGGGAGAAACATCTGACCCCCCCCCCGGTGTCCTCCCTCAAAATCGGGGTGGAAACGAGCCAAATCGTTTTGTCACCTGTATGGTGGTCAAAGCTACGGTTAACGACTGGCGTCACTTAGCCCTTTGCCATGATGAATTTCGTGCGCCTCGATATGGCCTTTGCCGATCAGGTGGCATCAATAACTATACAACAAGTGAATTCAGTTTTTAATCTTTGCATGTGCTTCTACGAAATACTTTAAGTATTACGTTTTAGTAATGGCTATGCAAGTACAAACAATAACGAGAACAGGGACAATACTTTGAAAAAATCGAATTTTCAATTTTAGTTCTAAAAAATAGTGCTTATTTTTCTGAATCTAAACATGTATAATACTTATATGTTTGTTGATAAAATAGCCCTAAAATTTGAAAAATAAAAATGTAAACAAATGACCACGCCCTTTTGATGCACCTTTTTGAACTTAAAATATGTAGTTTTCCCTGTGTTTGATCTATATAAACGTTCTAGATAGTGAACAAAATATCTTTTAGTACGTAATGTCTAATTTTTTTAAAAATAAATTTATACGGGCAAAAAAAAAATTAAGATTTTCATAATTTTAAGGTTTTATGATTATTTTAAAGAAATTACGCAATTAATTCGCTAAAAAACCATTATTTTTGATATGTTGCTGTATATATATGTGAAATTTTTTTGTATATTCAAAGAATATTTTTGTAAGAAATATATGAAAATATGTATTAGAAGATCTCAAAAATTATGTTCATGTTAACTAAAACAAAGGGAAAAAACATATGAATTTAAAATTACTTTTGTAATCGGAATCAGTCATAATAAAAATAGGCAAACAAATACTAATCAAGTGTATAATATGTTTATTGTTTTTTTTTTTAGTTTTATACTTCTAAAATGCATTTATAGTGAACCTATTTTTTTTCTATTAAGATAGTGCTAATTTTTTTAAAAATAGTTTTACGTCAAAAATTAAAAAATTTAAATTTCAAAGTTTTATAATTTTTTTAAAGAAACTATACTCACGAACAAAAAAATGGGCTCATTGTATTTTATGCATTGTTTTAAAAAATTTTTTGCATAAAAAAGGATATTGAAAAATGGACAAACACAAGTATATATTACGAGTTCTCAAAATTATGTATTACCTTAATTAAGTAGTAAAAAAAAAATCTTTTTAGCAAGTTATTTTTGTAGTTCTACAGAATAATTAAATTATCGAACGAAAAATTAGGTTTATATATGTCTCAAAACAAAGGGTAGTTTTTATTCAGCGCATGTCAAAAAATTTCACTGACGATATTGTAGTAAACTTAAAAATATACGCATGCAATTTGCGCCAAAACTGGATTTAAAAAAGGATTTCAGAAAAATAACTACTTTACATCGAAACCCACGATAATTTGTTACCTTTTTGTTTTTATTAAAATAGTCGGAAGGACTTGGTCCGTCAAATTATTTAAACACATGACACTCACGAACAACATGTTCTAGTAAATATTTTTTTATTGAGGACAATCTGTTCTATACGAGAGTATTCATAGACGTGGCAAGTTCAATAACGAGATTAGGTTTTCAAAAGTAGTTTATTCAGGATCAAAATCATTTACTGCCTATTGTAGTAAACTTAAAAATATATAATTTAAAAGCATAAAAAAAAAATCGTCCCCAATCTCATGGATACGCGTGTTCAAACCTCAATATATTCGCCAAAAACTCCACGGAATCAAGATCCCAGCACGGAAATTAGTAAAACTGTAACTCGTTTTTATAAACTATCTAACAATTTAGTCATCCAGTCTAGAATGACACATATTTCAATTTTTTCGCGAAGTCTTTCAGAGTCCGTAAGAGCAAAATCTTAACATTAGGTGAGATCTTCGAGTATCCCTTAGAAAGCGCTGAGTAACCCCGGGGTTCACAGACCCACAGTTTAGGAGCCAATGTGCTACATAATTGAATAGATTACATTTGTTTTTTTACACTTTATAGCATTTGTATTATGTTTAAAAAGTAGAGTACACAGTTTTCTCTCATGGGTGTAGGGGATGGAGATATGAACGTTCTAAAAAACAAGTAGATAGCACAGCTCCATGGCGTAATTTCTATGGTAAAAATAGATTTGTTGATTTATGGGGGGAGGTGAATTCCTTACCTACCCTTGTGTATGCAACTATGTTTGCAATTATACTTTCCATGAAAAATTTTTAATTTTCCTCGTACATTATTATACTTTCATTACTGTCAAAATTAAGAAAATAAATAATATAAAGATTTATTTTTTTACTTAAGGAACAAAGTACGATTCAATTGACAAACATCGGTCAGAAAATCAAATCTAAATTTCTTAGCCTGGATTATTTTGTATATACTTTTCTATAACTCACAAAATTTAAAAGCTCTAAACTTAAAAAACGCAGAAATATGATAGTTTTTACACGTTTGTTTTTATTCACATCCCTATGGCAAATCAAAACATTAAACTTACTTATCTAAGAGAGATAAAATATCTAGTCTGTATTAATTTCAAATGTTATGGCTTTTTTCTATTGTGTCTAATACTTCGAATTTTTTTACCTATTGCTAATAGTACATGGAACAAAAGTTGGTATAGATTATTTTATCAAAGCAATACTTTTTTTTTAATTAATTGAACCCGGAATTTGTACATTTTTTAAGGAATTTTAAATAAGCATTCATAAAAAGAAATATTGTACGAGCATCAAACATGTTATCGCAAAACTCATACCAACTTTTGTTATACATAGTTTGACGTACTTATAAATCAAATTTCATGGGTCTACATAAGTTTAAGTAGGAGAGAGAGTTGCAATTTTTAAAATAACTTCATAATTTTAAATTATTTTCCTTAAAAAATTAAATAGCTAGATTTTTATGAAATTCTGAGTACAAAATCTGTTTTAAATAGTTTAAACACGTAGGGGACAACATAAAATTGTTTTGCGTAAATCGTACTATGTCCCCTTAGGCACTAAAATATAAAGTAAGAACTAATAAAATCTGTTTATAAAACAAATCAATCCAGTAGATTCCACTGAAAAAATAATATGCTTATAAATGTTGTTTTTTTCTATTCAAATAAACTTTGAGGAATACCAGTTAAAGAATTTTTTAAAGCAGTTTTGTAAGAAATAAAAATAACATTAAAAAATTCTCAAAACTAATATTTTTTTTCGTGATGATTAACAAAAATGTATCTTCATCACTTTTTATTTTTAATGATTCTGAAGAAAAAAAAGTGGCATATTTTTTTTTTTTATTTATTAGGATAATGAAAAAATTTGAGTATAATTATGAACCATTTAAAAAATAATTTGCAACGAACACATTTTGACAAAGTAAAGAAGATTCTTTTTTCAATAAAAAATAATAAATGGAGCATTAGAAATTGGAATATAAGGAAATGCTAGTTTCTCTTGTACAAAAAATAATATTTATTGAACATCCAATTCAAGTTTTAATGATCTTTTGAAGAGTATTTTAAAAAGCACAAAAACACACCACCACACCACCACCACAATAGTAAATGACAAGTTCTACAAAAACTTTTTATTATATTCTCATTCTGTAATTTATGACAGGTTATTAAAATAAATCGATTTGAAACAAATGAGCATGGTTTAAAAAATTATAAAAAATGAATACTTTTTGTTTAATTTTAGTTAATAATTGTTATTTAATGAGCATTTTCTTAAGTTGTAATGAAAGGTTATTTTTTAGAAAAGCTAATTTAAAAATGTTCTCTAATCTTGCTTTCATATAAAGTTTCTCAAACTTGCAGAAGAGTAAGGTGTCAATTAGAAATTTAAATTGCAGAATAGTTTCAAAATATATAACTTTTTAAAATATAATAATACGTGTTTTAAATTTTTATTTTCTTATTTTAATAAAAGAAATAAGTTTAATAACATGCGATTGCTGAAATCATTTGTGGAAAAATTATATATATTTTATGAATCATCGTATAAAGGAAGATTTGTATTCGCAGTTAAAATATTAAGACATTTTTATGTTTTTTTTTTAAAAGTTTAATAATGAGTTACACAAAAACTTTTTTTTTTGACATACTGCTCTTTAGTTTTTGGAATTTAGTTTTTGAAAATTATTTCTAAACCATGAAGATATATTAAAATTTTATTGGAAATTAAAAAATTCATTTATAGAATAAAATACATATCATTTAATTTTAAATCTTGTTGATGACATAAAAATTGACATATTTCTCAATAACTCGATGAGACTTCATAAAAATTTAATAATCCAATATTGTGAGTCAAAAAAACTAGTCTATCATCAAGAGCGTCTTAACATTTGCCAATAGTAGGAGAACGGGAAATGTCAATAAATTATTTTATCCAGTTTTACATGATATATTGAATATACGAAACATATACTGAATTAAAAGCAATGATAACTTGATTTTATTCTTTATTAGGTTATGCATCACGTAATAAGGATTCATTATAAATTTTCTGTACTCATTATAATAATAATAATAATAACAATAATACCACTTTCAATTTTAGAAAAATGAATACTTTTCTCGTTTAGTTCAATATAAATATTTATTCGTCACTATTTGATCTATATAAATTGTTACATAGAGTTGAAAATATCTTAGTGTCGCCGTTTTAGCAATTACGTATTCATATGGAACATAAACATTCCATATATATATATATATATATATATATATATATATATATATATTATTCACAATCTTCATAGGAAACAGTAATATTTTTAAAATTTCTCTAATTTCCTTTAGTTTTATTCTAATTCTTTTTTCTTAGTTTATTTTTTGTCGTCTATTATTTTAATTAATTTTGGAAAGATAAAAATGTCCATGTATTTAGTAAATTTTGGATGAGATATTGATTGTACAAAGTTTATTGAATCAAATAAAAATTTTCCTTTTACTGTTTATGATTTTATGTATCAGGTAATATAAGTCTTTACTATGCATATTCTGTACTCATGAAAATACCATTTACAATTTAAAAAAAAAGGAATACTTCCATACAGTACACACACACAGTGTTGATTTTTTTCTTACTTAGCACTATTTGACCCATACAAGTACTATATTAAGTTAAAAAGACATTCAAATGTCGCAGTATTAGCATTCATACATTCATCTATATATATATGAAAATATTTTTGAAATCACATCACTCCGACACCGTTCAACCGATCACTATGAAATTTGCAGTTATATGCATTTTTTTATGGAGAAGGTTCTTGCGCTATCATCTTTGTTGCAACTTCAAACCAGGTAGCGCTACAGCCGATCCACTTCTGCATCATTCAATCAATCACCAAGTTGCAAACAGGGTTACCAAAAATGATGTCCACTTGGCTCTATCGCCAACATTTCACTATGTTTTTATTGAACCACCATTGTAATGTAAGGAAAGTCGTTGCTAGCGAATATTACAAATTTAACATAAAATAAATACATCAGAAAGTAATGTTAAAATATTACGCTTTCAGATATAAATTATTTACACTATTTTAAGCATTCATTATACAAAATGTGTGACAATAGGATACTTTTGCTGAGCAGAGATCAGCTTAGGACAGTATTTCTCAAACTTTTAATACGTGCGACCCAATTTTCAATCATAATTTTTATCGCCCCCCCTCTATACAATAACAATGAATTGATTTAAAAAATAGCGTACTTTGATACTAAAGCCACAATATGACTTTAATTATTAATCGTACAAATTATCAAGATAGGTAATAAATTTTGTAAATGACAAGCCCACGGGAGTCGGTAGTAATTATTAATCTTGTTCTTAAAGTACTGATAAATTAATTATCAAATACATTGTGCAGGACAGATGCATTTATAAGTATAGATTATAGCAATGTATTTTACTTTTTATTACGTCAGAATGTATTTTGCTTTGATTCCATTCAGTAAATTTGCAATTTTTTAATCTTTCATTTTCGACTTTTTGATATGCTTGCGCCCCCCTTGTAAGGTTATCACGCCTTTCAAGGGGGGCACGCCCCACAGTTTGAGAAACGCTGGCTTAGGAAGATGTTTTCAAAAATCGACCCACAAAGGAGTTACGGGGGCGTTAGAAATAAAAATAAAATCCTTTATATATTTCAGCTATTAGATCTACAGACTTACAATTTAACAAATATAATTTTTTGTCAGCTAAGATATGCAAAAAGCTTTTTTCTTTCTTTCTTTCTTTCTTTCTTTCTTTCTGTTTAATTTGCAATTTATGTAAAATTAACTCATTAAAAATGTTATCCTTCAATTTGTATTATTTAGTTTTTCTTTTCCCCCTTGCGTAGAACCGGTATACCAGGTAGTAGAGAATGTATGTAATCTCTAAACATAAATATACTTAACTTTTACAGAAAAAATTTAAATATACAACTGTCGCATATTTTGTTAGTTTGTTAACCACACAAAAATTATTTTCTGCATTATTCAAACCCTTCAGAGTCTATATTACTCATGCCCATGTATGTTATGAAAAATCACGTTCTTCTGCAATCAGTACAAAACCTAATTTACAAAAGGTTGCCTTCCAAGCTATATTAACATTCAAGACACACTGCAGCTAATATTTAAGGCATTATGAGGGTATTAATGGTACAAACTCGATTATACCAACACAGAGTGCTTAAAGCTTACACGTATCTCACCTAACAAATGGTAACACAACGCTACGTAGGTAAAACTAATTGGGAATATCCAAGCTACAACTAATCAAGCCCGCGACATTCTTAACACACCACACTCGCAGCACTTGATAATTTGCTTCCGTGCGTGCGTGTGGCTTCCTGGAGCTGCTTTAATGAGCATAATGATTTAATGAGTTCATTCGAATTATATCGTTTATTCACTTTTGCATTTTGTGCTGTAAGTCACGCCTAGTCTCTTCAGGGTGCAGAGAATTTCAAAGTATCGTCGAATCTGTGCGCATTTATTTTACCGTAGCTCTCTCCGCCAGCCCACAGGCGAAAGATGTTTGGTGTATGATTTAATTTCGGACGACTCATTATAAGAGAAATGCTAGAATTGTTTTAGGGTGGTTATGAGGAAGGGAAACCGCAAATTCCAAATTAATTAGTTAACATTAAGGGATATTTTAATTTTAAGCTTGTCGGGACATTTTTAATTGTGATGGGTTAGCTGAGTTTTGAAAATTTCGTGACGTCATAAATATGCGTTAATTTTTTCAGATAAAAAACTTGTAATAATTATTAACTTGTGTTTTTAAAAAGCTTATAAAATCAAAACACACTTATAATGTAAACATACATACCGAATATTTCCATGTTTAAATCAAAACTTTTTGGAATATTTTTAAGGTGAAAGTTAAGGGGACGGGCTTATATACTATTATAAATAACTTATACTTCTTGAATTATTTTAAATTAATAACTTCCATAAAAACAGCTGAAAAATGTATCAAATTTTACATTTTACATAAAAAAAATTTAAGAATTTCAAAATTGTATTTAAAACTTTTAAAAATGTAATGACCTTAATTTTTCTTCGGATTAACTTAATAACATTGTCTGAAAAAAGAATGAGTTTTTTCCAACGTTATCTTCTATTTTTTAATGAAAAAGAGTACTATATTGCAGGCCATTAAAATTGCAACACCAGGAAGGAATGATCTAATGAACGTAAAAATCGTTAGGAAAGGAAGAAAATGTAGAGATATTTATGTAAATGAATAGTATCTCAGCGTATTTAGACACACAACGCAAGAGGTAGAAACGACATCTGAAGTACTACATGAAATAAAAGTTGTGTATCACATTTCTCATTTAAAAATCATTTTGTAAGAGCGGTGTTTTCTTAAATTATCGTGTAATACCTCTAAAAAGAAAAAAATACTTACCGATAATTGTCGTAATTCATAAGGGGCTGAATCGTTGTCTATTGAGAATGTGAATTGTCATTCTGTATTGTCGCACTGGTCGAAATCCAACCGCTGTCATGTAATGTTGTTGAGAGCCATATAGAATGGCAGGCAGAGTCTCCATGCCCTCATTTGACTAACCCCCGAGAGTACAGACATATTGTGAGGTCTGTCTCTGAAAACTGCTTATCGCATCAAGGACCATTAGTCAGGAAATTAGCATGCTTGTAACACCGCTCCGTTGGTACGGTGCAAAAACTTTTGAAGTAGCGTAGACTATCATTATAGCAGCCATTACATCGGCTTCCTAAGACAATGAGACAGAAAGACGTTAACTCTGGTATGCCGACCGACAAAACTGGATGCATGTGGTTCAATTTCGTAATTTCTGATGAGTCCCGGCTCTGCGTGCAGTAATCGTAAGGTTGCATACGTATCCGAGGGTTCCAAGGAGTCCGCTGGTCGCCTATTGCATTCGAGACCACATAAATACTCTGCATCGGATGTTATACTTTTTACAAGCATTGGGTACATGACACGCACATCTCTAGTTCAGATCGATGGTTATTTAAACGTAAATCCATACATTTCTGACACCTTGCATCTAGTGTTTGTGCCTTATCGTCGAGATCTGTCAAATGCCTTCTTCAGACAAGGTAATACAGAATAACATGCTACGCGTCATGTTTAACCTTTCTCGACACACAGAGTATTCGATTGCTACGCTGGCCTGTTTGATCACTAGATCTGTCAACCATTAAATAATCTGGTCTTGGGTTGCTGTGAGACTAACTCACGACTCATCTCCAGCTTATAAGGGTGATGAAGTGGGGCATACACTTGAGCAGCATGGTATGAGTAACCCATTTCTGTCATCCAAGTCCAGTTCGATAGCATGCTTAACCAGGCAAGGGTCGTTTTAGATGCCAGGGGTTAGTTAATTTTGCATCCCTGCAAACACCCAAAGTTCTTGCTAATTTAATTATTTTGTCATTATCCCATACTACTTACACACAATAAAAATATTTGTTTTGTATTTACTTACCTTCATGGTATTGCAGATTTAATGATCAGCAGTGTATGTAACCTTAATATTAAATCCCTAAGAGGTGCAAAGCTGAAATCTTATTTTTTTTGACAATTTGAGATTTTTACATTTTCAAATTGTATACATTTCTATCTTTCTAAAAATACCTTATTTAAACCTCTAGGGTAATTAGAAACCATTAAAACATATTATTGAACGTCTGGTATAAGCCAAAACATGTATCTTACATTGTAAATTGAGCATTTTATTTTTTTCAAGCCGATTATAAGTCTCACTGTATAAATTAAAATCAATTTATCTCAAAATGTAAATTTTGATGTTCGATGTACCTTTTCTGAGAAACTGCGGTTAACAGGTATGTGAACTTTTATAATGTATTTATAATGATGGATAAACTTTTGTAAGAAACTCAAAAATTTATGTTTTACAAATTTTTTTGTGAAAAATGGGTCAAATTTCACTACGTTTGATAAAATAGTTTATAATTTGTGAAAAAACTCATAATGAGCTAAAAGCTCATTTCAGTATAATGGGAAAGATGTACTTTAACTGTATAAAAAATTTCAGGCATGCGCATGTAACAGATTTTGAGAAAAGATACATCGAAAACAGCCAATTTAACATTGTCAGTATAGAGAAGTTTTCAACTCCAATTAAAGAAAAAAAAATCAGGTGACATGAGAGTAAGTTTTGATAATGCCGCACTGTTAATCTGCACAAGGACTATTGCCGAGAGTCCTTGTAATTTAGAACCTCGGTCAATCGACGAGGATGACATTGGACCTGTCACTCCCCTTCTCTTAACTACCACGCCACATAAACGGGAGTGCGTTGAACCTCCACAGAGTTAACATGCATCGACCCCTCTACTTGGTGGGTTTTCAAAGGTACCAGGACTTGAACCCCTAATACTTCGACTACGATTTTATGACCAGATCCATTAGGTTACTACAGAAGTGACACAACCGCTTACATAAGTAGAAATCCATTAATAACAGTAATAAAAATTACGTTTACAGCTTTTGAGCTCAAAATGCTACAAAAGGCTAATCATTTAAATTTTTAATGATTTTTTTAATTAATAAGAGAACTTAAAATGTTGCAATTCCTGGAGTAATGTCACATGAAATTTGATTTAACATATACTTCGAACCATGTATGGCAAAAGTTGGTATGGGTTTTGTGATTTTATGATTGGTACTTGTAAAATACTTTTATATATATATATATAAATGCTTGATTGATTGATTTTTTTTTTTTTGAAAAATACACTCAGGAACATTGAAAATAGAGACCCAAGAAGGAAGCTAAATACAATCGCGAAACTTTGCAAATAAGTACAGCGTAATGTGATATCCAAATGATCCGTTTTGTGCCAATACGCATGCTCATACACGCCGAGGTGGCGCTACAATCAGGAAGAGGGTGCTATATAAGCCAGCGCAAATTCGAAGATTCATAAACAATGATAATACGAAAAGACCCAGGAGAATCCTCTTGGATTCATATAATCCCCCTTAAAGCTACGTCCCCGTCATTCACCGGTGGTGAATGACACATTTGCTAAGTTCTTCACTTTGAGAAAAAATTTTTGGAAACCTCTTATTTTTGCACATTTAACTATTGACCAATCTCGCTCTACTCCTTCGGGAGTGGAGCAGGGCGGCTAATGGCTCTTTTTCCTCTGATCACGCTTTGCCGTGTCCAGAGTTGACCCTCCAATTTAAATAACTAAAAACTTAATTTCATGCTGCACCCACCAGAAAATTCCCCCTTTTTATCAATCTCAGTTCAATCACCCAAACTTCAGGGCAGCCAACTGAGAGCTTACTCACTTACTTCCACCAACCAATAACAGTGCACTATATCGACTTGTCAGTTCCGAACTATATCTCAGGACTTTTTCCCGCCGAAACCAGATGGAGTCTCCGCCCATGACGATGACGTCACTCTTCTACCTCACCTAGTCCTCCAATCACCATGCCACTTCAGACAATCCTCAGGAAATGCTCTTTTCCATTCAGGACTCTCCACTCCCATCAGGAACAATACACTTCAGTTAGGGGAAGGAGGATCTTGCCAGATCCATATCCCCGAGACGTTAATCGAAATCGAAATCGAAGATTCATAAACGTGATGATTACCCGCCGATTGTAGGAAGACTTTGGTAAGCGAAACATGCCAGATAAACGTGCTAGAAGACATTTCTCACAGTTAAGCGAGTTTGAGAGAGGCCTGATCATCAAGATGAAAACTGCAGGCTGGTCGACGCGCCGTTTTGCTGGCCAGGTGGATCATTCGGAGTGTGCTGTTAGAAATTGTTGGTAGCAATGGACACGAGAAGGTATCCACGCGCGGAAAATCGGGTCTGGAGCGACCAGGAAGACCACGAGGAGAGATGATCGAAGGATCGTGCGGCAAGCACTTGTGGACCCCACGGTGACTCGTTCAACGATACGAGCAGACGTAGGAGTAGCATTTGTTCCACAAACATTTTCCATACACCTTGCAGAAGCAAATCTGAAGCAAGCGCCCTTTCCGTGCACTCCCTTTAACATCGGAACATCAGAAACTGCGTCTACAGTGGTGCCAAGCCAGATCAATGTGAAATATCACAGATTAGCAAAAGGTTGTGTTTAGTGATGAATACCGGTTTGTTTTGGGAACAGATGATAACCGTGTACGGGTGTGGAGGCGCCCTGGTGAGTGGTACAATTCCCTCCACACTGTTCTACGTCACACTACCCTCACAGCTAATGTAATGGTCTGGGGGGCCTTAGCCTATGATAGCCGGTCCACTTTAATTGTGATGCGTGGAACTTTAACGGACCAACGTTACGTTGATGATATTCTTCGAACCCATGTAGGACCTTTCCTAATTGGTCTCTCAGGGGTAATTTTCCAGCAAGATAATGCTCATCCGCATACAGCAAAAGTTTCTCAAGACTTCCTACATCATTTTCAGACTCTTTAATGTCCGGCCCGCTCCCCCGATTTGTCCCCTGTTGAGCACGTGTGGGATCAGCTAAAACGGCAGATGCCATCGTGTCACTCTGTAATGATTTAGAGTTGGCTGTTCAAGATATGTGGGTCCATCTACAACAAAGGACAACATAAGGTGTCTAATCAACTCAATGCCGGACCGTGTAGCGGCATGTATTGCAGCATGAGGTGGTCCAACGCGCTATTGAAGTTGCCCAGTATTTGTGTCGTTGCACATCCTGTATTCGTTTAATAGTGTAGTTTTTGAGATCAAGTGAATCTCTCATCTGCGTCATTGTGTGTATTAAATTTCATTTCAATCCGATGCTTTGTTCTTGGGTCGATATTTTCAAAGTTCCTGAGTATATATAAACTCTAAATTTAACTATTTTTCAAAAGTAAGTATATCCTGGATTCAAAATTGCATTCTAACTACTGTTCCATGTATTTCAGCGTTTCTCAAATTACGTGGTGTGTCCCCCAGGCGCGTGATAACTTTATGTGGGGGGCACGAGCATATTAAAAGGTTGAAAATAAAATATTAATAAATTAATGAAAGGAACATTTACGCTGACAATAAAGTAAAATACACACTTACATTGATATAGTACTCTTATAAATGCATTAGTACTAAGCAATATATTTGACAATTCAACATACTAAGTTAAGAACGAACAAATTGAATAATGAGCGTAGTACCTAAGTGTTTGTTACATAAAATTATATACAAAATTTAATACTTATCTTGATAATTAACATATGCAGAGCTTTATCGTCAATTATTATTGAATTCAATATATTGTTATTGTATGGAATGGGGGCGTGATGAAAATTATGATTGAAAATTGAATCGCAAATATTGAATGTGTGAGAAGAACTGTGACGAATCTGTACGGCACTTTATCACTAATACTCTTAGGCGTATTTGGGGATTGTAAATCCGCGTATATTTTCAACCTGCTCTAAAAGGAGAAACCGGGATATGCAAATGAATCAAAGTATTTAAGGAGAGTGTTGTAAGTTAGCAGGGAGAAGGCTATTCAGCCCAGAGATACATTGACGGAATTCTAAGAAGATCCAAGTGATTGTGTGATTAGTTTCTGACTGATTATCACGCAGCGATCTACCTTTGGAAAGTATGAGCCGACTGGAAAGGAGTGAAGTAGTAAAAGTCAGGTGATATTTAAATTTGAATTATCGGATCATAAGAGTAAATATATAATAGAGTTAGGGGAAAGTTAATGATTGCTAGTAATTCAAATTGCGTATATCTCTCGATCCTCTTATTCCGGTAAACCCGTTCGATATTGAGTTTAATAGTTGATTAGTATCATATTTCGTGATTTAATAGTAAAGTTCAATCCCATTGACGTAGACATATTTATTCATCTTTGTATTTAGAAGGTTGATAATTGATTCAAGTGAATACATATAATTTTTTATTGTATAAATGTCGTCTGGTAATTCTTTGCCTCAATTCAATCTTGGTGTCCAGGGTGGAACCCAGGAGGGTTCCCACAGAACTGATGTAATTATAGTTACATTGTGATAAAAGTACTGTCGCGTTTATCAATGTTGGGGGGTTAGAAGAAAGATCAGCCACAATCAGAACAATTCTAATTTATTATTCTTTCATTTTAATTAACAACCCAGAGTAGGAAATGCACACAGTTCTATTAAGTATAGGAGCAATTACATGACAGAAAGGATACTTAATATTTAATTATTATTAAATTAACTTACTCTTGAAACTCTTTGGTTGTCTACGGTCAAAATTACCGCAATTCCGTTCTCAGTTGTTCAACCTTCGATCGCTATTATTCACTTCTAACTTATTGGCAAATTAGCCAATTAGCTATCTGTAATTATTCAGTAATCTTCAATAATCAGTATTTGCCTAGTAACTCTCGACTAGCTGTCAACTTCTTTTGATTAACCACTAACTTCGCATACCTAAAAGTTAATGCTTAAATATAACCTTTCATATGCATAAACCTTGTCTTCTTCTTCTGGAGAAAGTTTTAAGTAAAACAACCTTTAAAAGAAACAGATTTACTCCAAGATGATTAGTGAAGGCTCACGGATAGATCCGTTACAACATTTAGAAAAAAATATCAAATAAAACAGAGGGAGGGGGAAATGCCTTAGCATTTTAAATAAAAATAAAATAGCATTTTTTTCTTGTTTCCAAAGTAAGTTAGTTTAAAGTTGCATTTATCATTTAGAAGTGTATAAAAACAAACATAAAAAGGGGTAACATAAATTAGAATTTTCTTTTTAACTTAGAATTTTCAAATCAGTGTAAGATTGTAGAAAATTATATAAAAAGTAAAATATTTGAATTAAATTCATGTTGTATGAATTTTCAACCGAATTTTGACAATTTACCATATCTATTATCGAAATGAACATGAATAATGTATCCCATATTACATATAATCGATTCTAGAATGTGGACACATTCCCAAATTCTAACTCCACAGTGGCAATTAATCTCAAATTTAAAGTCTCAATTCCCAGCTTAAAGCTCAGAACGCGTAACTGATTTCACGCAAAGTAAGTAATTTGATTCCCAAAAGTAACATTAGCTTCCTCAAGAATCACATCTGGAATTTAATATTCCACAAAGATTGAAGTAACGGTCTCTATTCTCAAAGTATAAAGAGATAAATTAAGTAATCTCTTTACCATTATCTTCTTACCACGACGCTATCAGGTACACTGTAAAAGAGATAAATTGTTTTCTATTCGCGAAAAGCGGCAGAAGTTTAATATGTTGAATCGTAAATAAGTATGCAGAGTTTATAGTATGATATATATCATTTGAATTTAACGATATTATTACGATTGTATATTGAGACCCTTGTTTAATTTCATATGCATATCTTTATGTAATAAAATACAGATATCTATGCATGTTTACAGTCGCATCTTCACTCGCTATAATCATTGTCGCACGTCATGAATACCAGACAAAAGATTATTTAGTAAATCATTTTAATACTATATTATTGTTTCATTATTATGGATGATTTGATGTCGCATCATCCTTTTGTTTGAATTGTTTTTCTTATCAATGAATTATTCAAGGTTTTGTTAATGTAAGTAACAATATAAGGTGTATCAGAACCGATAGAATGCACCAAGCCAATGCTTCTCAAACTTTCAATATTTGCGACCCAAATTTCAAGTATGATTTTCATCGCCCCCCTTTCTCTACAATAACAATGTATTGAATTCAATGATAATGCACTTTGACGCTAATTCAACAATATTAATTAATAAAACTAAAAGGCAACGTTAATAAACAAGACAAACTATCAAGATAAATATTAAGTTTTGTATATAATTTTGTACATGACAATACCTTTATTAAACTTGTTCTTAACTTGTCATTGATGAATAAATGATTAACACTTAACTTCCCAATTTTTTTAAAATTTCTATGAAAACATTATATCAGCTAGTTCTCAAGTAATAATAAAAGGGAAAAAATATGTAAAAAAATTAAGCTGTTTACATTGAATTCCAGTCATTTTTTTTGTTTGTTGCAGAAGTGCACCATTGTGCAGAAGTGTTATATGAGGGTTTTATTATTCATTATAAAATGTTTAAATTTCTTGCCTGGTGATTTATTTCGTCAATAAACAAGAGAAAGCATAAAAATTAATGAATTCTTTTTATAGCAAAAACACAGTTCTTGAGGCATCAGACATTTTTATAATTGTTTTGATTTCTGTAAAAAATGCACTTCCATCTGGTTATAAAATTAGCATGCTTTTCGTTGCAGTAATCTTTTTTCTCAGGTAAGTGATTTGTAGATAATTAAAAAAAATATTGAGTCTGTTAAATTAAAATAAATCGTATGTTGCAAAAATGCAACAGTAGGAAGTTAAGTGTTAAATACATTGTGCAGTGCTGATACATTTATAAGTGCAATAGGTATTTACGTACTATTGCAACTATGTCAACGTTCAAGAAAGCTCTCAAATTTAGCAACCCCACCTCGTATGTGTCGTACGCGCTGAATTGGCAGCCATGTGCTTTGTTTCAAATAATGTCGTCAAAGCGGTAGCGATAATACGTTCAGTAATGTGTTTTATATCATTGTAAATGTATATTTTTTTCCTCTGAATACATTTTTGTTTTGCTTCCTTTCACCAAATTAATAGTTTTTTTAAATCTTTTTTTTATTTATCCGATATGTTACGCCCCACGGTTTGAGAAACGCTGATCTTGATGATGGGAAATAACACAGCGATTCATAATCGGAAACGCAGATCCCCATACTGGATTTTCGGTAAGCATGTTTCTTTTGTCGAGTTCAGATCCGCTATGGTTGGATCTTACGGAAATTGACTCATATGGAAGGATGCGGAATGTTACTGGAGTGTGTAAATAAAAATTCTCATTTTCGAACTACTAGACATACGGTAATGAAATTAAGTATGTGTGATTTTTCTTGAATTTAAATCCGCCAATAACAGGTTTACGGAAATCGACTCTCAAAAGATGTTACAGGGCTTGTAGACAAATGTTTCCATTTCTGAGCTATTATTAGACTTGGAAGAGACTTTTGAAACTTGGAAAGTATGCATTCAGAGAGAGAACGTTTTTAAGAGAGAGGCGGGATATGAAATGTTGCAATATACATTGTATCACTCACTACACTGTACTTACTTAGCAGTAATCTCGCTTTCGAAAACTGTGGGGTGCGAGCACAACGAAAAGTCGAATACAGAAGATTATTTGAAAAAAATTAATCTACTGAAATTAAACAAACAAAATACATTCCGACATAATAAAAATAAAATATACATTTACACTGATGTATTACACTGATAAATGTATCAGTGCTACACAATGTATTTTATAATTAATTTAACATTACGGAATTAAGAACGTTTAAATAACCAGTAACCACATGGGATTGTCATTTATAAAATTATATACAAAAAGTATATATTTTATCAGGATAATTTGTACGGTTTATAATAAATCCTTTAATTGCCACAAATAAAAGTTACAATATTAGCGTCCCAATGCCAACCGTGGTTTCCACACGTTTTCACGCGTATATTGAGGGGAACGAAGCAAAAAATCTGAAATAACTAAATCCTTCGTAAACATTGTCAAGGTCCTTTTATTGCATTCGAAAACCTTCGGAATAATTTTATGGATAGCAGGGCACAGAGAAAATCGTACTTCGGAAAAACGTATATAAACCTCAGGGAAAATTAATGCTTTGGCTGAGCAAGACGTTTATATACGCCGGAGGCACTTAAGAGATTAAAGTCGTATCGTAGTTTTAACGTCAAAGTATAGTATTATTAAATTCAATACATTGTTATTGCATGAGGGGGGCTCGATGAAAATTATGATTGAATACTGGGTCACGAATATTGAAACTTTGAGAAGCACTGATTTACATAGTTAAAAATTATTTTTCTAAAATCTCCTGATATGTTTTTGGTACTAATTCCACCTGGTCAATGTTATCAGATCAAGGCCCACAAAGTTCTTCGGATCATGGGGCTAGTTTTTATGTCTGTTGTCAGGGCAGGCTCTGGCAGTTTTTCCGCGCCGGTCAGAAAAGGAAAATGCCACCTCTTTCTCTCTCTGTATATATATATATATATATATATATATATATATATATATATATATATATATATATATATATAAATTAACATAATTCCTTATTATTTCAAACGAGTGAAATGAAAGAGAATGAATCGTCTATTTAAGCAGGCCAATTTCTCCGAAAAATAGTCAACTAATCACAAGTGTTTAACTTATAGTAACTACCCTCAAGACTAAAATAAAACATCTCCTGTTGCTCTCTATATCTACCAAAACCTCTTATTATCCTTTTCCCCTTTTAGATAGATGAAACCGGACATCGTAAGGGTAGAAAAAATGTCCGTTGTGATCTCACTCAGAGATGGGGAGAAAGTTTCTTGTGAAGTGTAAAAATATTAAATTTCATGCTTTAACATATATTCCCCGCCTTGAACTCTTGAAGTTTCAACATAAAAGAAAACTGTCATTAAATATACAGAGTACAAAATAAAAAAATAAGATACATTAAATGAAAATGTATCAAAATTTTTGTATATATATATATATATATATATATTTCAAATTTGATCAAATGCCGACCTTAAAAATTGTGCTGAGCAGTGGGTCCGTGTTTTCCAGGCCCTTACGTTCAAGATGGCTTTGAGCACGATATTTAACAGCTGTCAAGTGATTTATTCTCAGTTTTGAGTTTGGCAATTCATCAAAAGATCATCAAGCAAGGTGTCCCACCTTCGTCGAATGGGCCCAAATACGAGACATGGCTTGACAAATTTTTAAAGAATTTTGTTCAGCCCATGAAGCACAAAAGTAAAGAGTGTTTTTTTAGAGGTAAAACTGCCGCATTTAAATTGCAAGCTAAAACAACGATGTATTATTCGATTGACACCGTTACATCCAGAAAATAATCTTGACTGTTTGATGCGCTTTATGGGCTGGTGGAATCATTGCCACCGTACTTCTTCAAAAACGATGAAGTTCAATCAACGTTTTTCAGACTCAATGGTGATCGGTATAGGCCATGATTACGGCGAATTTTCATTCCTGAATTGAACAATCATGATGTCCAGGAGCTGTGGTTCCAACAAGACGGCGAAGACCAATGACTTTACACAGCCCCAAATCGATTTATTGAATAGACAGTTTGGTGACCGCCTAAATTCACGTTTTGGACCTGTAAATTGGCCTCAAAATCTTGTGATTTAACACCGCTGGTCACTATTTTCGTGGGGCTATGTAAAAATCATTGGTCATGCGGATAAGCCACAAACGCTTGACCATTTGGAAAACAACATTCGCCGTGTTATTACCGATATGGCCACAAATGTTGGAAAAAGTCATCGTAATCATGGCGTCTAGATACTATCACCAGTTAGACGTGGCAGTCATATGCCTTCATCATTTTAAAATGTAATGCCACAAGATATCTTTCGTGCAATAAAAAAAAATTCTTGCAATCGAATAATGCATCGTTGTTTCTATTGCAATGTAAAAAGTGTTTCGACATACACTAAAAAAATTACCTTTAAATAGTTTTATATTTATTGACGTAGCCATTCAACCAAATTTGATTCAAATGCCGCCCTTAAAAAATTGCCGCTCCAGGAAAATCGGGGGTCAACGGCCATCCCGTTTTGGGCCCGTTAACCGCAGCTTTGAGCACGATACAGGTAACATGGCAATTTGATGAATTCCAAACTTTGATGGAAGTAATCACCCTGACAGTGTTAAATCGGTCCCATCTTGCCCCAACCAATGCCAACATGTGGCTAGACAAATTTTATACCTGGCAAAAAAAGTTTTACTATATATCTACAAAGAACAGTGCCTTCTCCAGGATTCAAACACAGACCCTAAGACACAGCAGTCAGCGTCACTAGCCGCTATACTCGATGGTTGACATTTTTTTTAGTCTAAAATCCTTTTTTCAAAGTTAAGATTTTTTTTCAATTTTTTTTTAAATACATCTATACAAAGTTATTACTAATTATTTTCGCTTAATCTTCTTACCATAGAACATCTCTTTTGTATCTGTATAGACTCCGATTTATAATAATTTTCCTCCATATAATCTCAACACCCCTTATTAAATAAGCATTTTGACTTAACGTTGCATTAGTTTCAAACATTTATTGGTGATTACTATTTTCTTCCGAAATCTTTCAGAGAATAAAAGGGTATTCAAGACTGAATGTGATCCAAGTTAATAATAACAAGTAATAATTCTCGTCCATACAAACTGGATTCTCACCGTATAGCGTAGTGTGCAGTTTCTTCCATAATACAATACTTGCAGAATGGATCCATCAAGAAATGCATGTAATATTATTTAGGAGCAAGCCCTACGTTTTCAAGAAAAGGGCAATTCATAGGAGAAAGGGACTGTTTATTAGATTCCCCTTATTTCTTCAAGGGTGGAAACGTAACAGCTGTCCTTGTTTAGTGAATGGAAGGGAGCTTGTTACGATTATATCGAAGGGTGATTTATTGAAAGGGAAACGGGGAACCTTCTTGAATTTGAGGACCGTGTGCGGTCAATAGGAAAAGGAAATTAAGCGTAAAGGGGAGAACTCCCCCTCTGTGATATCATTCACCCCAGAAAAAGCTGACAGCTGATTTTTCCGCTGACGAATCCTAAGTGGCTTAAGGGGAATGTGTTGTAGAGGCTTTAGATAAAGGTATTTTAGTTATCAGTAGCATTTCCCCAAGGCTCTTATGTGGGTAGAATATAAAGGCGAGATTTTATCAAGATTTTCATCTATCAATATACGTATGTTATAATACTAACTGTAGCACCCGGTCTTCGCACGGGTTAAAATTTAAAAATGAAATTCAGGTAGCAGTCAATATTTCAAGGTATCCGACTGAGTTCGGCACTGTGATTTTAAAAAAAATGGATAAATGTAAACTTTTTTAAACATATTTGCTGTCACCTGAATCAGAATATACGTGCAAAATTGTTTAAAGAACGGTACAATAAAAAAGTACCTAAATGCAATTTTTTTGGCAAAAAAAGTAAATAGAATTAAATATTTTCGAAACATTCTCCTTGTATGAAAATACTTCGTTAATAATATTTTGCCCATCTATAGCTAAGACATGTACAGAGAATGAACTAGGGACGCAGTAGCCTAGTGGTCAAGGTCACGGACTGATGGCCGATACGTAACGAGTTCAAGCCTAGGGTCGCTGTGTAGAAGTGCTAATACATACTAAATGTCCTCCCGTTTGTGGGATATGGAAGTTAGGAGAGGAGGGTGCCAACTCAGGTGTCATCCTCGTCAACTGACCTGGGTTCAAAATCACGAGGTTTGTCGCCAAAAGCCCTCGTGTATTTGAATAGTAGGGCGTTTTGACAAATCTATACGGAACTTTATCACTAACCTTCTGAGTCGTCTTTTTTAGGGAAATTTAATTCTCTACCTATTTCCAATCAGCTCCAAAAAGAGGACAAGATTTCTTGTTATGCAGATTAGATAAAGTATTTAAGTCAAACGGAATCGTAAAGTTAGAGCAGTAGGAGAGAGAGATTGAAGTAAGAAGTTGTAATAGTGTGAAATTTAGAAAGATATTATTGGAGATTTCTAGGAGGATAAAATCTCCGAAAAAGCTGAGCTGAACTGCAGTGTGGTAAATATTGATTAAAGTCTCATTTTTATATTAGGAGTGAGATTAAAGTTAAATGTTCAATAGGAACATTATAGAATATAATTCTGGGATCTCTTATCGCGGTAATCTCTGCGTGATCGATATTCTAATTAATTGGATCATTAAATATTTAAGTTAATTTAAAGGACATTCCCTTTAAAACCTCGTAATACTAGTTAGATATATTTGTTAATAAATCTTTGATTCTATTTGGATAAGATAACCAAATAAAATTTTTTATAAAAATAGCTACTGGCTCTTATCTGACTCCTACTTATTCTCGTTCTCAAAGTGAGGTCCAAGGGGACCTTCACAGCGTTAATAACTCAATTACTTATAGAGAGCATGAAGTATGGATTTTGAGAAATTCACATTATTCTCGGAGTTACTATTAATTGAAACATCAATCCTTGTTTTTTTTTTGTTAAAATGTTTATACTCTGATGTTTTAAAATATGTGTGGATGAGTCCCCTTTTCAATTTTATATTTGAAAAATCCTAGTTCGGACTCTGTAAGGAAGTCTTAGCTGTAGTTATGTTGTCAAAATGTTTTAAAAATGTGTTTCTATCTTTATTTTGTACCAAAGAACTGCATTTAAATAATTTTATTGTTATATTATAAGTTCATTCTAGTTCAGGTGACCGTAAAAACCAAAAAAATATTCATTTGTATGCTTTTACAAAATAATGACGTCAAAATCAGGTGGATGCTTTAAGTGAGGTTCTAACCCGATGAAGAATTTTGTAACCTGTAAAATGTGATATATATATATATATATATATATATATATATATATATATATATATATATATATATATATATATATATATATATATATATATATATATATAAAAGAAATATGTATTATTTATCAAAAACAAGAAATAATACATAAAGAACATAACAAGAAATAGCGCAATAAAAATATGAAAGCTGAACATGAAGAACAAAATTATAGAGAAATAAAAGAACTACAAAAAGAACCTAGCGAGTCAGAAAGCAATTTCGGACTTAGGACCGAATAAGTGGGGTTAAACTAGTTTGAAGGTGAAACTAGTGGGGTTAAACTAGTATATATATATATATATATATATATATATATATATATATTTAATGTGTGAGTACACACCTTCAAAATAATTTTCCTATGTTGCAATATTTGGCCTCTCTCAAAGAAAAGAATTTATTAAGAGAAACATATATTTAAATCTAAAAAAGAAATTTAGTATAACAAAAAGATAAATAGGAATGAATTAATGGAAATCTAAATGTACAAATAATGCGTAAAATATTAACACAGTAGAAGTAGGTTTCAGAACTGCTTTCTCTGTGAGATAAATAATCTGATACAATTGTACAGTTGATACGTTCTAACGATATACTTGAGTTGTGAAATTCACACATTTAGGCTGACACACGATAAAGATCCTAAAGATATTTTGAAAAAAAATATGGAACAAATGGACATAAAAACTTACTGAAAATTAAAGAAGGGGAATTACAGAAGATTCCCTGTACTGAAAAATCAGAGTAGAAAAATATTTGGATGTACCCGAAATGACTAAGGAATTGATGAAAAATAAGTTGATTAAAATTTTCTCAACTATATATATATATATATATATATATATATATATATATATATATATATATATATATATATATATATAAGACTGTTTCAAAAATATTTTTAAAAGTAATGTTGGTCAAGATATTTGTGTGTGTGTGTTTTCACAGATGGAATAAAAACATAGATATTTAAAATCAATAGTAAATCTAATCTTAAATAAAAGAAAAAATTATGTAATATAGTAATTTTTCACGCTAAAACTCAACAGACAATATATCAAAGGTTGTACTGATTCGTCCAGATACTCGGATGATGTTAGATTGCATAATTCCTAACTTAAAAACGCTGAACTTTAAGTTTTGAACTAAAGTTTTGAGTTATGGTTCTATCAGCTTTGGTGGATAAACTAGAAATTGATTATTACGAGAAATCCTGTAGGGCTTGGATTTGGATGAAAATCCTCATGAGAACATTAACACTAGCACGTCCGGGATTTCGACGTCCCTTAACGTTCACTGGTGTCGTTCCGAACCGCGATATAAAATATGTAAAATAATAGTTTAAACTGTCGCTCAGCCAGTATGGTGGCTATGACCCTCGACTTGTAACTGAGTGGGTTCGAATCCCGAGTAAGACATGGTTGTATCTTCTTCGGAAAAGAAGTCGGTCTTTTGCCTAAAATGGATTCCCGTCTCGAAAGGAAAAGCAGTGCACCTTTTCTTGTTATATGCTGGGTTCATCGTTTGTAATAAAAATCTGTATTCTTCTGTGGTTGTGTTATATGTTTCTGTTCATCTATCTCACGTCTTTCATATGTATCCCAGTAATAAACACACGACAACAACAATATAGTTTGAACTAAATAATTTCAGGATTAATGTGTTCAATAGAGTTTAGTTGGAAGGATTTTTAATATTAATTCATGTATTTATCATATATTTTGACCCTTTATACCTTAAAAAACAAACTTGTTTATATAGAGACATATATATATCAAGATTCACTTGAATATTATCAATTACATCTGCATTTTCTTCACATTCTTTCAATCTTATGTCTTCATCGGAATCTAAATTGGAGCCAGACAACTCATCTCCATCCGATTCATTCTCAGAAAGCTCTTACAACAAATTAGCAATTTCATCAGGGCTTAGACCTTTCCTACGAACTATCATTTTAGGGTGTTTGCTCTGCATTAAGTTTGAAAATCGAAGGAATTTTTTTTTATGAGCAAATAAGCAAATACTATGTAACGAAACACTTAGACACAACAATTTTAGTATAATTGATTCATTTTCACTGTGTGACGAATCTATACGGAACTTTATCACTAACCTTCTGAACCGACCTTTTTAGGGAAATTTAATTCCCTACCTATTTCCAATCAACTCCAAAGAGTGGACAAGATTACTTGTTATGTAGATTAGATTCAGTATTTAAGTCAAACGAAATAGTAAAGTTAGAGCAGTAGGAGATAAACATTGAAAACATAGAGTTATAGTGATTTTGAATTGAAATATTGTTGTTGAAGATAAATTAAACCCATGAAGAATTGAGATTCCGAGAGGTAAATATATGTTGAAGTTAAAATCTCTCTCAAGCTTTAAGAGTCGAATTAAAGTTAAATGTTCAATAAGAACATTATTAAATATAATTCTGGATCTCTTATCGTGGTATTTCTGCGTGATCATTATTTAATAAATTAATTAATTAGATCATTAATTAAATGAGTTAATATAAAGGATATTACCTTTAAAACCTCATAGTATTAAAATTACTGTTAATAAGTTTATTTGATTCTATTTGGAAAAATTAACCAAATAAAGAAAGTTATTTATAAAAATGGCTACTGGTTCAATTATGTCTCATAATTATTCTAGTTCTCAAAGTGAGGTCCCAGGGACCATTACAATGGCGCCCAACGTATAAATCCCGAGAATAGAGTCGGATCCAGTTTTAGAATCATTCCGGAACAATATTTTTCGGGGATTGAGAACATAGATGATTTTTGGAGAATATTGATCATAATCTCGCATATTATGAGATACCTGCACAGCTGGCATGTGCTTACTTGAAAGGTCATCTCAAAGGAAGGGCACTCGACTGGTTCGAAGTTCTAGGTTATAGAGTCATTGAAGATAAGACAACAGACTACGCGCACTTAAAACAGACATTGTCGGAACAATTTCCGTGGTCAGAAATAGGTCAGAACTAGAAACGCGATTTTATTCCTCATCACAAAGACGAGATCAACAACCTTCGGACTTTATTTATGAATTGTTGAAAATTCATAAAGTCCTTAAACTAGAAATGTCGGAGGAAAAATTAATAGATCACGTCGTTAGTCGATTAGAACCTCAAATTTTGGATTATGTCGAAGTTAGACATCCACGAAATACTGCCAATCTCCTACAAATCGTTGATAAATACGAAGAACGTTTTATACATAGACAAATCAGAGGTTCGAGTGAGGGATTTAGAAGTTCAAGCCCCTCATGAAAACAATCGTTTTAATACCCGGCATAGACAGGAAAAATTGGAGGGAAAACAGAAATAATGAGAGATACGCCAATAATAGCCGACCACAAAGAGAATTTAATCAGTTCGAAAACCAAGGTTTCACAAATAATCGCAGATTCGAGGGTAGACGCCAAGGTGGACAATCGGATCAACCATTCCACAGTCAAGGCGGTCGACAAAGTGGGTCGAGAAATAGTTCATTTCGAGGTCAAAATGAACGAAGTAGAAATTTAAACTTTTAAGCGATCGATGTGAATATGGAGGTAATCGATCGCGGGGTACGGAAAATCCTCCAGTTCGGGATCATCGGCCTATCAGAGTATCCTCTATAAGAATGACCCCAGTCGAATTACCGTATGTCCCTATTCTATTAAATGAAACCTTTATTACCGCACTATGGGACACGGGAGCAGAGAAATCTTTTTATTTCGGAGGAGGTATACCGCAATTATTTTTCATACCGACCTCGTCAAAAGACGAAAGACAGAGTCGTGACAGCACAAGGAGCCCCGTGCAATCATTTGGGTAGAGTCGAACTACAAATTAGAATCAGGGAATTTCAGAAACCCCTGGGAATTCCATATACTTGATAACATGCAGTATCAGTGCATTTTAGGGAATGATTTTATGAAGGCGTCGCGATTAACATTAGATTTTGATCAGAAATCCTTAAT
This sequence comes from Trichonephila clavipes, assembly GCA_019973935.1. Lineage (NCBI taxonomy): Eukaryota > Metazoa > Arthropoda > Arachnida > Araneae > Nephilidae > Trichonephila > Trichonephila clavipes. Next base: position 243,599 of record BMAU01000117.1, on the reverse strand, counting down.
CATTCCCGATCATCTGATCAAACAAACGCCTAAAGAGGAGAAACTCGTTGATATTGATCTCACAGAATCGAAACTTGATGACGAGCAACAGAGGCAATTAAAAGCCTTATTTAATAATTTTAAAGGGTTATTTTCCGATCAACCGGGATTAACGCATGTTGTATATCATGAGATAGATACTGGAGATAAAGGACCGGTAGTGTCGAGACCATACAAGTACGACAGGGTCAAACAAAGCATTATTGATTATCACATAGATAAGATGTTACGGGATGGTACAATTTGTCCTATTAATTCGCCCTATGCATCTCCAGTCGTATTAACTCGAAAGAACAATGACCTTCCTCCAGATTCTCCCGAGGCGTATCGTTTCGCGATCGATTATCGGAAACTAAATGCAATTACCAAATATCCTCGATATCCATTACCGGTTATTGATGACTTACTCACCAATATCCCTCACACCAACGTTATGTCCACTCTAGATCTCAGAAGTGGCTATTTTCAGTTGGCGATTAGTCCAAAGGACATAGAAAAAACAGCGTTTATCACTCGCAATGGCACTTTTGCATTCCTACGCATGCCTTTTTGGTCTTTCTGGGGCGGCGCCTAATTTCCAAAGGGCTATCGATATAATCCTCCAACCTGTTATTGGGCGTTTCGTGTCAGTTTATATGGATGATGTTATTATAACATCTCCATCGTTCAAAGACCATCTTGATCATTTAACTCAGGTTTTTACCTTATTACGAGACGCAGGGCTAACATTAAATAAAGAAAAATGTCACTTCGCTCGTGACAAACTCAAATATTTAGGCCTGATTATTAGTAAAGAAGGAATCGAAACTGACAATAAGAAAATTCGAGCAATTACGGAAATGAAACCTCCCAAAAATAATAGAGAAGTGTCAAAATTTTTAGGGATGACGGGTTGGTACCAAAAATTTATTCCGCGATACGCAGATATATGCGAACCATTGTACCAATTAAAGAAAAAGAGGGCGAAGTTTAACTGGTCGGGAGAAGCACAGGATTCTTTTGATCAGATCAAACGCACACACTAACAGAGGCACCAATTTTGCAATTACCAAATTTTTCTGAACAGTTCAATTTATTCACTGATGCAAGTGGGGTCGGAATTGGTGCTGTGCTTCAACAAAATCAAAAACCTATTGCTTTCGCGTCTCGAACCCTTAATAAAGCAGAACGTAATTATACGGTTACCGAAAGAGAATGTTTGGCGGTAATTTGGGCTCTAAATAAGTTTTAAACTTATTTAGAGCCCTACCTGTGAAAGTGATTACAGATCACGCAGCGTTAACGAAGTTAACCAATGGTAAGAATTTATCAAGTAGGATGATCCGATGGGCATTGAAATTGTCAGAGTTTAACATAGAATGGGAACACAGACCTGGTGTTCAAAACGTGGTCGCAGATCTTTTATCAAGAAATCCAGTAGACAGTGTCGAGGGGTCGCAAATTTCGTGCGCAGCTCTTAGAGCCCTCGCAATAAATTCCCGTGAACAATTCATTAAGGAACAAAGGGAAGATCCCGAATTAGGACATATTTATCGATACTTAGAAACCCTGATGACGGTTCTGTTAATGCGACGGTATGCGGGAGAGTTGGTCCCAGGACTTCAAGTTAATAAATGGTCTCCTCTTTTACGCGAAGTATTTTTCTAATCTAGGAGAACTAAGAGTTTATATTCCTGGTTCTCTTCGAAAGATATAATGAAAGAATTTCATGATATACCATTGGCAGGACATCTCGGAAAGAGGAAGACATATCTTAAACTTCGTGACACGTGCTATTTTCCATTTATGAGAAAATATATATTTGAATATGTTTCAACCTGTGACCGGTGTCAAAAGTTTAATTATAAAAACGCGCTACCAGCTGGTCGTTTAATGCCTATAGTTTCGAAATATCCAAATGAAATTGTAACGTAGACTTAGTAGGCCCCTACCCCGCATCCCGACCCGAGAAATATAAATTCATATTAGTTATAACTGACCACTTCACTAAGTGGTGTGAGCTGATTCCTCTTCGTAAAGCTTCAGCCCAAACAATAGCTAATGCCTTTTTTAATAACTATATAGCGCGTTACGGAGCTCCGATTTCTTTGATAAGTGATAACGCCCCCAATTTATTTCTGACGTGTTTGAACATCTCAGTCACAGGTTGGACATCAAACATATGAAAACGGTAACGTACAGACCACAGTCTAATCTCACGGAGAGAATGAATAGAAATTTAGTTCAAATGATAGCTTCTTTTGTTGAAGAAAATCATGAAAACTGGGACCAATTTCTACACCAGTTCGCTTTCGCATTGCGCACGGCAGTAAATGAGACGACAAATAAAACTCCGGCTGAGTTGTTTTTAGGAAGGAAAATCATAACTCCGTTTAACAAGCTCATAAATGTTACGGAGGATGCGAAATATGTTGGTAGTAACATCGAAGATTATTCGATGAGGCAAGACGAAATATGAAAAAAAAGCATAAGTCTTGGGAAAAACATTACAATCTCAAAAGGAGGGATGTTCACATCAAAGTGAACGATTTGGTTTTTACTTCAAACACATTTCTTAAGTGCTGCGGGTAGGAAACAGGTGGGAAAAATTTATGCCTAAGTTTGAAGGTCCCTATAAGGTTTTGGAAATAAAAGGAAATAATTTAGTTATTTGGAAAAACGGAAGAAATATAACTGTTAATATTGATCAAGTTCGAGTGTACCGACCTCGTCAGTCAGACACGATTAGTTCGGATAGTCCGATAGAAACTCTATATGACGAACAAGAAGTTAGTCATGGGTCAAATAGATCACATCAAGGACAGTTTAAAGAGCATAGGAAAACCTCTAGTCAGGAAAGTGAGGGGTGTAGATCACGGCAGAGTAACACCACACGGAGATCCCCAGAAATAAACGTAAAATTAATAGTACTGCGTCAAAGGACCCAGCTATAAAAAGATCCAAGATATGTAGGAAAAGATCCCGACAAGGATCTGATCATCAGGACCGGAAAAGACACGCTCATGAGCAAAGGCAGGAATCAAGAGGTCGATCCCTTCCTCGATCTCGTCCAGGACTTACAAATTTCAGAGACCTAATACCTCTTCACCAGGAGTACAGTCCATTGCAGGTCCATCAAAGTTGCCTGATCGCAGGACAGATACGACTACAGGTGGATCCCGAATGGAAGTTAGTGGACGTGATAACCAGACCCGTCAGACCAGAGCGACAACGAGAAGACACAACGAAAAAGCGGAAAACAGTCCGGTCGAATCAAACCAATACAAGAAGACCTTGCCCATACTATCTACAGAGCCGTATACAAGAAAAGACAGAATCCATGAGGACCTCAACAACATCGAAATCAACGGCATACCTGGCAGCATATTCCGCAGAAGAAGCCTCAGTATGGAAGCGTTGAATGGAGATCCAGTGCATAGGATTTAACAGTCAAAATCCAGGTTGTATTGTTTTTCTTTATCTTCGCGGTACGAACAAATGAGGAATTTTTGCAATTAAAGCAAGTCACGGGCGGACTCTAAAATTAAGAAGACTGACAAAAAGTGGACACTACATTGTGT